>OY288244.1:42699713-42772213 GCA_958450325.1 Agrostemma githago
ATAATGCTGCGCAAAATGTCTGAGAAAGCATCTCTAGTGACCAAGCTCCAAATAGAACCAGATTGAATCACATATAGACGAATCCATCGGATCCAAAGACTGGTGCAGTTACATTCAATTTGCCATAGCCACTTAGCTACCAGCGTTTTATTCCAAGCAAGCACCTCTTTAATGTTGAATCCACCTTCTTTCCAAGGCGCACAAACGCTAACCCAACTCTTGAAGATTAATTTTTTCTGATCAGGCGAGCTTGACCAAAAATAATTCTTGCAGACCCTCTGAATAGACTTGATAACCGCAATTGGAAGAAAAGCTGTTGCACACCAATAATTAGCTATCCCAAACAAGATCGAGTTGATCAATTGCGTTCGGCCAGCAAAAGATAAAGAGCAATTTGACCAGTGCATTACATTGTTCTGGAATTTTGTAATTAAAATGCTAAAATGCTCCAATGTATTTCTTGAAGCATTCAGGGGTATCCCAAGATAACGACAAGGGAAAGAGGCTTCATTAAACCCAAATTTTTCCAGGATCAGCCTTCTTACCCCAGCTGCAACACCTCCAAAGTATATATCCGACTTCTCATTGTTAACCTTTAACCCAGAAATATTAGCAAAAAATAGCAAGCAATCATGAACAGCCATTACTGACGGTACATCCCCCATCATAAAGATCATTAAATCATCAGCAAACACTAGATGATTCAAAGCAAGCTTAGCACATTTAGGATGCCAGGACACATTTGGCTTCAAAGTGACTTTCCTGAGATATCGAGACAGTACTTCCATGCTCAAAACAAAAAGATAAGGCGAAATAGGATCACCTTGCCTATTACCCCTTTTTCCTTTGAAAAATCCCGTAATCCCTCCATTCAATTTCAGAGAATACCAAGCCCCCTTCACATAGCTCATAATCCAAGCAGTAAACTGAGGTGGAAAATTAAAAGCCTGAAGCATACATACTTTCAATAAATTCCCATTGCAAGGAGTCAGAGGCTTTCCTAATGTCAATTTTCATAAGACATCTAGGAGTGAGTAATTTCCTCCCATAACCCTTTATTAAAGCCTGAGAAAGACCAATGTTATCATGAATATTTCGCCCAGAAACAAAAGCTGCTTGTTCAGCCCCCACAATCAAAGGCAAAGCAAGTTTCAATCTATTAGCAATAATCTTGGTGATAGTCTTATAAACGGTTGTGCAACAGGATATAGACCTATAATCTAGGACACTAGCACAGATAGGGTTTTTAGGAATAAGGGATATAATGGTTGTGTTCGCCTGCTTACCTATCTTGCTAGTCTTGAAGAAATCCATAACTGTAGTAGTAAAATCATCACCCACCACAGACCAAGCAGCTTTGAAGAATTCAGAAGAGAAACCGTCGGGCCCTGGACTCTTGTGAGGACTTATACTGAACAAGGTGTCCTTTATTTCTGCAACTGAAGGAATACCAACGAGAGAATCCCAAAGAGAAAGAGGTACAATATCACCCTGCAATAGGAAAGCCGAATCCAGCTTCTGAACTGGAACTGCAGACCCTAGAAGTGATTCATAGTAATCCACAAAAGCATTCCCAACATCCACAGGCCCTGTAATGTGGATCTTATCTTTATTCATAATAGAGCCAATGAATTGGTTTTCACGTCGCTCTTTAATCTTGGCAAAAAAATAGGCAGTAGAACAGTCATTCAGGTTGATACCATCAACCTTAGCTCTCTGGTGCAAAATACTGAGTTCATCCTTTCTTAGTTGCTTGTACTTGAGCAAGAGATCAGCCTCTTTAAGGATAAGATCCTCGGAGAGAGGAGACTCCTGTAAGTCAGTTTGACAAGCCTTCAATTCTCTTTCAGCAGCAACAATACGATGTGTAATGTATGAATAAGACTTTCTATGCATATCAGTAAGACCTTTCTTGGTTTCCTTAAGTCTAGCAAAAAGCTTGAAACTGGGAGTACCAGCAGATCTAACAGACCAAGCAGCAGCAACAGTGTCTAGAAACCTCCCATTATTTATCCAGCAATTAAGAAAACTAAACCGAGGAACGTGCTTAATCTCAGCAAAAACAGTAACCAGTACAGGAGAATGGTCTGACAGACCCGAGGGGAAGCAAACTGCAGAGGAGTTTGGGAAGGCATTCATCCAAGATTGGTTAATAAGAGCACTATCCAATCTTGACCAAACCCTAGTTTGCACCTCATGCTTATTAGTCCAGGTCATCAAGCAGCCCGTAGTAGATATTTCATCTAAAGTACAAAAATTGATACAAGAATTGAAATCCATCATTTCTGCTAAAATAGGAGGAGTATTACTGATCTTTTCCTCTGCAGATCTAACAACATTAAAATCACCCATAACCATCCAGGGGCAAGTCTGGTTAGCTATAGAATTAAGGCTATTCCAAAGAAGCAATCTCTCCTGAGCCTCAATGCTACCATACACCATAGTAACCTCCATCTGACTATTAGTAGCATAATGACAGATCTTACAGTGAATAAGCTGAGCTGTAGTATGTAGAATCTCAACAGAAACTGTTGACACCTTCCAAACCACCCAAATTCGCCCATTATAATGACTAGAGTAGTTACATTCAGCTCGGTAACCAGCAAAATATTTACTAACCACTTTTCTAGCTTTATGTTTCTTAAATATTATTATTATTATTGTTATTGTTATTGTTATTGTTATTGTTATTGTTATTGTTATTGTTATTGTTATTGTTATTGTTATTGTTATTGTTATTGTTATTGTTATTGTTATTGTTATTGTTATTGTTATTGTTATTGTTATTGTTATTGTTATTGTTATTATTATCGTTATTATTATTATTATTATTATTATTATTATTATTATTATTATTATTATTATTATTATTATTATTATTATTATTATTATTATTATTATTATTATTATTATTATTATTATTATTATTATGGAACGGAACTTTCATTAAACACCAGAACAAATTACAAGAAGTTGGAGGGAAGCCGAGATACTATCTGGGCTCCCACTCCCTTAGCGATAGAAAAACTAAGACGAGTAAAAATAAAAGCAGCTGCCCGAGCTCCCGCGTCCTGAGAAATAGAGAATTTCTGAATCCGCTTGAGTAAAGCAACGGCCTCCGCGTCGAGCTCCCCTAGAGAAGAGAAAGAGAAAGGGAGGAAACCATACCCAGTCTTGGTGCACAAATCTCCATACTTGGCGCACTTGCGCTGAGCAGCATCAGCGACTGCGCGGCCAGGTAGAAAATCAGACATCGCAGACTGGGTCAAAGGGGACGACCCCGTCAAATCGACACACACATCACGGCCCCTATCCCAGGAATAAAAAAGCAAATCCGCCGGGCGTAGGGGCCTGTCGTGCCCATCAATCAAACCGACATCTACCTCCTTACCGGCCGAAATACCAGATCGGAAACAAATATCCAAAAGGGTGTCACGAACCAAGTTATGTCTATGCTTAATACCAACGGTACCAGCACATGACACAGCATGATCTCCAAAAATGTCCCCCGTAAAAACTCGGGAACAAGCAGAACAGGGCTTGGGTACCGGGAACAAAGGGACACCCAAACGATAGCTAAGGACAGAACGATAAGTCCTCCCATTCATAGTCTGTCCCAGCCCGGAGATAGGAACTGCGCGCAACCAGTCAGACGTGTGAGCACCCTGCAGAGACTTCCACAAAGCCACCTTTCGTCGAGTCAAGGAGAAAACCGATTCTAAAGAAGCAGCAACCTTCGTGAAATATATATCTGCCAATTTCTTCATGAGTTTGGGGGCAGCAACTTCACTAGGATTACGGAAAAGGTCGGAACCGGTGGTCTCGCTAAACAGAGTCAAGGCCGCATCGAAGGTCGGCCCGGGAGTAGAGACAACTGAAGGCCGAAGGAGCGTAGCCTGCAACTCGGAGGTCTGAAGGCGAGAGGCCAAAAAGGCATAGTGCACGACATCCCCGGCGCTATACACACCCAACCCCCCGAGATTAAAAGGCAGTGTGGAAAGACGCCACTGCCAGTCCCCGAACCCGGGGCCAGACGCGGTGACAATGTGTTCCAGGCTAGACCGCAATGCCGCATCAAAGGTCTTAGCCGAGTCGAAGACCGTAGGGGGACAGGTTCGCAGAGAGAAAGAAAGCTTAGAAATACCAGCACAAGCACGAAGTAACAGCAGCTCGCACTGTGGGTCCTCAATCCTGGCAACCGAATCCATAAGCTCAATGGTTCTCGTAACTCTCTTCGTCACAAGCTCACTGCTGAAAGTACGACAGATACTGACGGGGCCACCAAGAACAAGCATTATTATTATTATTATTATTATTATTATTATTATTATTATTATTATTATTATTATTATTATTATTTTTGTTATTATTATTATTATTTTTTTATTATTATAAACGGAACTTGCATTAAACACCAGAACAAATTACAAGAAATTAGAGGGAAGCCGAGATACTATCTGGGCCCCCACTCCCTTAGCGATTGCAAAGCTAATTCTAGTGAAAATATGAAATGCCGCACGCGCTCCAACATCCTGAGATAAAGCAAATTTTCGAACCCGCTGCAGCAGAGAAACAGCATCCGTGTCGAGCTCGCCGAGAGAGGAGAAGGAGAAAGGTAAGAAACCATATCCGATCGCAGAGCAGCGTGCCTGATTATTATTATTATTATTATTATTATTATTATTATTATTATTATTATTATTATTATTATTATTATTATTATTATTATTATTATTATTATTATTATTATTATTATTATTATTATTATTATTATTATTATTATTATTATTGTTATTGTTATTGTTATTGTTATTGTTATTGTTATTGTTATTATTATTATTATTATTATTATTATTATTATTATTATTATTATTATTATTATTATTATTATTAATACTAGGATGTTTAGTTGATAATCGAGCCTTCAGTTTTGCCTTTATAATGGCCTCCTGCTGCGTTATCGTTCTCTCCACATCAAGGAATAGCCTGCTGTTCCGTTCAGCCCATATGTGATACACAATCGCGCACCCTGCTACTGTAATCCATTCTCTTTTCCAAGGTCTACAAGATCCAAATCTGGCTCGTAGCAGATTATTATTATTATTATTATTATTATATTTTTTTTTTTTTTGCAAGAAAAAGTTATGTCTCTATATTCATCCATCAAATGGGAGAAGATAAGAGGCTAGTTCTTACAAAAAACAAACCCCTAAGTAACTAATTATCATCATACAATCTAAGAGATGCTAGATCCATTCCTCTACTTCTCATCCTACTAAAAACTTCAAATTTAATTTGTTGCACTATGCTTCGATAAGGTCTGATCGAATTGTGGAAAATTCGAACATTTCGTTCAATCCATATATGATAGACAGTGGCAGCCAGAGCATGACATACCCAACTGTATTTCCAATGCTTTCGTCTTCGCTTATTCCAAAGCCATCTGATTTCCAGTTGCATATCATCTCCACGTCCTTTAAGCCGCAGCCAATCCTTCACCTCCTCCCAAATCATTCTAGAATAGGAGCATTTCAAGAACATATGACCATGGTCCTCGCAAGCATTACAACACAGTATGCATCTATTAATCATACAAAGTCCCCTTTTACACATATTATCAATAGTTGCCAGTTTTCCTTGCATTGCCAAAGAAGTAATAACTCCATGTTTCGGTATAACTTTTTGCCCCTGTACCTGCTAAAGCCAACTTCTCTTCAAATGGTGATTCCTGAACCAATCATAAGCAATATGAGTTTGGAATCTGCCCTCCTTTTGCCATTCCTGTAACAGCTTTCGCGCTTCCTGCACGCTCCTCATTCTTCTGATCATTGCATCCTTTATCCGAATAATGCTCTTCAGAGTAGAAGTATGCTTCTCATGAATCTGAGCATCCCATATTGTAGCAGTATCCAAAGCATAATGATTAATCCACCGAAGCCAGATTCCTCCACTTCTCTGCTCAATTTTCCAAAGCCAACTACTGATGCAAGCCATGTTCCAAACTTCAATCTCAATAATTCCAAAGCCACCTTCATCCCATGGCGCACAGACCTCCTTCCAAGACTTATAAATCATACTCCTACTGTCCACTTCACCTGTCCAAAAATATGATCGACAATATTTATCAATTTGGGAAAGAACATTATGCGGTAAAAGGGTATTAGTACTCCAATAATTGAGGATCCCAAAGATAATCGAGTTTATCAATTCAATTCTGCCCGCATAAGTAAGACATTGTACTGATCCACCACTTAAAGCTTTATGAACCTTGGTAAGCAGCCCAGAGTAAAGCTCCAGTCTATTTGTCACAGCATTAAGGGGTAGACCCAAATACTTGCAAGGAAAAGTGCCCAATTTGAAACCAGTATCTTCCATAATAAGATCCCTAATCTCATCCTGAACACCCCCGAAGTATATGTCTGTTTTCTCCTTATTCACTTTCAATCCTGATTCCTCCTCAAACTGGTATAGCATCCTCATAACAGCTTGAACCAAAGGAAGGTCACCTCTCATAAAAACCATCAAATCATCCGCAAAAATTAAATGATTCAAGTTAAGCTGTCTGCATTTGGGATGATAAGAGACTTGCACCTGCGAATTAATCTTCCTAAGATGCCTTGAAAGAACCTCCATACTAAGCACAAACAAATACGGTGATAAAGGGTCTCCTTGTCTCACCCCACTTCTCCCTTTGAAAAAGCCATTAGAAGCTCCATTTAGTTTAATGGAAAACCACGACCCCTGTATGCAAGTATTGACCCATCTAATAAACTGGTCAAGAAAATTAAATTCACGAAGCATGTTATCGATAAACTCCCATTGCAAGGAGTCAAAAGCCTTTCTCAGGTCAATCTTCATAAGACACCTAGGAGTCATGAATTTTCTATTGTAGTTCTTGATCAGGGATTGCGAGATCGCAATGTTTTCATGTATGCTCCTACCCCGAATAAAAGCCGCTTGTTCCTGTCCAACAATACTACTAATAACTTGTTCCAATCTGTTAGTAAGGAGCTTACTAATAGTTTTATACAAAATCGAACAGCAAGAAAGAGGCCTATAGTCCAAAACAGAGGCATAAACCTGCTTCTTGGGAACAAGAGTAATAAGCGTGGTGTTCGCTTGCTTAACCATCTTACCGGTATCAAAAAACTCTTTCACAGCACCACAAAAATCTTCTTTGATAATTCGCCAAGCCGCTTTAAAAAACCCCGCTGAAAACCCATCTGGCCCCGGGCTTTTGGAAGAACCAATGGAAAAGACTGCTCTCCTAATCTCCTCATCATCAGGCTTGGCCACTAGAATATTCCAATCATTACAGTCCACCGCAGCCTCTAATTCCATACTACTCCTATCTATGGGAGAAACTTCAATCTTGTTACCGAGCAGGGAGGCATAAAAATCAACAAACCCAACAGCAACATCTTCAATTCCTTCCCGGGTATTACCATTATGATCAATAATAGTTCCAATTATTTGTTGTTGACGTCTCTCCTTAATTCTTGAGTGAAAGAACGAAGAAGCAGCATCATCCTTAGCAATCTTTTCCATCTTAGCTCGTTGTTACAGTATGCTATGCTCAACCTTCCTTAAAACATTCCAGTTATCAATTAAATCTCTCTCTTTTGCAATCAGAAGATCAGAGTTATTACATTGCAGCTGCTCTTGGCAAGTTTGGATCTCCTTATCTATCTCTCGAATCCTGTTCCCAATATTAGAATAATTCTTCTTGTGCATCTCTTTAAGTGCAACCTTAACATTCTTAAGTTTGCTAAATAATCTATAGCCTGCAGTCCCATATACCCTCTTCTGCCAAGCCTTAGACACAATGCTTAGGAAACTGGGGTGTTCAATCCAGCAATTCAAAAAGCTGAATCGACGATGCACCCTCTTACTGCGTTCAACAGTCACTATTAATGGAGAATGGTAAGAAGCTCCGGCTTGAGGGATAAACACAAAAGAGTCAGTAAACCCATTAATCCAGTTGCTGTTCACTAGAGCTCTGTCAAGTCTTGTCCAAACTCGATCTTTAGCATCTTGCTTATTAGTCCACGTATACTCACATCCTTGGCTAGCAATCTCTTGTAATCTACAAGCATCGATGCAATCATTAAATGCATCCATGTCCTTGATATCAGGTTCAGCTCCACCAATCTTCTCTTCATTATGCCTGATGATATTAAAATCCCCCAACACAATCCAATTATTAGTACCCATACTTAACCTTAAAAGCTCATCCCAGAGTCTCAGTTTCTCATCCGCATTATTCATACCATAAACTATAGTAATGTCCATATCCTTATTAGAAGCAAAATGCAAAGCGTGAAAGTGAATAAATTGATCCCCCATCTCAATTTGGGTAATGTGCACCGTAGAAGGATTCCATACCACCCAAATTCGGCCATTATAGTGACTTCTATAGTTAGTCACCACATCATACCCTTTGAATCTACCTTTAATAATAGAGTTAGCCTTTCCTTCCTTTATTCTTGTTTCCAAAACCCCCATGATATCAATCCCCCTGCCCCTAATAAGTTTCAATATCTCATTCTGCTTCAAGGGCTCATTTCCTCCTCTTACATTCCAGGTTCCTATAATCATAATATATCAGGTGGAACATTGGCCTCCTCTGGTGGATAAAGATCCTTCTCAGCCTGCAATTCCGTCTCATCCCCATTTGAATGGCTTAAGACTTCAAATCTATTAGGAGTTTAAATTGAAGCAAACCCCTCATCTTTCCTTCCCTCTCTATAGTTCGTACCAGAGCCATACACCTTTGGACCTACCCCAGTACATCCTGGACGCCTTACAATCGATACAAAACCAGTGTCAGGTGCAGCACAAGCATCCAGGGCCTTAGAACCTTCTCCTGCCTTGTCCTGCCCTGAGAACTGTTCCGTATCCATTGAGATACCGCCTAGTACTGGGGATCCTGAGTCAGTGGTTAGGCCTCCGGTAGACTCTTCCTCAAGAGATCCTTGATGCATTATAACAGCACAGGAATGATCTTGCATTCCCCCTGTTATGGTACCACCTAGCTCTTGAGGGCTCTTCTTCTTTGGAGTATACCTGGTTACTGGTATACTCCCTGCAACTTTGAGTTTTTGTCTTTCTTTCTTACTTGTTGTCTTCTCATGCCCAAGTTACCCACAACCATGACAATAGAATGGTAACCATTCGTAATCAATCCGTTGAACAGATTTCCCCAACATAGGAATATTCAATGTAACACATTCCGGTAATTCCTTTGAGACATCTACTTCGACCATAACTCTCGCAAAAGACAATCGCTCCTTGAATGTTGTAGTGGTATCCGCATATAGAGGACTCCCCACTTTGCTTGCCATTTTGCTCAGCACCGAATCAGACCATAGATAGGGATCTAGGTCCGGGAAGATCACCCATGTCGGTACAACCGAAATCCTATCCATCTCAGACGAGAAGAGAGGACTCCATTGCTTGAGCACAATAGAGTTCCTACCAAGATGCCATGGTCCTCCTCGGAGAACCCAATCCATGTCCTCCTTGTTCCGAAAACGAAACGAAAACCATCCCCGCTTGAAATACTGCACAACAGGAAGTACAAAGTTCCAATTCTTACTAGCAAAATCATTCATCTGTTTCAGAGTTGGTTTTGCACCCAGTACGTTACCCATTAAGGTGTATTTCCATAACTTCAATTCATCCGCAAAATCATCAATAACAATTTCGATTTCATCCGAATTCGCACTAACCTCATCAAAATAAAGTCCCATACCGATTTTTGTTTCCTTCGCCTTGCTTGCCCAAGAAGTCGCAGCTCCAGCTGTTTGCTCTGCAGATACCCTGCTATCTCCGGTTTCTTGCGCGTTACGTCTTTCTGAATCCTTTCGCTTCTCGCCAGAAATCAGATCCCCAGTTGGAGGCTCGTCATTCTTGGTCCTCATCCTCGATTTCTGGGCAGAAAGAAAAGCGTCGGAGATTAGATCATTAATCAGCGGACTCCCCTGCTTCATGACCTCCAGCTCCGTTTCTTGTTTCGTTTGCGATTGATTGTCCCCTAAATTGGTTTCTGATGATTCCTCAATTCGTGGTTGTTCGATCTTGTGTTTGTTCTTCGGCGGTCTCCCTCTCCCTCGCCCCGTTCCGGTCACCATGGCCGACGTTAATAGTTCATTCAGGAGAGAAAACTTTCTCTAGAGAGAGCGTAGAGAGAGAAAGTGGTTATTATTATTATTATTATTATTATTATTAATTTTTTTTTTTAACGGAACTTTCATTAAACACCAGAACAAATTACAAGAAGTTGGAGGGAAGCCGAGATACTATCTGGGCTCCCACTCCCTTAGCGATAGAAAAACTAAGACGAGTAAAAATAAAAGTAGCTGCCCCAGCTCCCGCGTCCTGAGAAATTTTCTGAATCCGCTTGAGTAAAGCAGCGGCCTCCACGTCGAGCTCCCCTAGAGAAGAGAAAGAGAAAGGCAGGAACCCATACCCAGTCTTGGTGCACAAATCTCCATACTTGGCGCACTTGCGCTGAGCAGCATCCGCGACTGCGCGGCCAGGTAGAAAATCAGACATCGCAGACTGGGTCAAAGGGGACGACCCCGTCAAATCGACACACACATCACGGCCCCTATCCTAGGAATAAAGAAGCAGATCCGCCGGGCGTAAGGGCCTGTCATCAGGGCCAGGTATAATTATTATTATTATAATTTTTTTTTATTTTTTTTTTTGCAAAAAATCATCATTTCATTCAATATGAAGGAAATTACAAAGTTGCAAAAAGACTAACACACTAGATCACATCAAGCCATTTCACCTAAAATCCTAGAGTACTTAAGATTACCATCTTTACATAAGAATCTAGTATGAACCAAAAATTTGATATTAGCAACCAAAGAGTCACAAGTAGCCTTCTTCTCAGTAAAGACTCGCTTGTTTCTTTCCTTCCACAAGTAGTAAACTGTAGCAGCAATACTCACCCGAATCCAAGCATTCTTCCAATGCTTCTTATGTCTGAGATCCCTAGTCCATTTAACACAAGACGTGAGAAGATAGCCCATTCCTTGCACATCAATCCACCTTTGGACAGCCATCCAGACTTGTCGACTGTACGAGCATCTGAAGAAAAGATGATTCCCTGACTCAACATCCTGATAACATAGACAACATCTATTTGCCATTTGAAAACCTCTTTTTTGATATTGATCAACGGTAGGGAGTTGATCTTGTACTGCCATTGACATAATCACTTTGTGACTGGGATGAAAGATGCTATTGTTGAAGAAAGAATGCCATGATGCAGGAGCAGCCTTTCTAAGAAATAGGTAAAATTTATGAACCTGGAATTTCCCACCAGCAACACAACTCTGCAGCAAGTGCTGAACATCAGTAGCCGACCCACAGTTCTCCATCAGAATATTCCTAACTGTGGAGGGATTGTAGAATATCCATATTCTCCCATTATGATGAGAATCATAGTTATGAACTAAATTCCATGCATTGAACCATTTCCTGTAGATCTTGTTTAAATTTTCTATCTTCACTCTAGTTTCTAAAATAGCCAGCACATCCAACTTATTCTGAGCTAAAAAATTAGAGACTTCACTATGTTTTGTGGGGTGATTAAAACCCCTAACATTCCAGGCAGCAATTTTCATGTGGTTATTTTGTCAGGAGGGACTCTTTCATCCCCCAATCCTCCACATAAAACTACTACCTGCTCCTTGGGACTTCCTGAGTGCATTACAGCAACTAACTCAGGGGGTTTTCCACCAGGCAAGGATTCCTCCACCTCTGGCTTACTCATCTCCCCTGGTTGTTCTGAGGTACCACCTAGTCCCACTTCACATTCATTGTCGAATAGCTGAAATTTGTTGGCCAAAATAATTGGCTCAACTTCCAGGGTTTGTTTAGTCTTAAGAGAAGAAGAGTTCCTCTTAGACACAAGCATAAAATCATCTTGTTCAGAGGAGCATCCTGAGTGCTTTACAACAGCAAACTCAGGGGGATTTTCACCAGGAAAGGAGTCTTCACACTCCACCTCTGGCTTACTCACCTCCCCTAAGCGCTCTGAGGTACCACCTAGCTCCTTGGGAGAGTTAATCACTGCCCCAGTTGAGGGTTTAAATGCCTCAACTGGCTCTGAAAGATGCACATTAACCTCTTCCAGTTTCTTAGCAGCTGCAATTTTCTTCTTCTCCCACTTGCAATTGGCAATAGTATGTCCCAATTTGCCACATCCCTTACAATAGTAAGGGATCCACTCATATTGAATCATCTGAACAGAGAAATCATTATAGGGAGTATTAATATTCACCTGCTCCGGGAGAGGTTGAGAAATATCACCCTCGATTAGAACTCTAGCAAAGGAAAGTTTAGTCTTGGAAGTGGTAGCAAGATCTGCACAAAGAGGCTTTCCAATTTTGCTAGCTAGCTTGCCCAACACCACTTCTGACCATAAGAATGGATCAAGATCAGGAAACAAGACCCAGATTGGAACACAGGTCAGTCTCTCCATGGTTGCAGAAAAAGATGGTGACCATTCTTTTAGAATTAGAGTGTAAACACCTAAATTCCACGGTCCTCCTCCTAAAACCCTTTCCATGGCCTCTCTAGATTCAAACCGAAACGAGAACCAGCCTTTTTTGAAATACTGTACCACTGGAGATGCTAATGACCCCCACTTTTCAGAGACAAATTTCTTTATTTGCTGTGAAGAGGGTTTAGACCCTATGACGTTGCCCATAAGCATAAACTCCCAAATCTTCAATTCATCCTCAAAATCACATAGTTCTATGTTGATCTCAGAGAAATCAAAACCATCTTTAAAGAAAGGTAAGGTCATACCCATTTGCTTATGATTTGTAACAACATTAGACCATTTCGGTTGCGCAGATACAGGGGGTTTATCAACAAGTTTAGTATTATTAGACAAACCATCCAAATTATTAATCGGCTGAGTAGGGGGAGCAGAATTAGAGTTATGAATCCAGGTTTTACCAGTTGAATTCATGGCAGTAAGAATTACTTCATTTAACGAGATTTGGTGCGAAGAACCCTGATCAATCAATCGCTCCTGCGAATCGTCTTCAACCTCTTGATCCCCTCCATTCGGTGGGGGAAGAGATTGCTTGGCTTTCTTTGGAGGCCTCCCTGGACCGCGCTTTGCTGTGGAAGCCATGGCTGAGAAGCTCGAAGAATAACAGAATCGCCAGAGAGAGTAACAACCTAGAGAGAGAAACTCTTTCTCACTCTTCGCTATTATTGATTATTGATTATTATTATTATTTTTTTGCAAGAAATATCATCATTTCATTCATATCGAGTGAAATTAGAATTCAATGCAAAAAGAACTAACCACTAATAAGACCTTAAGCTACCAACACAATCCGGCTTCTAATCCTAACATATTTAGGATTACAATCATCAACAAAACGAGCTTTAATTTGAAATTTAATCCGAGAAATAACAGTCTCCACAGTAGCATATTTGTCTGCAAACACTCTCTTGTTTCTTTCTCTCCAGATATTGTGGATCACTGCTGCAATGCTTGCCTGTAACAGCGGATTTTTCCAATGCTTTCTCTTTTGAGGAGAAGAAATCCAATTCAAGATATCCATTAAAGACTGAAATGAAAGAGATATGTCCATCCAATCCTTGATAGCTATCCAAATCTGCTGAGAAAAGGGACACTTCAGAAACAAGTGCTTATTAGTTTCTTGATTTGCAGTACATAAGATGCACCTATTAACCATATGAAAACCCCTTTTACAGAACTGGTCCACAGTGGATAGTTGCCCTTGAGCTGCCATGGAAATTGTTATCCTATGGCTGGGAATTATACAGGAACTACTAATTGCTTTCGTCCAAGTAAAATCTCGCTTCTCTTTAAAGAGAACATAAGCCTTTGAGACCCTGAACTTGGAACCTACACATTTATTAATACTGATTTGTGCTGCAGGAACAGAACCAGCATTCTGAATAAGTTTATCTCTCACATGAAGAATGCCCTTAAGACCTGATGAAAAATGGTCCTTAGATGAAGCTGTCCAAACATTCTCATTCTTCCAAGCATACACTTGACACCATTGCCTCCAAATGCAATTCCCTTCTCCAGCGAGCTGCCAAACCCACTTTGAGATAAGAGCAGCATTCCAAGCCTCTATATCTTTGATGTTAAATCCACCAGCGCTCCAAGGAGAACAAATCTCCTTCCATTTTTTGAAAACTAGCTTCCTGTCTGTCTCTTTTATCCCCCAATAGAAGTCTTTACAAATCTTGTTAACTCTTTTACTCACAACCTTGGAGATCAAAACACTTGAACACCAGAAATTCTCAATTCCAAATATTACAGAATTAATTAACTGGGCTTTACCAGCATGAGACAAGAGGCTAGTAGACCAGTGATTCACATGATGTTGAATCTTCAATATCAAAGCATCAAACATAGCCACTGTAATTCTAGTTTCAGATAGAGGGATGCCTAAATATCTGAAAGGAAAAGTTCCTTTGGAGAATCCTGAGTTATCCATAATTGCCTTTTGTACAGCATCAGTGACTCCTCCAAAATAAATGCAGGTTTTCTCAGTATTAGCATAAAGACCAGAAAGCTTAGCAAATTTAAGTAGAGCCACTTTAACTGCATCAACTGATGGAACATCACCTCTAGTGAAGATCATGAGGTCGTCAGCAAAAACTAGATGAGTAAGGTTAAGCTTACAACATTTAGGGTGGAAAGAAACCTGATCTTCTTGGCAAATAACCCTTAGCGACTGAGACAGAACTTCCATGCTCATAACAAAGAGGTAAGGAGACAAAGGATCACCTTGTCTAATACCACTTTTACCTTGAAGATAACCTGAAATTTCCCCATTGAGCTTAAATGAGTACCAAGGGCTGGATATACAACCCATGACCCACTGAATGAAAGTATTAGGATAACCAAAATGAAGAAGCATTTGATTAATAAACCCCCATTGGAGAGAATCAAAAGCCTTTCTAATATCAACCTTAATTAAGCATCTAGGGGTTAGGAATTTCCTGCTATAACCCTTTACAAGAGCTTGAGAAAGTAAGATGTTATCAAAAATGTTTCTATCTTTTATAAAGGCAGCTTGTTCACCACCAATGATAGAAGGCAGGGAAGCTTTCAATCTATTAGCTAAAATTTTGGAAACAACCTTGTAGAAAACAGTGCAGCAAGATATGGGCCTGTAGTCCAGAACAGAAGTAGCATTCTTTTTCTTAGGAATAAGAGAGACAACAGTAGAATTGGCTTGCTTAGGCATATTGTTGGACTTGAAGAAACTTAGGACAGCCTTACAGAAATCTTTTCCTACAATCTGCCAAGATGCTTTGAAAAAACCTGCTGAAAAACCATCTATCCCCGGACTGCTATTTGAGTCCATGGAAAATAGAGCAGCCTTGATTTCTTCAAGTTGCACAGGATCAGCCAATTTATCCATCTTCTCATAATGCGACTTAGCATTTGGAGGAAAAAGACCAACCAAAGGCTTATTTTGTCCCAAAAAAGAATTGTAGTAGCTTTGGAATGCATTAGAGACCTCCTTAACTCCCTCTCTCAAAATTCCATTGTGATCATTAATAGATCCAATCATTTGATGATGTTTCCTCTCAGCAATTTTTGCAAAAAAATATTTGGATGAACAGTCTGCTTGTTGAAGATGCTTCACTTTTGCCCGTTGATAAAGCATATTAAGCTCAGCTTTCTTTAAGAAGCAATAGGAGTCCAATAGTGATTTTTCTTGAGATAAAAGAGCAGAAGAAAATGGCTGACTCTTTAAGCTATTTTGACAATCTATAAGGCTTTTCTTAGCATCTTTAACCTTACTAGAAATATCAGTAAAGTGTTGAGAATGAAGACTCATAAGAGCCTTTTTAACAGCTTTTAGCTTATGGAACAACCTAAAAATAGGAGCACCTGATGAGTAACTCTCCCAAGCTTGCTTCACCATACAGTTGTAATCTGGATGGGCAATCCAGCTATTTAGAAAACTAAAGCGCCTTTTAGGCTTAGTCTCCTGAAAAATCTGAACCAGGATAGGTGAATGATCTGAGATACCAGGTTCACAAACATTAGCAGCAGATTGGGGAAAAGACTTAACCCAATCAGGATTTATCAAAACCCTATCAAGCTTTGACCAAACTCTGGTGTCAACCTCCTGTTTATTTGTCCAAGTGAGCCTACTACCCGAGCTGGCCATGTCATCTAGCTTGCATTTGAGAATACAATCATTAAAATCCCACATATCTTGAAGATCTGGAGGATTAGGTCCTAGTTTTTCCTCTGGGGCTCTGACAATGTTGAAATCTCCCATGATAAGCCAAGGAGCATCCACAGAATCAGAGCATAGATCTTGCCAGAGTTGCTTTCTTTTCTGGCCCTCATTAAAAGCATAAATTGCTGAAAACTGAATGTGTTTATTAGAAAGAAAGTGACGAACCACCCCCGTAATATGCTGGGCGGATTTATTAAGAAGAGAGAAAGAAGTAGTAGTAGGATTATTAAGAAGCCAAATTCTTCCATTTTTATGACAGTCATAGTTATTCACTAGATGCCAAGATCCAAGTCCTTTATTCACAATATGATCAGCTTTTTTCTCCTTCACTCCAGTTTCAATAATAACCAAGATATCAATACTATGACAGGAGATAAATTCTCTCATTTCACTTTGCTTTAAAGGGTTATTGAAACCCCTAACATTCCAGGATGCAATCTTCATTGGGGCAATTATTGGGTGGAATATTCCTACCATCCCCAATTGGATTGGACATCCTCTCCTTACGACATAATGAGTGCATTACAGAAGCATTATTGGAGGGTTTTCCATATGGGATAGCTGACTCAGTCTCCCTATCCAGGTACTCATCCTTCTCCAACTGCCCTGTGGTACCACCTAGTCCTTCACCAGTATTCATCCATTCAGTCTCATCAAGGAAAATCTCAAATTTGTTCCTGAGGGGCCTTGGCTCCTTTTTTTTCTCCGGAATCTGCTTTAATGCAGAAGAATTTCGTTTAGTAACAGGCTGGAAAGTATCAGCCTGTCCTAATGAGCATTCTGAGTGCTTTACAGAAGTTTTCATGGAGGGTTTTCCCCCAGGGATAGAAGACCCAGTCTTCCTATCCGGGTACTCATCCACCTCCAGAAACTCTGAGGTACCACGTAGCTCGAGAAAATTAGACACATCTAATGATGACTCCACAGTCTTATCTATCACTTTAGTGTCTGAATCTGCATCAGTGATAGCATCTGCAGGTTTTACAGTAGTCTTTTGCTTTTCCCATTTGCATTTCGAAATGGTATGACCTAATTTCCCACAACCTTTACAGTAGTAAGGGATCCACTCATATTTCACCTTCTGAATTGAGTGATCATCAAATGGAGACCTTATTATTACCTCCTCAAGGAGAGGTTTAGAGATATCTGCTTCAATCAAGACTCTGGCGAAGGCCAGTTTAGACTTAGAGGTAGTAGCCAAATCCGCACAAATAGGTTTGCCCACATTGCTGGCAATTTTACTCAACACCACATCTGACCAGAGAAAAGGATCTAAATCTGGGAATAAGACCCAGATTGGAACTCTAGCTACTCGATCCATTATGGCAGAAAAATCTGGAGTCCATTCTTTTAGCACTAGGGTGTAAATACCCAAATGCCAAGGCCCCCATCCTAAAACCCGATCCATAGCTTCCTTTGAATCAAATCGAAAAGCAAACCACCCTCGCTTAAAGTATTGGACAACAGGAGAGGCTAATGAACCCCACTTTTCCGCAACAAATTTCTTAATCTGCTGCAACGAGGGTTTTGAACCTATAACATTTCCCATGAGCGTAAATTCCCAGATTTTTAATTCATCCTCAAAATCACACAAGTCTATAGCAATTTCAGAACTCTCAACAACCTCTTCCATGAATGTTAAGTTCATACCAATTTGTTTATTATTAGATGCCATTTTCAACCAATTCTTTGAACCCGAAACAGAGGGTTTAGCAAATTCAGTCTGAGATGAGTTCACAGTTTCAACAACAATTTCATTAACTTCCAAAGGTTTAGAGGGAGGAGGATTAATACCAGCAGAATTCATTGCTTCAAGAATCACGTCATTTATCGTAGCTTTTCGCGAAGAACTCTGAGATTCCTCAGAATCTTGCAATTCTTTCTCCCCAGACTCCAAATTCGGGTTAGGAGGCAGAGAGTGATGTGTCTTCTTCGGAGGCCGGCCTGGTCCACGCTTCACAGGCTGGGAAGCCATGAACGCGAAGCAGAGAAGTCACGTAACAGAATCGCAAAAAAGAGAGGGAAAATCTAGAGAGAGAAAGAGTTTCTCTCACTTCGCTTGTATGATTATTATTATTGATTATTATTATTATATTTTTTTTTTTTTTTTGCAAAAAGTTATCATTTCATATCAATGTGATTGAAATTATAAGATGCAAAAAGAGCTATCACACTAGTGTGTATCAAAAAAATCTAGAATCCTAGAAAACTTAGGATTATCCTTTTTACAAGCAAACCGAGTAAGCACCACAAATCTAACTTGTTCCAAAATGACTTCAATAGCAGCTTCCTTACCAGTAAACACTCGCTTGTTCCTCTCCTTCCAGAGCGCATATACTAATGCTCCAGTACTAACCCTCAATAAGATGTTCCTCCAATGTTTCTTAGCTTTCGCTTCAGTCATCCATCCCACAGCCTGTCTTAACTCCATTCCTACTCCACGAGCCCCAATCCAGTGTAATACATGAAGCCAACCCTGTCTTGAATAATCACATCTGAAAAATAGATGTTGAGAACTCTCTTCAGCCTGACAGCAGAGACTGCATCTATTTGCCATCTGAAAGCCTTTCTTCTGAAACATATCATTCGTTGCAAGCTGGCGTTGGATTGCCAATGAAATCACCACTTTATGACTTGGTACAAAAACAGAAGAAGAGATCACAGGAGCCCATCGCTTTTGCACTGGAACTTGTAGCAGTGTATAAACTTTCCTCACCTGAAACTTAGACCCTGAACTACAACTCTCCAGAAATTCAGTAGCTAACTCTGCAGATCCACAAGAAGTAATAAGAAGATCCCTAACTGCCAGAACATTTTTGATGCTAGATGGATAAAACTCCTTTGATACAACAGACCAAACAGATTGTGTATTGAAGATATAGCAGCGACACCACTTAGACCAAATACTAGATGGCTCTTGACTGAAAACCAAAATCCATCTAGAGAGGAGAGACATGTTCCACTTCAGTACATCTTTGACATTAAAGCCACCAGAATCCCAGGGAAAACAAATCTCTCTCCAGCTCTTGAAGACTAGTCGTCTGGCACCATCCTGTATCCCCCCAAAAAAAAATCTTTACATAACTTGTTAAGCATTTTCGCAATTCCTTTTGGCAACAGCAGACTCGAGCCCCAAAGGTTTTCCAAGCCAAAAATGACAGAGTTCAATAATTGAGCATTGCCAGCATATGAGAGCAGCTGAGAAGACCAGTGACCCACATAATTCTGAATTTTTAAAAGCAGAGAGCTGAACATGGACACATTAATTCTAGCATCAGACAATGGAATGCCAAGGTACCTAAAGGGAAAGGTGCCCTCAGCAAACCCTGTTTGTGTCAGAATGTCCTTCTTAATCTCCTGGGGCACACCTCCAAAATATATATTAGTCTTCTCCACATTAGCCACTAAGCCAGACATTATTCCAAACAAGTCTAAAGCATTCTTAACAGCCATTACAGAGGGAAGATCGCCCCTAGTAAAGACCATCAAATCGTCTGCAAAAATTAGGTGAGTGAGCTTAATTCGACAACACTTTGGATGGTAAGAGACCATATCCTTAGAGCAGATTTGCCGCAGAGATTGAGACAAGATCTCCATACTCATGACAAAAATATAGGGAGAAAGAGGATCTCCCTGTCTAATTCCACTTCTCCCTTGAAAGAACCCCCTAAATTTTCCATTCATCTTCAAGGAAAACCAAGGATTAGTTATACAACCCATGATCCATCCTATGAAGACTCTAGGAAATCCCAAATTGACTAACATTTTCTCAATAAACACCCATTGCAAAGAATCAAAGGCCCTCTTAATGTCAACCTTAATCATGCTCCTAGGAGTTAGATATTTCCTAGTATAACCTTTAACTAAGGCTTGAGACATCAAAATATTATCAAAGATACTCCTCCCTGCCACAAATGCTGCTTGCTCTTCACCAATAATAGATGATAGAACCTTCTTAAGTCTGTTAGCCAAAATTTTTGACACTGTTTTATAAAAAACAGTACAGCAAGAGATAGGTCTAAAGTCTAAGACAGATTGGGGATCCTTCTTCTTAGGAATGAGAGAAATCACGGTAGAGTTTGCTTGTTTAGGCATCTTCCCACTTTTAAAAAAACTGAACACAGCTTTACAGAAGTCAGTCTCCACCATATTCCAAGATGCTCTAAAGAATCCTGCAGAGAACCCATCCATACCCGGGCTACTATTAACATCCATGCTAAAAACAACACTTTTAATTTCCTCCTTAGTGACAGGTCTCTCTAGACTAGCAGTTACTTCATCATTTAGAACCACAGAGGGAGAAGAGATAACCCCAGAGGTCCCCTTACTTTCTCCCAAAAGAGATGTATAATATTGCTGAAATGCATTAGAGACAGCATCCAATCCAGTCTGCACTACCCCATTCATATCAAAAATAGCTCCAATAACTTGTTGATTCTTCCTTTTAGCAATCTTGGCAAAAAAAAAACTTGGATGAGCAATCGCTAAGCTCCAGATGCCTCACCTTGGCCCGTTGAGATAGCATACTCAGCTCAGCAGATTTAAGTTCACAAAATTTCATGATCAAGACCTTTTCCTCTTCCATAAGAATTGCAGAAAAAGGATCTTTAGAAAGACAATCCTGACAGATTCTCAACTCATCCTTCACCCCTTTAACTTGCTGGGTGATATGAGAAAAATTATTTCGATGCAAAGTGGAAAGACCATGATTAACCTGCTTAAGTTTTTGGAACAAAACAAAAATAGGAGAGCCTTTGACCCTTATTCCCCAAGCTTGGCTCACCACCCTATGATAATCTGGATGAGCAATCCAAGAGTTGAGGAAGCTAAATCTCTTCTTGAGGTGTTTTTCCTGAGAAACTTCAAGTAAGATAGGAGAATGATCCGAAATACTAGCTTCACAAAAAATTGCATTGGCACTAGGATAGTTGTTAAACCAGTTTGGATTGACTAGAACTCTATCCAATTTAGACCAAATTCTATCATTTGGGTCTCTTTTATTTGTCCAAGTCAACCCACACCCCGTACTGTTAAGATCATCTAGTTTGCAGTTCAACAAACAAGAATTAAAATCCCACATGTCTTGCAAATCAGGAGGATTTCTGCCCAATTTTTCCTCAGGGCTCCTAATCACATTAAAATCTCCCATTACCACCCAAGGAGAGGAGGTTACAAGATTCTGAAGATCATACCAGAGAACTTCTTTATCCTTACCTTCATTATAACCATACACTATGCTTATTTGAAAGCTTTTATGAGTCTGAAAGTGATGTAAGGTTCCAGAAATCATTTGAGCAGACTTACTGATAAGGCTAAACTTGACAGTAGTAGCATTATACAGTAGCCAAATTCTCCCATTATAGTGACTATCATAGTTGTGAACCACTATCCATCCATTGAACCATCTTCGAATGATCTTATTTGCCCTATTCATCTTCACTCTAGTCTCCAAGATTGCAAGAGCATCAACTTTATTAGATAGCATAAAGTCAAGAATCACACTATGTTTGACAGGGTTGTTAAAACCCCTAACATTCCAGGAGGCAATCTTCATGGGAATCCTTATCAGGAGGGACCTTCAAGGTCCTACCATTCCCACTATTACTGCTCTCTTGTCCCTGTGGATGTACTGAGTGCATTACAGCAGTCCAATCAGAGAGTTGTCCAACACCTATCTCTGAAGACCCTGAGGTACCACCTAATCCACCTTCATAAGATTGATCATTGTGCCCTTGAAACATCTGGAATTTATTTTCCAAGATCATTGGTTCACGGGATATTTCAGGCTTAGTTTTTGATGAAGAAGAATTTCTTCTAGATACAGGTTGGAAACCTTCATCAACGGAGCATTCTTGATGCATTACAGTAGCTTGCTTGGGAGGTGATCCACTAGGGAAGAGAACTTCAGATCCCACCTCTAGTGTACTCCTCTCCCCCAAGAGCTCTGAGGTACCACCTAGCTCCTTAGGTTGAGACTTATCTGCAGCCATCTTCTGATCAGTCTTGATCTCAACCTTCTTTTGGCCTTCCACTTTCTTCTTTTCCCATTTACATGAGGAAATCGTGTGCCCCAACTTTCCACACCCTTTACAGAAGTATGGTATCCACTCATATTGAATCTTCTGGTTAGAAAACTGAGAATATGGTGTATTTATCACAATCTGCTCAGGTAAAGGCTTCGAAATATCAGCTTCCACAAGAACTCGAGCAAAAGAGAGCTTTGCCTTAGTTGTTGTAGCAATATCAGCACATAATGGCCTACCAATTTTGCTAGCCATCTTACTGAGAACCACGTCCGACCATAGAAATGGGTCTAGATCTGGAAATAGCACCCAGATAGGTATACATGTGACCCTATCCATCTCAGTTGAAAAAGAAGGTGACCATTCCTTAAGAATCAAGGTATAGATCCCCATCTTCCAAGGTCCACATCCCAAAACCCTCTCCATAGCTTCCTTAGAATCAAATCTAAAGGAAAACCACCCTCGCTTAAAGTATTGAACAACCGGAGTCGCTAAGGTACTCCACTGTTCCTGAACAAACTTCTTTACCTGCTGCAATGAGGGTTTGGACCCAATTACATTCCCCATTAGAGTGAACTTCCATTTCTCCAGTTCATCCTCGAAATCATCCAATTCAATTATGACTTCAGGGGACTCGTTAACCTCCTCAAAATACTGAAGATTCATCCCTAATTGTTTCTCAGAAGAAGCAATAGATGCCCATGGCTTAGTTGCCGGCATTATCATCATCATTATCATCATCATCATCATCATCATCATCATCATCATCATCATCATTATTATTATTATTATTATTATTATTATTATTATTATTATTATTATTATTATTATTATTATTATTATTATTATTATTATTATTATTATTATTATTATTATTATTATTATTATTATTATTATTATTATTATTATTATTATTATTATTATTATTATTATTATTATTATTATTATTATTATTATTATTATTATTATTATTATTATTATTATTATTATTATTATTATTATTATTATTATTATTATTATTATTATTATTATTATTATTATTATTATTATTATTATTATTATTATTATTATTATTATTATTATTATTATTATTATTATTATTATTATTATTATTATTATTATTATTATTATTATTATTATTATTATTATTATTATTATTATTATTATTATTGTTATTATTCTTATTATTGTTATTATTATTATTATTATTATTATTATTATTATTATTATTATTATTATTATTATTATTATTATAATTATTATAATTATTATTATAATTATTATAATTATTATTATTATTATTATTATTATTATTATTATTATTATTATTATTATTATTATTATTATTATTATTATTATTATTATTATTATTATTATTATTATTATTATTATTATTATTATTATTATTCTTATTATTGTTATTATTATTATTATTATTATTATTATTATTATTATTATTATTATTATTATTATTATTATTGTTATTATTATTATTATTGTTATTATTGTTATTATTATTATTATTATTATTATTATTATTATTATTATTATTATTTAAAACGGAACTTTCATTAAACACCAGAACAAATTACAAGAAGTTGGAGGGAAGCCGAGATACTATCTGGGCCCCCACTCCCTTAGCGATAGAAAAACTAAGACGAGTACAAATAAAGGCACCTGCCCGAACTCCCGCGTCCTGAGAAATATAGAATTTCTGAATCCGCTTGAGTAAAGCAGCGGCCTCCGCGTCGAGCTCCCCTAGAGAAGAGAAAGAGAAAGGCAGGAACCCATACCCAGTCTTGGTGCACAAATCTCCATACTTGGCGCACTTGCGCTTAGCAGCATCAGCGACTGCGCGGCCAGGTAGAAAATCAGACATCGCAGACTGGTTCAAAGGGGACGACCCCGTCAAATCGACACACACATCACGGCCCCTATCCCAGGAATAAAGAAGCAGATCCGCCGGGCATAAGGGCCTGTCGTCAGGGCCAGGTATAATTATTATTATTATTATTATTATTATTATTATTATTATTGTTAATTTTTTTTTTTTTGCAAAAAATCATCATTTCATTCAATATGAAGGAAATTACAAAGTTGCAAAAAGACTAACACACTAGATCACATCAAGCCATTTCACCTAAAATCCTAGAGTACATAGGATTACCATCTTTACATAAGAATCTAGTATGAACCAAAAATTTGATATTAGCAACCAAAGAGTCACAAGTAGCCTTCTTCTCAGTAAAGACTCGCTTGTTTCTTTCCTTCCACAAGTAGTAAACTGTAGCAGCAATACTCACCCGAATCCAAGCATTCTTCCAATGCTTCTTATGTCTGAGATCCCTAGTCCATTTAACACAAGACTTGAGAAGATAGCCCATTCCTTGCACATCAATCCACCTTTGGACAGCCATCCAGACTTGTCGACTGTACGAGCATCTGAAGAAAAGATGATTCCCTGACTCAACATCCTGATAACGTAGACAACATCTATTTGCCATTTGAAAACCTCTTTTTTGATATTGATCAACGGTAGGGAGCTGATCTTGTACTGCCATTGACATAATCACTTTGTGACTGGGATGAAAGATGCTATTGTTGAAGAAAGAATGCCATGATGCAGGAGCAACCTTTCTAAGAAATAGGTAAATTTTATGAACCTGGAAATTCCCACCTGCAACACAACTCTGCAGCAAGTGCTGAACATCAGTAGCCGACCCACAGTTCTCCATCAGAATATTCCTAACTGTAATGATATTTTTCAACACAGCAGGAAAAAATTCTTTAGAACCAATACTCCAAATATCCTCAGAATGAAGGATATAACTCTGACACCAAGAGGACCAAAGAGAGCTAGGATTATTAGATAGGACCCATATCCATTTAGACATGAGGGCTAAGTTCCAGTCGCTAATATCCTTAACACCAAAAACCCCTGAATCCCAAGGAGAACAAATGTCCCTCCACTTCTTGAATATGAGCCTTCTCTTACCATCTTGAATGCCCCAAAAGAAATCTTTGCAAATTTTATTAATCAGCTTGATAACCCCTTTAGGGAGCAGTAAGCTTGATCACCAAAAATTGTCAAGTCCAAAGATGACAGAATTAAGTAACTGAGCTTTACCATCATAAGAAAGAAAATGATTAGACCAATGTCCCACAGAATGTTGAATTTTGAAGATGAGAGAACTACACATATCTATACTCAGTCTGGCATCTGTGAGAGGAATCCCCAAATATCCAAAAGGAAATTTGCCCTCAGAGAATCCAGATTGAGCCAAAATCATGCTTTTAACTTCTTTATGCACACCTCCAAAGTAGATGGAGGTCTTATCCACATTAGCAACTAACCCAGATAAAGCACCAAAAGAATCCAGGGTCCCTTTGACTGCCAGAATTGAAGGAAGATCACCCCTGGTAAAAATCATCAGGTCATCAGCAAAGATGAGATGTGTAAGATTTATTTTTCCACACTTAGGATGAAAAGAAACATTAGGCAAAGAGCATATCTTCCTCAAGGCTTGAGATAAAATTTCCATGCTCATCACAAAAATATAAGGGGATAAGGGATCCCCCTGCCTAATACCCCTTCTGCCTTGAAAAAAACCAGACACCTCCCCATTGAGATTAAAGGAATACCAAGGGCTACAAACACAACCCATAATCCACCTTACAAATTGATCAGGAAGACCAAGATGGGTAAGCATTTGAGAAATAAAATCCCATTGGAGTGAGTCAAAACTTTCCTTATATCCACTTTTACCAAGCACCTAGGAGTAAGAAATTTTCTGTTATAGCCCTTAACAAGAGCTTGGGACAGCAGAGTGTTATCAAAAATACTTCTACCAGCTATGAAAACAGCCTGCTCTTCACCAATAATAACTGGCAGAACATACTTCAATCTATTAGCCAAGATCTTAGTAACTGTTTAGAACACAGTACAACAAGAGATAGGACGGAAATCCTGTACAGCATTAGCATTTATCTTTTTAGGAATGAGAGTAATAAGGGTAGAATTAGCCTGTTTAGGCATCTTACAAGACCTGAAGTAGCTGAGAACAGCCCTACAAAAGTCATTTCCCACCGTATTCCAGGAGGACTTGAAAAACCCTGCTGAAAAGCCATCAATACCAGGGCTACTATTAGCATCCATACCAAAAACTATAGATTTAATTTCCTCCAAAGTAATAGGACTAGTGAGAGCATTAATAGATTCCTCCCCTAAGGACAAAGGGACAGTGGGAAACACTCCAGAGAGTGAGGTTTCTTGGCCCAAGAGAGTCTGGTAATAACCTTGAAAAGCAGTAGAAACTGCAGGCAAACCAGTATGAAGATTCCCTTGAACATCCAAAATAGAGCCAATAACTTGCAACTTCCTTCTCTCAGTTATTTTAGAAAAGAAATATTTAGATGAACAATCAGAAAGTTGTAGATGCTTAACTTTAGCTCGTTGGTGTAGCATAGTAAGCTCAGCTGCTTTGAGGTCATTAAATCTGGAGAGAAACTCCTTTTCCTGGGCAATAAGTGAGGAGGAAAAAGGATCATTCTGAAGAAGCTTTTGGCAAGCAGTCAAGGCCTTTTTAGCTTGAATAACCTGATCAGACAAATGAGAGAAATTGTTCCTGTGAAGAAGAGAGAGACCTTTCTTTACATTCTTGAGTTTTTGAAACAGACAAAAAATAGGGGAGCTTGCCATAGGCTGACTCCAAGCCTGAGAAACCACACTAGAGTAACAGGAATGAGAAGTCCAACTATTGAGGAATTGGAATCTTCTCTTAAAGCCATGATCACCTGAAGCAGTAATGATAATAGGAGAATAATCTGAGACACCAGACTCACAGAAAACAGTAGTTGCAGAAGGGAAAAGAGACTGCCAAGCAGGGTTGCCCAAAGCTCTATCTAATTTAGACCAGATTCTTTGAGATAGATCCCTTTTGTTAGTCCAGGTAAGGGAGCAACCTGAACTAGTAAGATCATCCAACTGACAAGAGAGAAGACAATTGTTAAAGTCCCACATATCATTGAAGCTAAGGGGTGAAAATCCCACTTTCTCCTCATGATTCCTTACAATATTAAAATCACCAAGCACCAACCAAGGCTCAGTAGTAGGGATGCCAATAAGATCATTCCAGAGGTTAACTCTATCCCCTCCTTCATTAAGCCCATAGACCATACTAATTTGAAACTTTTTATTGGTTAAAAAGTGATGAATAGAACCAGAGATGAATTGATCAGATTTATGAAGAAGAGAGAAAGCAACTGTGGAGGGATTGTAGAATATCCATATTCTCCCATTATGATGAGAATCATAGTTATGAACTAAATTCCATGCATTGAACCATTTCCTGTAGATCTTGTTTAAATTTTCTATCTTCACTCTAGTTTCTAAAATAGCCAGCACATCCAACTTATTCTGAGCTAAAAAATTAGAGACTTCACTATGTTTTGTGGGGTGATTAAAACCCCTAACATTCCAGGCAGCAATTTTCATGTGGTTATTTTGTCAGGAGGGACTCTTTCATCCCCCAATCCTCCACATAAAACTGCTACCTGCTCCTTGGGACTTCCTGAGTGCATTACAGCAACTAACTCAGGGGGTTTTCCACCAGGCAAGGATTCCTCCACCTCTGGCTTACTCATCTCCCCTGGTTGTTCTGAGGTACCACCTAGTCTCACTTCACATTCATTGTCGAATAGCTGAAATTTGTTGGCCAGAATAATTGGCTCAACTTCCAGGGTTGGTTTAGTCTTAAGAGAAGAAGAGTTCCTCTTAGACACAAGCATAAAATCATCTTGTTCAGAGGAGCATCCTGAGTTCTTTACTGCAGCAGACTCAGGGGGATTTTCACCAGGAAAGGAGTCTTCACACTCCACCTCTGGCTTACTCACCTCCCCTAAGCGCTCTGAGGTACCACCTAGCTCCTTGGGAGAGTTAATCACTGCCCCAGTTGAGGGTTTAAATGCCTCAACTGGCTCTGAAAGATGCACATTAACCTCTTCCAGTTTCTTAGCAGCTGCAATTTTCTTCTTCTCTCACTTGCAATTGGCAATAGTATGTCCCAATTTGCCACATCCCTTACAATAGTAAGGGATCCACTCATATTGAATCTTCTGAACAGAGAAATCATTATAGGGAGTATTAATAATCACCTGCTCCGGGAGAGGTAGAGAAATATCAGCCTCGATTAGAACTCTAGCAAAGGAAAGTTTAGTCTTGGAAGTGGTAGCAAGATCTGCAAAAAGAGGCTTTCCAATTTTGCTAGCTAGCTTGCCCAGCACCACTTCTGACCATAAGAATGGATCAAGA
Source organism: Agrostemma githago (assembly GCA_958450325.1). NCBI lineage: Eukaryota > Viridiplantae > Streptophyta > Magnoliopsida > Caryophyllales > Caryophyllaceae > Agrostemma > Agrostemma githago. The sequence goes on from OY288244.1 coordinate 42,728,327, forward strand.
TCAGGAAACAAGACCCAGATTGGAACAAAGGTCAGTCTCTCCATGGTTGCAGAAAAAGATGGTGACCATTCTTTTAGAATTAGAGTGTAAATCCCTAAATTCCACGGTCCTCCTCCTAAAACCCTTTCCATGGCCTCTCTAGATTCAAACCGAAACGAGAACCAGCCTTTTTTGAAATACTGTACCACTGGAGATGCTAATGATCCTCACTTTTCAGAGACAAATTTCTTTATTTGCTGTAAAGAGGGTTTAGACCCTATGACGTTGCCCATAAGCGTAAACTCCCAAATCTTCAATTCATCCTCAAAATCACATAGTTCTATGTTGATCTCAGAGCAATCAACAACTTCTTTAAAGAAAGGTAAGGTCATACCCATTTGCTTATGATTTGTAACAACATTAGACCATTTCGGTTGCGCAGATACAGGGGGTTTATCAACAAGTTTAGTATTATCAGACAAACCATCCAAATTATTAATCGGCTGAGTAGGGGGAGCAGAATTAGAGTTATGAATCGAGGTTTTACCAGCTGAATTCATGGCAGTAAGAATTACTTCATTTAGCGAGATTTGGTGCGAAGAACCCTGGTCAATCAATCGCTCCTGCGAATCGTCTTCAACCTCTTGATCCCCTCCATTCGGTGGGGGAAGAGATTGCTTGGCTTTCTTTGGAGGCCTCCCTGGACCGCGCTTTGCTGTGGAAGCCATGGCTGAGAAGTTCGAAGAATAACAGAATCGCCAGAGAGAGTAACAACCTAGAGAGAGAAACTCTTTCTCACTCTTCGCTATTATTGATTATTGATTATTATTTTATTTTTTTTGCAAGAAATATCATCATTTCATTCATATCGAGTGAAAGTAGAATTCAATGCAAAAAGAACTAACCACTAATAAGACCTTAAGCTACCAACACAATCCGGCTTCTAATCCTATCATATTTAGGATTACAATCATCAACAAAACGAGCTTTAATTTGAAATTTAATCCGAGAAATAACAGTCTCCACAGTACCATATTTGTCTGCAAACACTCTCTTGTTTCTTTCTCTCCAGATATTGTGGATCACTGCTGCAATGCTTGCCTGTAACAGCGGATTTTTCCAATGCTTTCTCTTTTGAGGAGAAGAAATCCAATTCAAGATATCCTTTAAAGACTGAAATGAAAGAGATATGTCCATCCAATCCTGATAGCTATCCAAATCTGCTGAGAAAAGGGACACTTCAGAAACAAGTGCTTATTAGTTTCTTGATTTGCAGTATATAAGATGCACCTATTAACCATATGAAAACCCCTTTTACAGAACTGGTCCACAGTGGCTAGTTGCCCTTGAGCTGCCATGGAAATTGTTATCCTATGGCTGGGAATTATACAGGAACTACTAATTGCTTTCGTCCAAGTAAAATCTCGCTTCTCTTTAAAGAGAACATAAGCCTTTGAGACCCTGAACTTGGAACCTACACAGTTATTAATACTGATTTGTGCTGCAGGAACAGAACCAACATTCTGAATAAGTTTATCTCTCACATGAAGAATGCCCTTAAGACCTGATGAAAAATCCTCCTTAGATGAAGTTGTCCAAACATTCTCATTCTTCCAAGCATACACTTGACACCATTGCCTCCAAATGCTATTCCCTTCTCCAGCGAGCTGCCAAACCCACTTTGAGATAAGAGCAGCATTCCAAGCCTCTATATCTTTGATGTTAAATCCACCAGCGCTCCAAGGAGAATAAATCTCCTTCCATTTTTTGAAAACTAGCTTCCTGTCTGTCTCTTTTATCCCCCAATAGAAGTCTTTACAAATCTTGTTAACTCTTTTACTCACAGCCTTGGGGATCAAAACACTTGAACACCAGAAATTCTCAATTCCAAATATTACAGAATTAATTAACTGGGCTTTACCAGCATGAGACAAGAGGCTAGTAGACCAGTGATTCACATGATGTTGAATCTTCAATATCAAAGCATCAAACATAGCCACTGTAATTCTAGTTTCAGATAGAGGGATGCCTAAATATCTGAAAGGAAAAGTTCCTTTGGAGAATCCTGAGTTATCCATAATTGCCTTTTGTACAGCAATCAGTGACTCCTCCAAAATAAATGCAGGTTTTCTCAGTATTGGCATAAAGACCAGAAAGCTCAGCAAATTTATGTAGAGCCACTTTAACTGCATCAACTGATGGAACATCACCTCTAGTGAAGATCATGAGGTCGTCAGCAAAAACTAGATGAGTAAGGTTAAGCTTACAACATTTAGGGTGGAAAGAAACCTGATCTTCTTGGCAAATAACCCTTAGTGACTGAGACAGAACTTCCATGCTCATAACAAAGAGGTAAGGAGACAAAGGATCACCTTGTCTAATACCACTTTTACCTTGAAGATAACCTGAAATTTCCCCATTTAGCTTAAAAGAGTACAAAGGGCTGGATATACAACCCATGACCCACTGAATGAAAGTATTAGGATAACCAAAATGAAGAAGCATTTGATTAATAAACCCCCATTGGAGAGAATCAAAAGCCTTTCTAATATCAACCTTAATTAAGCATCTAGGGGTTAGGAATTTCCTGCTATAACCCTTTACAAGAGCTTGAGAAAGTAAGATGTTATCAAAAATGTTTCTATCTTTTATAAAGGCAGCTTGTTCACCACCAATGATAGAAGGCAGAGAAGCTTTCAATCTATTAGCTAAAACTTTGGAAACAACCTTGTAGAAAACAGTGCAGCAAGATATGGGCCTGTAGTCCAGAACAGAAGTAGCATTCTTTTTCTTAGGAATAAGAGAGACAACAGTAGAATTGGCTTGCTTAGGCATATTGTTGGACTTGAAGAAACTTAGGACAGCCTTACAGAAATCTTTTCCTACAATCTGCCAAGATGCTTTGAAAAAACCTGCTGAAAAACCATCTATCCCCGGACTGCTATTTGAGTCCATGGAAAATAGAGAAGTCTTGATTTCTTCAAGTTGCACAGGATCAGCCAATTTATCCATCTTCTCATAATGCGACTTAGCATTTGGAGGAAAAAGACCAACCAAAGGCTTATTTTGTCCCAACAAAGAATTGTAGTAGCTTTGGAATGCATTAGAGACCTCCTTAACTCCCTCTCTCAAAATTCCATTGTGATCATTAATAGATCCAATCATTTGATGATGTTTCCTCTCAGCAATTTTTGCAAAAACATATTTGGATGAACAGTCTGCTTGTTGAAGATGCTTCACTTTTGCCCGTTGATAAAGCATATTAAGCTCATCTTTCTTTAAGAAGCAATAGGAGTCCAATAGTGATTTTTCTTGAGATAAAAGAGCAGAAGAAAATGGCTGACTCTTTAAGCTATTTTGACAATCTATAAGGCTTTTCTTAGCATCTTTGACCTTACTAGAAATATCAGTAAAGTGTTGAGAATGAAAACTCATAAGAGCCTTTTTAACAGCTTTTAGCTTATGGAACAACCTAAAAATAGGAGCACCTGATGAGTAACTCTCCCAAGCTTGCTTCACCATACAGTTGTAATTTGGATGGGCAATCCAGCTATTTAGAAAACTAAAGCGCCTTTTAGGCTAAGTCTCCTGAAAAATCTGAACCAGGATAGGTGAATGATCTGAGATACCAGGTTCACAAACATTAGCAGCAGATTGGGGAAAAGACTTAACCCAATCAGGATTTATCAAAACCCTATCAAGCTTTGACCAAACTCTGGTGTCAACCTCCTGTTTATTTGTCCAAGTGAGCCTACTACCCGAGCTGGCCATGTCATCTAGCTTGCATTTGAGAATACAATCATTAAAATCCCACATATCTTGAAGATCTGGAGGATTAGGTCCTAGTTTTTCCTCTGGGGCTCTGACAATGTTGAAATCTCCCAGGATAAGCCAAGGAGCATCCACAGAATCAGAGCATAGATCTTGCCAGAGTTGCTTTCTTTTCTGGCCCTCATTAAAAGCATAAATTGCTGAAAACTGAAAGTGTTTATTAGAAAGAAAGTGACGAACCACCCCCGTAATATGCTGGGCAGATTTATTAAGAAGAGAGAAAGAAGTAGTAGTAGGATTATTAAGAAGCCAAATTCTTCCATTTTTATGACAGTCATAGTTATTCACTAGATGCCAAGATCCAAGTGCTTTATTCACAATATGATCAGCTTTTTTCTCCTTCACTCCAGTTTCAATAATAACCAAGATATCAATACTATGAGAGGAGATAAATTCTCTCATTTCACTTTGCTTTAAAGAGTTATTGAAACCCCTAACATTCCAGGATGCAATCTTCATTGGGGTAATTATTGGGTGGAATATTCCTACCATCCCCAATTGGATTGGACATCCTCTCCTTAGGACCTAATGAGTGCATTACAGAAGCATTATTGGAGGGTTTTCCATCTGGGATAGCTGACTCAGTCTCCCTATCCAGGTACTCATCCTTCTCCAACTGCCCAGTGGTACCACCTAGTCCTTCACCAGTATTCATCCATTCAGTCTCATCAAGGAAAATCTCAAATTTGTTCCTGAGGGGCATTGTTCCTTTTTTTTCTCCGGAATCTGCTTTAATGCAGAAGAATTTCGTTTAGTAACAGGCTGGAAAGTATCAGCCTACCCTAATGAGCATTCTGAGTGCTTTACAGAAGTTTTCATGGAGGGTTTTCCCCCAGGGATAGAAGACCCAGTCTTCCTATCCGGGTACTCATCCACCTCCAGAAACTCTGAGGTACCACCTAGCTCGAGAGAATTAGACACATCTAATGATGACTCCACAGTCTTATCCATCACTTTAGTGTCTGAATCTGCATCAGTGATAGCATCTGCAGGTTTTACAGTAGTCTTTTGCTTTTCCCATTTGCATTTCGAAATGGTATGACCTAATTTACCACAACCTTTACAGTAGTAAGGGATCCACTCATATTTCACCTTCTGAATTGAGTGATCATCAAATGGAGTCCTTATTATTACCTCCTCAGGGAGAGGTTTAGAGATATCTGCTTCAATCAAGACTCTGGCGAAGGCCAGTTTAGACTTAGAGGTAGTAGCCAAATCCGCACAAATAGGTTTGCCCACTTTGCTGGCAATTTTACTCAACACCACATCTGACCAGAGAAAAGGATCTAAATCTGGGAATAAGACCCAGATTGGAACTGTAGCTACTCGATCCATTATGGCAGAAAAATCTGGAGTCCATTCTTTTAGCACTAGGGTGTAAATACCCAAATGCCAAGGCCCCCCTCCTAAAACCCGATCCATAGCTTCCTTTGAATCAAATCGAAAAGCAAACCACCCTCGCTTAAAGTATTGGACAACAGGAGAGGCTAATGAACCCCACTTTTCCCCAACAAATTTCTTAATCTGCTGCAACGAGGGTTTTGAACCTATAACATTTCCCACGAGCGTAAATTCCCAGATTTTTAATTCATCCTCAAAATCACACAAGTCTATAGCAATTTCAGAACTCTCAACAACCTCTTCCATGAATGTTAAGTTCATACCAATTTGTTTATTATTAGATGCCATTTTCAACCAATTCTTTGAACCCGAAACAGGGGGTTTAGCAAATTCAGTCTGAGATGAGTTCACAGTTTCAACAACAATTTCATTAACTTCCAAAGGTTTAGAGGGAGGAGGATTAATACCAGCAGAATTCATTGCTTCAAGAATCACGTCATTTATCGTAGCTTTTCGCGAAGAACTCTGAGATTCCTCAAAATCCTGCAATTCTTTCTCCCCAGACTCCAAATTCGGGTTAGGAGGCAGAGAGTGATGTGTCTTCTTCGGAGGCCGGCCTGGTCCATGCTTCACAGGCTGGGAAGCCATGAACGCGAAGCAGAAAAGTCACGTAACAGAATCGCAAAAAAGAGAGGGAAAATCTAGAGAGAGAAAGAGTTTCTCTCACTTCGCTTGTATGATTATTATTATTGATTATTATTATTATTATTATTATTATTATTATTATTATAATTATTATAATTATTATTGTTATTATTGTTATTATTATTATTATTATTATTATTATTATTATTATTATTGTTATTATTGTTATTATTGTTATTGTTATTGTTATTATTATTATTGTTATTATTGTTATTGTTATTATTGTTATTGTTATTATTATTATTGTTTTTTTTTTGGTTTTTTTTTTGCAAAAAATCATCATTTCATTCAATATGAAGGAAATTACAGAGTTGCAAAAAGACTAACACACTAGATCACATCAAGCCATTTCACCTAAAATCCTAGAGTACTTAGGATTACCATCTTTACATAAGAATCTAGTATGAACCAAAAATTTGATATTAGCAACCAAAGAATCACAAGTAGCCTTCTTCTCAGTAAAGACTCTCTTGTTTCTTTCCTTCCACAAGTAGTAAACTGTAGCAGCAATACTCACCCGAATCCAAGCATTCTTCCAATGCTTTTTATGTTTGAGATCCCTAGTCCATTTAACACAAGACTTGAGAAGATAGCCCATTCCTTGCACATCAATCCACCTTTGGACAGCCATCCAGACTTGTCGACTGTACGAGCAGCTGAAGAATAGATGATTCCATGACTCAACATCCTGATAACATAGACAACATCTATTGGCCATTTGAAAACCTCTTTTTTGATATTGATCAACGGTAAGGAGCTGATCTTGTACTGCCATTGACATAATCACTTTGTGACTGGGATGAAAGATGCTATTGTTAAAGAAAGAATGCCATGGTACAGGAGCAGCCTTTCTAAGAAATAGGTAAATTTTATGAACCTGGAATTTCCCACCTGCAACACAACTCTGCAGCAAGTTCTGAACATCAGTAGGCGACCCACAGTTCTCCATCAGAATATTCCTAACTGTAATGATATTTTTCAACCCAGCAGGAAAAAATCTTTAGAACCAATACTCCAAATATCCTCAGAATGAAGGATATATCTCTGACACCAAGAGGACCAAAGAGAGCTAGGATTATTAGATAGGACCCATATCCATTTAGACATGAGGGCTAAGTTCCAGTCTCTAATATCCTCAACACCAAAACCCCCTGAATCCCAAGGAGGACAAATGTCCCTCAACTTCTTGAATATGAGCCTTCTCTTACCATCTTGAATGCCCCAGAAGAAATCTTTGCAAATTTTATTAATCAGCTTGATAACCCCTTTAGGGAGCAGTAAGGTTGAGCACCAAAAATTGTCAAGTTCAAAGATGACAGAATTGAGTAACTGAGCTTTACCAGCATAAGAAAGGAAATGATTAGACCAATGTCCCACAGAATGTTGAATTTTTAAAATGAGAGAGCTAAATATATCTATACTCAGCCTAGCATCTGTGAGAGGAATCCCCAAATATCTAAAAGGAAATTTGCCCTCAGAGAATCCAGACTGAGCCAAAATCATGCTTTTAACTTCTTTATGCACACCTCCAAAGTAGATGGAGGTCTTATCCACATTAGCAACTAACCCAGACAAAGCACCAAAAGAATCCAGGGTCCCTTTGACTGCCAGAATTGAAGGAAGATCACCCCTGGTAAAAATCATCAGGTCATCAGCAAAGATGAGATGTGTAAGATTTATTTTTCCACACTTAGGATGAAAAGAAACATTAGGCAAAGAGCATATCTTCCTCAAAGCTTGAGATAAAATTTCCATGCTCATCACAAAAATATAAGGGGATAAGGGATCCCCCTGCCTAATACCCCTTCTGCCTTGAAAAAAACCAGACACCTCCCCATTGAGATTAAAGGAATACCAAGGGCTACAAACACAACCCATAATCCACCTTACAAATTGATCAGGAAGACCAAGATGGGTAAGCATTTGAGAAATAAAATCCCATTGGAGTGAGTCAAAAGCTTTCCTTATATCCACTTTCACCAAGCACCTAGGACTAAGAAATTTTCTATTATAGCCCTTAACAAGAGCTTGGGACAGTAGAGTGTTATCAAAAATACTTCTACCAGCTATGAAAGCAGCCTGCTCTTCACCAATAATAACTGGCAGAACAGACTTCAATCTATTAGCCAAGATCTTAGTAACTGTTTTATAGAACACAGTACAACAAGAGATAGGACGGAAATCCTGAACAGCATTAGCATTTATGCTTTTAGGAATGAGAGTAATAAGGGTAGAATTAGCCTGTTTAGGCATCTTACAAGACCTGAAGTAGCTGAGAACAGCCTTACAAAAATCATTTCCCACCGTATTCCAGGAGGACTTGAAAAACCCTGCTGAAAAGCCATCAATACCAGGGCTACTATTAGCATCCATACCAAAATTTATAGATTTAATTTCCTCCAAAGTAATAGGACTAGTGAGAGCAGTAATAGATTCCTCCCTTAAGGACAAAAGGGCAGTGGGAAACACTCCAGAAAGGGAGGTTTCTTGGCCCAAGAGAGTCTGGTAATATCCTTGAAAAGCAGTAGAAACTGCAGGTAAACCAGTATGAAGATTCCCTTGAACATCCAAAATAGAGCCAATAATTTGCAACTTCCTTCTCTCAGCTATTTTAGAAAATAAATATTTAGAAGAGCAATCAGAAAGTTGTAGATGCTTAACTTTAGCTCGTTGATGTAGCATAGTAAGCTCGGCTGCTTTGAGGGTATTAAATCTGGATAGAAACTCCTTTTCCTGGGCAATAAGTGAGGAGGAAAAAGGATCATTCTGAAGAAACTTTTGACAAGCAGTCAAGGCCTGTTTAGCTTGAATAACCTGGTCAGACAAATGAGAGAAATTGTTCCTGTGAAGAAGGGAGAGACCTTTCTTTACATTCTTGAGTTTTTGAAACAAACAAAAAATAGGGGAGCCTGCCACAGGCTGACTCCAACCCTGAGAAACCACACTAGAGTAAGAGGAATGAGAAGTCCAACTATTGAGGAATTGGAATCTTCTCTTAAAGCCATGATCACCTGAAGCAGTAATGATAATAGGAGAATGATCTGAGACACCAGACTCACAGAAAACAGTAGTTGCAGAAGGGAAAAGAGACTGCCAAGCAGGGTTGCCCAAAGCTCTATCTAATTTAGACCAGATCCTTTGAGATGGATCCCTTTTGTTAGTCCAGGTAAGGGAGCAACATGAACTAGTAAGATCATCCAACTGACAAGAGAGAAGGCAATTGTTAAAGTCCCACATATCATTGAAGCTAGGGGGTGAAAATCCCACTTTCTCCTCATGATTCCTTACAATATTAAAATCACCAAGCACCAACCAAGGCTCAGTAGTAGAGATGGCAATAAGATCACTCCAGAGGGTAACTCTATCCCCTCCTTCATTAAGTATAGACCATACTAATTTGAATCTTCTTATTGGTTAAATAGTGATGAAGAGAACCAGAGATGACTTGATCAGATTTATGAAGAAGAGAGAAAGCAACTGTGGAGGGATTGTAGAATATCCATATTCTCCCATTATGATGATAATCATAGTTATGAACTAAATTCCATGCATTGAACCATTTCCTGTAGATCTTGCTTAAATTTTCAATCTTCACCCTAGTTTCTAAAATAGCCAGCACATCCAACTTATTCTGAGCTAAAAAATTAGAGACCTCACTATGTTTTGTGGGGTGATTAAAACCCCTAACATTCCAGGCAGCAATTTTCATGTGGTTATTAAGTCAGGAGGGACTCTTTCATTCCCCAATCCTCCACATAAAACTGCTACCTGCTCCTTGGGACTTCCTAAGTGCATTACAGCAACTAACTCAGGGGGTTTTACACCAGGCAAGGACTCCTCCACCTCTGGCTTTCTCATCTCCCCTAGTTGTTCTGAGGTACCACCTAGTCCCACTTCACATTCCTTGTCAAATAGCTGAAATTTGTTGGCCAGAATAATTGGCTCAACTTCCAGGGTTGGTTTAGTCTTAAGAGAAGAAGAGTTCCTCTTAGACACAAGCATAAAATCATCTTGTTCAGAGGAGCATCCTGAGTGCTTTACAGCAGCAGACTCAGGGGGATTTTCACCAGGAAAGGAGCCTTCACACTCCACCTTTGGCATACTCACCTACCCTAAGCGCTCTGAGGTACCACCTAGCTCCTTGGGAGAGTTAATCACTGCCCCAGTTGAGGGTTTAAATGCCTCAATTGGCTCTGAAAGATGCACATTAACCTCTTCCAGTTTCTTAGCAGCTGCAATTTTCTTCTTCTCCCATTTGCAATTGGCAATAGTATGTCCCAATTTGTCACATCCCTTACAATAGTAAGGGATCCACTCATATTGAATCTTCTGAACAGAGAAATCATTATAGGGATTATTAATAATCACCTGCTCAGGGAGAGGTTGAGAAATATCAGCCTCGATTAGAACTCTAGCAAAGGAAAGTTTAGTCTTGGAAGTGGTAGCAAGATCTACACAAAGAGGCTTTCCAATTTTGCTAGCTAGCTTGCCCCGCACCACTTCTGACCATAAGAATTGATCCAGATCAGGAAACAAGACCCAGATTGGAACACAGGTCAGTCTCTCCATGGTTGCAGAAAAAGATGGTGACCATTCTTTTAGAATTAGAGTGTAAATCCCTAAATTCCACGGTCCTCCTCCTAAAACCCTTTCCATGGCTTCTCTAGATTCAAACCGAAACGAGAACCAGCCTTTTTTGAAGTACTGTACCACTGGAGATGCTAACGACCCCCACTTTTCAGAAACAAATTTCTTTATTTGCTGTAAAGAGGGTTTAGACCCTATGACGTTGCCCATAAGCGTAAACTCCCAAATCTTCAATTCATCTTCAAAATCACATAGTTCTATGTTGATCTCAGAGCAATCAACAACATCTTTAAGGAAAGGTAAGGACATACCCATTTGCTTATGATTTGTAACAACATTAGACTATTTCGGTTGCGCAGATACAGGGGGTTTATCAACAAGTTTAGTATTATCAGACAAACCTTCCAAATTATTAATCGGCTGAGTAGGGGGAGCAGAATTAGAGTTAAGATTCGAGGTTTTACCAGCTGAATTCATGGCAGTAAGAATTACTTCATTTAGCGAGATTTGGTGCGAAGAACCCTGGTCAATCAATCGCTCCTGCGAATCGTCTTCAACCTCTTGATCCCCTCCGTTCGGTGGAGGGAGAGATTGCTTGGCTTTCTTTGGAGGCCTCCCTGGACCGCGCTTCGCTGTGGAAGCCATGGCTGAGAAGCTCGAAGAATAACAGAATCGCCAGAGAGAGTAACAACCTAGAGAGAGAAACTCTTTCTCACTCTTCGCTTATTATTATTATTATTGTTATTATTATTATTATTATTATTATAATAATTGTTGTTGTTGTTGTTGTTGTTGTTGTTGTTGTTGTTGTTGTTCCGGTCACGGAAACTATTGACCCAGCTCTGGATCTGGGTCGCGTAATCGGAATTTTAGTAAACAAAGGATCGCTCGATTCCCTTTAATCTCCCCTTTATCCCTCTCCTTTGATCGGACTTCCCCGGCGAAGTTGGCCTGCTCCCTGCACAATGAACGCACAGGGTCTCGGAGGTTGTCCGAGGGAACCCTCTTCGATGCCTAAGTTAGTTCGTGAAGTGCCTTGATGAACCTAGCTCGTGAGGAACTAGGTGGCGTTTTTAGGAGTGAGAGTTTAGAGAGAGAAAATCCAACCCCTTTCTTGTGGGAAATGGTAGAGTATTTATACCTTCCCACAAGAGAGGGAAGTAGGAGGAAAATGGATGGATAAGGAGATGACAAGTGGCGTCTTCTTATCCACCCATTCTTAATTACCTCAGGCGGAATGACGGGAGGGCCCCTGGGGACATCCCTGTCAGCAGGGATGTCCCCAGGGTAGGCGGACTTTGAGCTGTGGGCGCTGGGCTCTAGCAGGCTGCGTTGGCCTGCTGGCCCGGCGATCGGCTGTTTTCCTTAGCTTTTATGCTCTTTTATTCTGGCTGCTCGCCAGGGGCTGGCTTTTGGGCTTTACAGGTGATCCTCTGGGAGCCTGCCCTGCAGGCTGTTAATGACGGGCTGCCGACCCCAATCAATTGGCCCTCGTCAGCAGTGAGGAAAGCAAGGCTTTCCTTCTGCTGGCGACTCTTGCTTGGAGGGAGGTTGACTCATTTCCATTTCTGTTACTGCATTTAATGCTTTGCGCCTTCCCAAGGAGCGAAGCACAGTTTGCGTTAGGTATACAAAGGGTTGAGAGAGTTTTTGTAATGATTACACTTCTCCTCTTGATGGATTTTCGGGAACCGTGAAGAGTTCGTGATTGGTGGTCTTCCCTTCCAGGGTGGTTGGGATGTCATTAATGTTGCGTCGTCACTTGTATAAATCCCAGTTCTCTTCGTCATTTCTGCTTAATCCACTTTCAATCTTTCTTCTTCCTTTGTTTCAATCATGGTTTGGATCAAGAAATTCGTGACTCGTCATGGAGCTCGCTCTGTCACCTTCCTCTTCAGAGGATTCTCGAGGCTTCGGTACGCCCGGGCTGCTTATCGGGCCATTCGTCGTAGCCGTCGTTCAGGGCCTTATTCTCGTCGAAGTGACAGGAAAACCTCCATCAGGTCGAGCAAGCGTCTTAAGAGATCTTCGCCCCCTGCCGCTCCCAGATTTAGGCGCTGTCCTCGGGGGGGGGGGGTGTTTTGATCGGGGGTGCCACGAATGCTTTCCGTGGTTACACCCTGAGCAATTTGACCCTGACTTTTCTGACACGGATTCCTCCCTGGGTCAGGCCCCTCTTCTCCTGTAAGGAGAACAGGTTGCCGTACCTGTGACGAGTCCCAGGCTGTTCCCTTCGGCAGGGATTGGGAGGACAGTAGCCGAGACTCCGATGATAGTGAGGGTCTTGGTTGCTTGAGTGACAAGGATGGGGATGGACTCCCTGATGATCCCTTCAAGGATTCCCCAGACTGGGATTGGGGCTCGGATTTTGGGAGCCAAGGTAGCCCTGGGGACCACTCCCCAGATTTGGATGATGATTAGGCCTGCTTAGCAGGGTGCGAGTGCGTCGAGCCAGATGTTTTAGGCCTTTGTGTATTTTCTTTTCTTGTTCGGCACGATATGTAATTTGCCCTTTTTTCCTTTTAAGGCTAATGAAATGGAACCTAATCAACTTCGTATTTTTTTTTTGAACGCGGGGATGACGTCGTCAGTCGATTTTCCCTCTGTCATTTTAGTTTTTCGAGGTCCTTCTTGGGAAGGGGTGAACAGCTTTGTGTTCAGCGTGCGACACGTGGGAGACTATTGGGGGGGCGTCTTGTCAGAGAGGTCGCCTCTTGGGTTTCTTGGGCTTTATATAAGCCCTTCTTCCCCTCCATTCTCTTTTTTTTTACCTTTTCTGAGATTCTTAACTCCTTACACTCTCAAACCGCCTTTGTTGCTGAACATTCTTCGAGGAACAAGAAGTACCCTCTGTCACTGTTACTCCGGCGACTATCGGCGTTTTTAGGTTAGAAGCTCTTCTTTAAACCTTTCCCCCTCCTTTTTCCCCTTTCATAGGCATTTCCCTTCGTAGTCTGTATGTCGCGAGTTCGCCCTCTTTCTTTAAATTCTTTGCTTGGGGGAACTGGGGATGGCGACGGTGGTAGGCGTGACCTGGCCTCTTCCTCCGGGGCCGGCCCTCGAGAAGAGGATGATCATTACAGGGGGAGGGTGCTGAGTCACCCGAACCTGCTCCCTTCGATGTAGTCGACTCCGATGACGAGGCCCTGGAGGTGGATCCTTCCAGGGTTGCCGGCCCCGTCATTCGCAGGGAGAGGGGGAGGACTTATTATTTGGATAAGAAGAAGTATTTGATCCCCTAAAAGACTTACCTAGGGCAATTGAACAGTTTTATAACTTCGGGGAAGGGTACACAGTCGTAGTTCCGGGGGAAAGAGACACAGTGTGCTGTCCCCCGGAGGGCTGCGTGGCCATCTACCACAAGGCCTTAGAATTTGGCCTGCGATTCCCTCTTCATCCTTTCCTGGAGGAAACCTTCAGGAGGATGAATGTCGCCATTGCCCAGCTGACAGCTACAGCTATTAGATCTTTGGTAGCCTATAATTGGACTTGCCTTTTTCACGGCGAGGGGCCTTATATTGACGCCCTTCGCTTTATGGTCGGCCTTCAAATGGTGTCCTCGTCAGAGGGGGATGGCTCCCCCGGTTATTGGTCTCTGCAGAGACAAAAAAGTATGCCCTGGTCTGGCCGGCTTTGAGCAGCCTGAAGGACTGGAAAAATAATTTTTTATATGTCCATAGCGCGTCAGGGTGGAAGATTCCTAGGCATTTTAGGAACCATGTCCACACCCGTATGGAAACACGTGAGGAGTACCACCCAGATATCGGGGGAAAGGCCCTGGAGGTCAAGTTGAGCGCGAAGGAGGAGATTTTGGTTAAAAAGTTTGAAATTGTCGCGGACAAACATGGCACCTTTGGCCCTGCTTTCTGGCTCCCTCACGCGGAGCTTATAGCGACAGACGATTACTTGCTCCCCTTGGGCCTGATTCCTGGCCTTGAAGGTAGTTCTAGGGAGTTTTTGTTATCACGGTTTTCCAGAGACTTTATTTCTCCCTGCTTTTTAGCTGACCGCCTTTCCCTTTCTGCAGATTCCATCACTTGGCGCTGGACAAAAAAGCAAGTTAGGAGATTGGGCTTGAGTGAGGAACTTGTTGTTCTCTCGAAGCGCCCTTCTCTCCCTGCGAATTTCAGGAAAGGGAGCAAAGCTCTAATGAAGCTTGTAAAAGACTTTGCTGCTGGTCGAAGACTGCCTCTTCCTCCCCGGCTGCCGTCGTCGAAGCCGGCGACCCCTACTCCCAGCACCATAAGGGGGAGGCTGAGGTTACTTCAGGGGCTACTCCTTCCCCTGGTCAGAAGCAGGGTGCTTCCCCAGCTGGGCCTCGAGCTTCTCAGGGAGCGCACCCTGGGAATTCTGAGGGAACTGGAGAAAGTGTTCCTTTGGAGCTGAGGAGGAAGAGAGACAGGGAACCTCCTAGTGCTGATGTGGTGGATTTGGAGGCGGATGTTACCACCCCTGAGGCGAAGCGTCCTGCCCGCGAGCTTCCGAGTACCCTCTTCCCGGAGGAAAATGCGGAGTTCCACTACACTGCTGGTGATAGTGTGGACGTGTCAGGTCTGCTTTCTGACTCTGGCGCCGTCTTGGCTGACCGCCTCACCAAATCTGTGACCTCAACTTCCCATCAAGTCCTTCAGTATATTCAGCGTACCTCTAAGGTTCTGCTGGCATCTGCCGAGCTGGCGTCTCTCAGCCGCCTGAGTGACGAAGAACTGACGGTCACACCCGGGGCTCCTCCTCCTGACCGCCTGGCTATGGTAGAGAGGGATGTTACCTTGATAAACAACTTGAAGGATAAGCTGGCGAGGCAGGAGGGTGAGCTAGAGGAGGTAAAGAAGCAGGCTGGCCAGTGGAGGCTGCAGGGGGAGAGGGCCGTGAAGGAAATAGCCAAGCTGGAGGCTGATCTGAAGGAGAGCCGTTTGTCGACGGAGCGGGCGAATCTCTCTCTGGCTGAGATGGGGCACTTAAAGGGGAGAGTAGCTGACTTGGAAGAGCAGTTGTCCAGAGCTGACTCGACCCTTGAACAGGCTAAGGGAGAATGGAAGAAGGAGAAGGAGGCCCTTGCAGAGGAGGCTGAAGCTGCAGTGGACGCCAGTTTCGCGAGCGGTGCCAACGCTTCCCTGGAGTTGGTGATGGAGGTGATTGGGGAGATGTTCCCTACTTTTGATGAGGAGACCTTCCGGAATCTCTATTCTGCCAAGAATGAGGCTCGGGCGGCCAGACCGCCTGAGGCAGATGCCGGCCCTTGCCAGGATGCTCCATGATGCTTCCTTCTTGTAATAGTTTTTCTGTGCTGAGCCTTTATCATGGCCTGTAATATTTGTTCTTTTGGATTCTCGTTTTAACTTTGTAAAGACTTCCTATCCTTTGTGGGTTTTGATATGAATGCTTTTTCTGGTTTTGCTTTTCTTCTTTTAAGGCATGCTTGATCTAGGACTCGGGGGACCTTTCCCTAACTTCCGTTAGTTGCGGGACTTTTTGGCCTATTGTTGTCCCCTGCTCGGAGTCTATGGAGCATACCCTCTGCCTGCCCAAAGGTAGGCAGGAAGGGCTTTCTGTGTTTCTTATACAAGGCTGGGGGAATTGCCCCCAGTCCTTGTGGGTTGTTCGTAGCCTAGCCTGTCCCTGGTTTCTGCTTGGAATCCAGGGGGCTTGCCCCCTGTCTGCCCAGAGGTAGGCAGGGAGGGCATTTCTGCGTTTTTTATACAAGGTTGGGGGTATTGCCCCCAGTCCTTGTCGGTTGTGCGTAGCCCAGCCTGTCCCTGGTTTCTATTTGGAATCCAGGGGGCTTGCCCCCTGCCTGCCCAGAGGTAGGCAGGGAGGGCATTCTGCGTTTTTCATACAAGGTTGGGGGTATTGCCCCCATTCCTTGTCGGTTGTGCGTAGCCCAGCCTATCCCCGGTTTCTTCTTGGAATCCAAGGGGCTTGCCCCCTGCCTGCCCAGAGATAGGCAGGGAGGGCATTCTGCGTTTTTTATACAAGGTTGGGGGTATTGCCCCCAGTCCTTGTCGGTTGTGCGTAGCCCAGCCTGTCCCTGGTTTCTATTTGGAATCTAGGGGGCTTGCCCCCTGCCTGCCCAGAGGTAGGCAGGGATGGCATTTTGCGTTTTTTTATACAAGGTTGGGGGTATTGCCCCCAGTCCTTGTTGGTTTTGCGTACCCCAGCCTGTCCCCGGTTTCTGCTTGGAATCTAGGGGGCTTGCCCCCTGCCTGCCCAGAGGTAGGCAGGGAGGGCATTCTGCGTCTTTTATACAAGGTTGGGGGTATTGCCCCAAGTCCTTGTCGGTTGTGCGTAGCCCAGCCTGTCCCTGGTTTCTATTTGGAATCCAGGGGGCTTGCCTCCTGCCTGCCCAGAGGTAGGCAGGGATGGCTTTCTGCGTTTTTTATACAAGGTTGGGGGTATTGCCCCCAGTCCTTGTCGGTTTTGCGTTTTTTGTTGGGGGGGGGGGGGTTATTTTCCTTGGTTCTGGCAACAGGGGGGCCTCCCCCTATTGCCCCCTGCTCGTTTGTGTGTGCGAGCGCCAGTTTGTACAGACAACGAGTATAAATCAGTATTATAGAAAAAACATAAGATTGGTCGGAGGCGTCGACATTTTTCTTTTTTGATCGTTCTCCGCTAGTACCTTTTCCTACAGATTCGTTTTTTTTAAGGCTTCGTTAAACATAATACTTCTTCAGGGTGTCGATATTCCAGTGCGCGTTTAGCTCTTGGCCAGCCAGGTTGGCGATTTTGTATGTTCCTGTTCCCAAGATCTGGGTTACTTGATATGGGCCTTCCCAGTTGGCGCTTAGTTTGCCATGCTCTTTGGATTTTCCCACGGCCTGTGTTTTCCTTAAAACCAGGTCGCCTACCTGGATTCTTCTTTCATGCACCCTCTTGTTGTATGTTTTCCTCATCCTTTGCTGGTAGGCTGCTATGTTGATGCCAGCTTCTTCCCTGATTTCGTGGACTAGATCAAGAGCTTCGGCCATTGCTTCGTGATTGTCAGCCTGGTTGTATTGTTGGGATCGCAGGGTAGGAATTCGCACTTCGATGGGTAGCAAAGCCTCGGCCCCATATACTAAACCAAATGGTGTTTGGCCTGCTGACTCTTTTCGAGTGGTTCTTATTGACTAGAGGATGCTTGGTAGCTCGTCTGCCCATCTTCCTTTGAGGTTGATGGGAGGGATTTGTCGTGGATCCCAACCGTCAAATAATAAACCGGCAAATCCTAACTAGGGTAGCTAGGGTAAGTCTGGTCGAATCCGCGGGGACGGTAGAGGCGTATAGACCAAGTTCGCCCAAGTACTAGACTAAGTCAACGAGCTAAGCTAAACTAGAGAATGATAGAAGGGGAGAGGGCTAGACTAAGACTAAGGAGAACACTAAGGAAAACGGGCTAGGATTAGGTCGGGGTCAAAGGGGTAACGGAATGGTCAAGGAAGAGCTAGAGCGAAGGAGGTAGTAGGGTGATCTAGGTCGGTCCGGGCGGTCGCAACTTAGACCGACCTAGAGGTTCCTCATGGAACCCATTTTGGCAACACACATGACAAACGGGGTTCTAGCTCGCTATGGCCTAGATCGAATCCGGGCGGTCGCAACTTAGACCGACCTAGGGGTCGTCCTCACCGGGCTCTCGCAACTTAATGAGGGAACCGAACCCACAACAAACTAACACCCACAAGGGAAAGGCAAGAAAAACAAGCAATCCAACTTACTTAGTCATTCAAGCAATTCATCAAACATGTAACATGCATCAACCAAGAGGAAACCCAAATCTTCCACCCACATCTCCAACAAACCCTTAATCACCCAATTAACACCCTAATCACCCTACTAACCCTAGCAAGAACACTACTCTAACATAATCAAACTAATTCTAACATCAACAAGAGGAAACAACACAAACATCAAAACATACATAATGAAACTACCAAATATGATGAACAAAACAATAAACAAGAACTAAAGATTCAAACTTGATGAACAATAAAGGATTAAGAGTAAAAGGAGAAGAAGATTATACCAACTAGTAAAGAGGAAAGATGAAATCTTGCATTAATGAAGAAAACCCAAAACAAACATCCAAGGTTGTCAAGCTTGGAGAAGATCTTGAAGAATTCCCTTAATACAAGTACTAAACTAAGATTAACCACTAATTACCGACTAATCTACACTAATCTACACTAATCTAACCTAAAGTTGTCTAGGGTTTGAAGAACATAACATAGGATGGTGCCTTAATACAAGAGGGGGGGTATTTATAGGGTTACAAATGGAAGGGAGAAGAGAAGAATGAAGCGCGGGGTAGCAGCAGACCTTCCCGGCCGAGAGGAGGTGGCCCCGGTCGGGAGGGTGTCGGTCCCGGTCGGGAAGACATGCTCCCGGTCGGGAGGGACCCAAAACAGGAGCCTTCTCTTTTGTGCACCTCATCCCGGACGGGTTGAGGTCATACCCGTCGGGGATGAGTCTTGTAGGCCTCCAATATGATCTTTAAGGTTCCTCCTTGGTTCACATGGACTTCTCATCGATTCTCGAGATCGGGTCTCGGAGGCTCGGGATTGGGTCCCAAGGTCTCGGGGTCGATTCCAAAGCATCGAGTCATCGTTCCTTTATCTCGTTGGCTCCAAAATGTGTATGTATCGAGTCGGAATCGCTCCAACTCTTCCAAATCGGTCTCGGGAACCTGAAACGAACTAAAGGAAGTATAAGAAGCCCCTAAACCGCTCCCAAGGAGCGATTCTACAAGGAAAATGGGACCAAAACACTACGAAATAGGCACTACAAACCACACTTATCAACTCCCCCACACTTAACCCTTACTCGCCCTCGAGTAAGCACATACTAACTACTATACTAGCCGAATGGGTATTAGCGCACCCTACGCCCTTTCAACTCACGCGAGTGCACTTAGAGGAAAAGTGCACTCCGCAAGGCAAGTCGGGTCTTGCGACAAAACTGTGGATGCAACCGGACACAAGACACAAAAACAAACAAACACACAAACGAACACACAAAAGGTTGCACCCGAAAGAAAAGAAATACCGCTTCCCTCAAACAAGCGGTGAAAGAAACACCGGTTTAGGACTCGAGGTAAGTGACAACGTTCCCAAGCTAGCAATACAAACTGAGGTGGACTAAACCCTAATAGTATGACGATAAAGCAACAAAAACGGTAACTTACCTAGGTTCCTCCTAACCTTCTAAGAACGTACTACGGGACGATCGGCGGAGTGGGAAGTGAAGAACCACAGTGTTAGTCGACACTGTAGGTAAGTGAGACCCCGCCCCCTTTAGCAAAGAGCCAAGAGGGTCGTCCCATGTCCGAAACCGCCTAACTAGTCCAAGTAAAAAGTGAAAAACGTGCAAAATGAGGGAAGACCGACTAATGCCGCTATCATCCTTCCTCGGGACTCGGTCCTTTGGTAGGCTCTTCACGGCAAAAGTCGGAAAAAGGCTTATTTTTGTGAGGTTAAGATCTTTTTGTGAGACGATTTTCTTTTGGCATTTTCTCTTTTCTTTTGCATTTTTGCCTTGTTTTGCCATGCCATTCTTTTTCTTCTTTTCTATTTTCTTTTTTTGGCTTTTGTGCCTTTTCTTTTTCTTCATTCTTTTCATTCTTTCATTTTCTTTTCATTTTCTTTTTTTTTCTTTTCTTTGCCCTTTCTTGGCAAGATTTGGCTTTTTGGCATTTCTTATTGCAAAGAAAGACGAATTCACCAATTTGCAATTTTATTGTGTGGAAATGTGTGAGAGGTAGGGTAATGGGTGAGTCGGGGAGCGTCCTTCCCTTCAAACCCACAAAAAGTGGAGAACTTGGACTAATCAGACAATCCCAAACATGGTCACCTAAGGGACGGGACTCGGCAACCAAGGCCTTTTCACACCGTGGGTGGTCATAATGGTCAAAATGCAAATCCCGTAGTAAATCCCTAGTAAGCTAGGTGGACTCAAGGTAAAGGACCAACGAAATCATTGATTTAGGGTCATTCTACTAGACTAAAATCCAAGACTCGATTTACACTACTAGGAAGGGAAAGTACACACTCTCACACTAGCCTCTAAACCGGGTTTTCAAAAACGGTTTACACACATGACACACAACAAAACACCAAACAAAGACTCAACGAAAACGAAAGAAAAAGAAACAAAAGCGACAAAACAAAAACAACACAAAACAAACACAAATAAAAACACAAGCACCACCTCTATCTTCAAACAAGTCTCCAAATCCACCACAATCTTTACAAAGCTCCTCCCGAGCACACATCATCACAAAACTCCTCCAAACTCACAAGAAGCAAAGAGGGAAAAAGGGATGAAGAGATGTTACCGGAAGTCTTGAAAGCTCACCAAAGCTAATGGCGATTAGGCAACCTATAAGGAAAAGAGGGGGGCAAAACACGCACAACAAAACAAATATACGACACAATGACACAAGAGGAAAACACACAAAAGAAAAATCTTTTTTGATTTTTGTGAAATTTTTTCAAATTTTTATGGATTTTTAAAGATTTTTTGGAAAAACTACAAAAATAAAACTAACTACGATAGAATATCGCTCCCCCACACTTAAGTCGAGCTATGTCCTCATGCTCGACCGTAGTGCATGGGAGCACAAAAGAAAATAAAAGAAACTACGAAAATAAAGCTAAAAATCAAAAAGAAAAGTGGAGAAAAGGGTAGAAAGCATCCGGCCGGGGTGTAGTCAAGTCACCATGGGTCGAGACAAGAAAAGATATGGAAGGGGGAAGAAAAATAAAAAGAAGGAAATAAAAGGAAATGGGAGGGGAGGGCTAGGTGTAATCAAGTCACCTAGCCCGGATTCCGCCTAAATCCGACTAAATCCTCAAAAAGAAAAAGTGAAAAACTTGTAAAATTTGGATTTTGAAAATGACTCTCGATGTAGTCACATCATCGAGAGTCGGGAGCAACCAAAACCAAGGCCTCGAAGGCCACCATGACAAAGGGGAAGGGGAGAAACAAGGGGATAACAAGCAATAAAAAACGGAAAAGAAAGGATAGTTGCCATACCGACCGGTTAGCAACTCACTCTCTCCATCGTCTCAATTATCAATATAGGCACTCGCTTGTTGTCGTCATTGCTATCCCGCTTCAAGCTTGATAGAACCGCACGGTAGAGGTAGTAATGGTGTGAGGGGTGGGATTTGATGTGAATATCGGTCTAAAGTGAGGGGGAAATGAGGATAAGGTATGTAAATGAGGCACATGGGTGGTGTGATATGGGCAAGGAAGGTAAGGAGGTTGGGTGGGGGTATATAATGGTTGGGTGGGCTTGAATATCGAAGAAGAGGCACCAAAAAGGAGTAGGGGATCATCCCGGTCGGGAAGCTTCCTTCCCGATCGGGATGACACTTCAGTGAACTCGATTTTTGGCACCCTCATCCCGATCGGGACGGCCCCATCCCGGTCGGGATGACACACCTTTCCCGGTCGGGAAGGGTCTTCATGACTCCCATGACCCCAAAAACCGGCTCCCTTGCTCACGATCCAAGCTTTATCACTAACCAGTACTTTCTAGGAGACACCTTCACTTCACCTATCACAATAAACTCAAAGTACACATCAAATTCACTCCCTCACAACGCTCATCAACAATCCAAAATTACAAGAATACCACAAAACAAACGAAATCAAGAGAAAAAACACACAAATACAAACACAAGTACTCTAAAGAGGAGAGGAGAATATACAACATGACGGTTCTTTAGGAACTCCGTCAAACCTAGGATGGTGGACTCTTCTTCAACCGTAGCCCTCAAGGGCATGGAGGAGCAAGTCGAACGCGCTACCGACATCATAATGTAGGCCCAAGAAGCGCTCGAGCCTAGCCAACGTCCACGGCCTCCATGGTGGAGGGAAGGAGTAGGAATCCCAAGACCCAACGTCATCATTCATGTCATCTCCAGGGTCTATCCATCCTATGAGCTTCACCGGCCTCTTCCTCCCTAGGCATCGCCTCCAATCATTAGCAAGCTTCATCTCCAAGAAACAAGGCACAAAAAGCGGTTTTGGCCTCATCTCCTCAATGCACACCCCCACACTTTCCTCAAGTTGTGGTTCCCCATCTTCATCACTAGGCCCCATATCATCTTGGAGAAGAGGATCGAAACTTCTACCGGCGGTTTCAATCTCCTCCAAGTCATCGCTTGGTGTACTAGTAAGGGGCTCTTGATGCTTATCCACATTATCGCACAAGGGCAACTCGAGGCTAACAACTTCACCCAACATCCTCACAAATTCTACCAAACCATCCCACTCACCATCCTCCTCCAATTCCTCACCAATGTTGCCTTCACTAAGGGTTATCTCCTCATTCGTCTCTTTTTGGGTAGACGATTGAGGTTCTTCAAAGCAAGACTCGCTCCTTATAGGGAATTCATTAACGGCCTCGTCATTGGGTTGTTCCCCTTCCCCAAATGAACATCCCTCATCAAGTTGTGAGGATTGAGTTAAGAGCATTAGGGTTTGAGCCGTTAAAGCATGCAATCTAGCTTTAGTTTCCTCCCTTTCCCTAAGGATTTCGGCCAAGAGTTCATTATTCTTTTGCGATTGGATGGCCATTTCTTGTTGCATTTGAAACATCGATTGAATCATCTCCATGTCGGGCAAATGGTGATCATTGGGGTCTTGTAAAGCTCCTTGATAATCTTGATAATCTTGATGATAATCTTGATTAAACATGGTGTCTTGATGATGCCCAAGGGGTGGGGCATCAAATTGTTGGTAGCAAGGTTGGGGTGGTTGGTAGTATTGTGGGTCATAGGGTTCATATTGTGGTTGGGGTGGAGGGTAATATTGTGGGTTTTGGGGGTATTGGCTTCCATAAGGTGAATCTTGATTGAACATGGTGGGTTCACATTGATAACTCGAGTAATAGTCACCATGATCGTAGGATTGGTAATCGTTCACTTGTTGGTAGCCATTTTCATAACCTTGAGGTTCATACCCACTAGAGTCTTGATCACCCCAAGAAGCTTGATTATGGTAGGGGGACGTCATGTCATACCCTTGGTTCATGGAAGAAGAGGAGTAGCTCATATCGGCTCCCGAGTGTGTGGAGTTTAGATCAAACCCCATGCTTGCTCGAAAATCGTAGTCCATACCCGGTTGGAAACCACTCATTCTAGCAACCGTCCGTTAAAGCGGCTCTTAATCGCAAGAAGAAGATAGTCACCACCTCTAAGCATAAACTGTAGACTAGGAACAAACGTGAGAAGTCTAGTGCTTTTTGGGCACTAGACAAGAGAGAAATAAACCACACACACACACAAGAAGCAAGGTAACAAAAAGAAAAAAGAAAAACACAAAACACAAGACAAAGCCAAGTAACTAAGAAAACAAAGTCTAAACTAGCACCGTCCCCGGCAACGGCGCCAATTTGATGGGAGGGATTTGTCGTGGATCCCAGCCGTCAAATAATAAACCGGCAAATCCTAACTTGGGTAGCTAGGGTAAGTCGGGTCGAATCCACGGGGACGGTAGAGGCGTATAGACCAAGTTCGCCCAAGTACTAGACTAAGTCAACGAGCTAAGCTAAACTAGAGAATGATAGAAGGGGAGAGGGCTAGACTAAGACTAAGGAGAACACTAAGGAAAACGGGCTAGGATTAGGTCGGGGTCAAAGGGGTAACGGAATGGTCACGAAAGAGCTAGAGAGAAGGAGGTAGTAGGGTGATCTAGGTCGGTCCGGGCGGTCGCAACTTAGATCGACCTAGAGGTTCCTCATGGAACCCATTTTGGCAACACACATGACAAACGGGGTTCTAGCTCACTATGGCCTAGATCGAATCCGGGCTGTCGCAACTTAGACCGACCTAGGGGTCGTCCTCACCGGGCTCTCGCAACTTAATGAGGGAACCGAACCCACAACAAACTAACACCCACAAGGGAAAGGCAAGAAAAACAAGCAATCCAACTTATTTAGTCATTCAAGCAATTCATCAAACATGTAACATGCATCAACCAAGAGGAAACCCAAATCTTCCACCCACATCTCCAACAAACCCTTAATCACCCAATTAACACCCTAATCACCCTACTAACCCTAGCAAGAACACTACTCTAACATAATAAAACTAATTCTAACATCAAAACATACAT
This sequence comes from Agrostemma githago, assembly GCA_958450325.1. Classification (NCBI taxonomy): domain Eukaryota; kingdom Viridiplantae; phylum Streptophyta; class Magnoliopsida; order Caryophyllales; family Caryophyllaceae; genus Agrostemma; species Agrostemma githago. The sequence continues at coordinate 42,752,867 of OY288244.1, forward strand.
AATGAAACTACCAAATATGATGAACAAAACAATAAACAAGAACTAAAGATTCAAACTTGATGAACAATAAAGGATTAAGAGTAAAAGGAGAAGAAGATTATACCAACTAGTAAAGAGGAAAGATGAAATCTTGCATTAATGAAGAAAACCCAAAACAAACATCCAAGGTTGTCAAGCTTGGAGAAGATCTTGAAGAATTCCCTTAATACAAGTACTAAACTAAGATTAACCACTAATTACCGACTAATCTACACTAATCTACACTAATCTAACCTAAAGTAGTCTAGGGTTTGAAGAACATAACATAGGATGGTGCCTTAATACAAGAGGGGGGGTATTTATAGGGTTACAAATGGAAGGGAGAAGAGAAGAATGAAGCGCGGGGTAGCAGCAGACCTTCCCAGCCGGGAGGAGGTGGTCCCGGTCGGGAGGGTGTCGGTCCCGGTCGGGAAGACATGCTCCCGGTCGGGAGGGACCCAAAACAGGAGCCTCCTCTTTTGTGCACCTCATCCCGGACGGGTTGAGGTCATACCCGTCGGGGATGAGTCTTGTAGGCCTCCAATATGATCTTTAAGGTTCCTCCTTGGTTCACATGGACTTCTCATCGATTCTCGGGACTCAGGATCGGGTCTCGGAGGCTCGGGATTGGGTCCCAAGGTCTCGGGGTCGATTCCAAAGCATCGAGTCATCGTTCCTTTATCTCATTGGCTCCAAAATGTGTATGTATCGAGTCGGAATCGCTCCAACTCTTCCAAATCGGTCTCGGGAACCTGAAACGAACTAAAGGAAGTATAAGAAGACCCTAAACCGCTCCCAAGGAGCGATTCTACAAGGAAAATGGGACCAAAACACTACGAAATAGGCACTACAAACCACACTTATCAGCGGTCATCTACCATTTTCCTAAGTCCATTCATGATCTGTTTGTTTGCGGCCTCAGCTTGTCCGTTGGTCTGGGGGTGACAGACGGTAGAATAAGCGACGGCTATCCCATGTCCCTCCAGCCAGGTTCTTAGGGGGTCATTATCAAATTGCCTCCCATGATCAAATACTAATGCTTTTGGGATGCCAAATCTTGTTATAATGTTTCTCCAAATGACTTTCCTGACCGCCGGCTCAGTGATGTTTGGAACTGCTTCAGCCTCAATCGATTTCGTGAAGTAGTCTATCCCCACGATCAGAAATTTCCGCCCTCCTGTGGCTGTGGTTAAAGGACCCAGTATGTCCATCCCCCACTGGGCAAAGGGAATGGGGGATAGAATCGGTCTGAGCTCTTGGGCCGGGACGTGGATTGATGGTGCGAAGAGTTGGCATTTTCTGCACTTCTGGGTTAGGCTTCTGGCATCTCCTAGCATAGTAGGTCAGTAGTAGCCTGCTCTAAGGGCCTTGTGGGCCAACGATCTTCCTCCGATGTGATGTCTACATATTCCAGAGTGGATGTCTTCTAGGACTTTGGCAGCCTGGTCTGCCCCTAGGCATCTGAGTTGGGGGTAAGTGAAGGATTTCTTATAGAGTTCCCCGTCAATGATTATGAACCAGGCTGCTTTGGCCTGTACTCTCCTTTTTTGTATCGGATCTGATGGCAGGATGCCATGCCTTTTGAACTGGATGAGGGGGGTCATCCAATTTTCCAGTCCTTCCCCGATGGTGCTGATTGCCTGACAGGCGCTGATGGACTTTTCATGCAGAACATCAACCCACACCGACCTTCTTATGTCTTGTAGGCTGGAGCTGGCTAGTTTCGACAGAGCGTCGGGTCGATTATTCTTTGATCGAGGTATTTGCTGGATTTCGTAGGACTTCAGGCTCGATAATTCTTGCTTTACTTTTTCGAGCTATGTGGCCATGGTCTGATCTCTGGCCTCATACTCTCTGTTAATTTGATTAGCAATGAGCTGAGAGTCAGTAGCTAGTATAACTCGTTCTGCCCCTGCGGCTTTAGCCAGTTTTATTCCCGTGAGTACAGCCTCGTATTCTGCCTTGTTGTTTGATGCCGGGAAGGTGAATCTGAGCGCATGCTCAAAATCCACTCCCTCAGGGCTGGTTAGTACGACGCCTGCGCCTGCACCATTGGCTGTTGAGGATCCATCAGTGTGTACGATCCACTCTTCGGCGGGGGGCTCTTCTTCCCCTGAATGAGAGCATTCGGCCAGGAAATCAGCCAAGGCTTGGGCCTTGATGGCTGTCCTTGGCTGGTATGATATCCCCAACCCGCTTAACTCGATCGCCCATTTTAGCAATCTTCCTGACTTCTCAAACTTTTCCAACACTTTTTCCAGTGGTTGGTCGGTGAGGACCAAAACGGGATGTGCGTCAAAGTAGGGTCTGAGTTTTCTGGCTGCGATGATGACTGCATAGGCGGCCTTTTCTATCAGAGGGTAATTTCTTTCAACTGTTCCCAGGGCGTGACTCACAAAGTAGATGGGTTGCTGCGAGTTTGCTTCCTCCCTTAGGATGACAGCACTTACCGTTGTGTTGGTGACAGCAATGTATAAGTACAGTTTTTCTCCGGCTACTGGCCTTGCCAGGGTAGGGAGTTTCTTCAGGTGTTCCTTCAATTGTTCGAAGGCTTTCTTTTGCTCCTCCTCCCATTTGAACTGCTTGTTGCCTTTTAATACTTTGAAGAAGGGGGTGGACTTGTCTGCCGACCTGGCGATAAATCGGGCCAGGGCGGCCATCCTGCCTGTGAGCCGCTGAATGTCCCTGATGGTTTTAGGCTCCGGGAGGTTTAGGACCGCCTGAACCTTCTCGGGGTTGGCGTCTATTCCCCTGGAGCTGACTAAGAAACCCAGGAATTTTACGGATCGGACCCCGAATGTGCATTTTTTCGGATTCAGCTTCATCTTGTATGACCGCAGGGAAGAGAATGTCTCCTTTAGGTCTGTTAGATGTTCTTTGTCCCCCTTACTCTTGACGGTCGCATCGTCGACATAGGCTTCCAAGTTTCTCCCTTTTTGATTTTCAAAGACTTTGTCCACCAACCGCTGAGAGGTGGCGCCTGCATTCTTCAGCCCGAATGGCATCATCTTGTACATGTAGGTGCCATGGCTGGTTATGAAGGCGCATCTCACTCTGTCTGGCTGCCAGAGGTACACTTGATGGTACCCTGAAAATGCATCCAGGAAACTTAGCGTGGTGTATTCACTAGTGGCATCCACTAGTTGATCTATCCTGGGCAGAGGGTAGCAGTCCTTTGGGCAGGCCTTGTTAAGATTTGTAAAGTCTACGCACATTCTCCATGCTCCAGACGACTTTTTTACCATCACAACGTTTGCTAACCACTCAGGATAGTCACAGACTTCGATGAAATCTGCCTTTAGGAGTTTGTCTATTTCTTCTTTTATCGTCGCATCCTTTTCTGCGGACATGTTCCTTTTCTTCTGCTTCACAGGGCGAGCCTCCGGATTACTGTTCAGCTTGTGAACAATAAAAGCCGGGTCGACCCCTGGCATCTCATCTGCAGAGTAAGCAAATACGTCTCTATTTTCTCTCAGGACTGCAATTAATTCCCTTTGGTAGGACTCTTCAAGGTCGGCTCCTATAAGGACTTGCCTTCCTGGTTCTAAATCCACTTGCATGCTTTCCCTCTCAGGCTCTAGGTGGGCTGATTCTTGCTGGGCAGTCGGGATCTCACCTTCCCTGTTGGGAGAGCTTTGGGCTTTTCGCTTTCCTTTTCTTTCTGTCTCGTGGGTTTGCAGGGCCACGGAGTAACAGTGTCTGGCCGACTCCTAATCCCCGTGGACCTTCCCTTCCATGCCAAAGTCTGTCACATAGGCTATGGTGAGGGCCCTGATTGACACAACAGCTTCTATTTCATCTAGGGTGGCTCGACCTATCAGGGCGTTGTACGCAGACTTGGCATCCACCACAACAAATGACGCCCTGACATTTCTGGCCGAGGTCCCCTCCCCAAACGTTACCGGCAGGTCGATAACTCCCATGGGTAGCATGCCTGTCCCATTGAACCCATACAAAGATCCGGGGGCTGACTTCAGATGTCTTTTTTCTAGATTCATTTTCTCAAAAGCGTCTTTGTATAAGAGATTTGTGTAGGCGCCAGTGTCCACCATACATCTCTTGACAATGTGATTGCTAATTTCAAGGGTTAAGACCAGAGGGTCACTATGCGGGTACACGACTCTCTCTGCATCTTCAGGGGTGATGCTTAGGGTAGTGCCTCCTGGACTCCCTGCCCTCTCGGCGTAGCAAATTTGGTTCCGTAGTTCGCGGATCTGCATTTTCTGGCTACGTCTGCTGGTCCGCCCTTCTGCATCTCCTGATACTACATGGATGACCATGCGATTTTGGGCTGACCCTTCAGGTTTGTCCACCGCCTCTTTCTGGGGTTTGTTCCTTGCTGCATAGTTACTCAGCCAGCCGTTTCTTATTAGTTTCTCTATTTCGTCTTTCAGGTGTCGGCATTCCTCCGTGGTATGGCCTATGCAGTCGTGGAACGTACAGAATTTTTTGGGGTCTCCCTTTGGGCTGTGTGGCTTGTTTGGACGGGTCCATTTTGCTGTTTCCTTTTCTAACTCGAAGATTTCTGCTCTCGGCCTATTGAGGGCCGTATAGCTGTCAAACCTTGGTTGGTAGGCTGTGCGCTCTTTCTTGGGGGTGTCTCCTTCTTCCCTCTGCTTGCCTGGTTCGTTTCTGCTGCGTCCACCCTGCGGTCCCCCCTGCGGTTTTGTTTGGCCTGCAGGGGTGTCTAGTAGGTTGTGAAACTCTTCTTGCAGAATAAACCCTTCAGCAATTTTCCTGGCCATGGCCAAGGTTTCCGGCTGGGCCCTGATCATCTGATTCTTCATTTCTCCTGGGAGCAGGGAAATTATCGGGGCGTAAGCAGCGGTGGAGTCATCGATCTCCCTGACTTGCTGATAGGATAAGTCAAACCTCCTTAGGTACTCCCTTACACTTTCACCCTTTTTCTGCTTTAGGGTCATAAGATCGAAGCGAGTGAGACGCCTCCTTTTGTTCCCTGCATATTGTTCGAGGAAAAACTCGGCCAACTCTATGAAAAAATTAATTGATCCCTGGCGAAGGTCCCTGAACCACACTTGTGCGAGCCCTACCAGGGTGGTTGGGAAGATTTTGCACCAGATTGCGTCATCCACGTCGTACACGCCCATGTGGCTCTCGAATGCCGCTAGATGGTCCTCTGGGTCTGTTGTCCCGTCAAACTTAATGGTGGGCATTTTAATTTTCGGGATGGGTATTCTTGTACGTCAGGATGGAGAGGAGTTTTTGTGGGCCTGCCTACCATTCGTGACCTGCTTTCCCCAGACTGGTTACCGTGGATATCCCATTGTCTATGGATTGGTTTCCTCGCACTGGGGGAGCGGTGCCTCGGTGGCGGCCTGCTTGCTACCTCATCCTCTGTCTCAGGGGAGATCTGTCTGGGTCTCTTTCTCTGAGAGTGGCAGAGGTTGTCGTCCTGGTGGTATCTGGATTCAAGCGGTTGCCCTCGGTTGAGCCTAGACTGCAGGCTTTGGGACAAACCTGGGGCTGGCTGTCCCTTGGCCGCCGGCGTTAACCTGGAGAAGACCCCGCCCTGCTTTTCTCCCATGCGCTTAGATACGGGCTCCTTGTGCCTCATCCGCTCCTGCAATCCCTGGGATAAACCTCTTTGCTCTCCAGACGTGGATTCTGTTGTGTGAATGGAGAACGCTTGCTGTTGGGTAGGTGGCTCTGGGCTGCCTGTTGTGAGACGCCTCTGCACCTGCGCGTATACTTGAGCCGTCCTTCTTGCTTTCCTCTGAGCGTTTCTGGCGGCGGTTCGCTTCGTGCCCCCAGCTACATCCCTGCTTATTGAGGGTGGCTGCCTGGGGGTCGTTGCGACCCTGCCTACCAGGTCTTCAGGAGTGAACTCTTGGTTTAGCATTGCAGAGAAGAAGGCAGCTGTCTGTACCATCTGAGCTGGGGTCAAGTTCAGAGTGTGCCCTGGGTGTGCCCCCAACTCCGACGCTACAGCAGCACTTGGCATGCCTAGGAGGCTGGTTCCTCCCATCCCCAGGAACGTGGTGGGAGGAGCCCTCTCTGGCTGTGGCATGCCGTACAGGGGGGTCACCGGTGGGACCGTCGGACCCGCCCCTATACTGGCGTCAACGATTTCCGGCATGATTACTTTGATTGGTTTTGTTTTCGTAATTAGGAGTGGTTGATTTTTTGTGGGTAATCCGTGGATACAACCAGATCTTCCCCACAGACGGCGCCAAATTGTTCCGGTCACGGAAACAATTGACCCAGCTCTGGATCTGGGTCGCGTAATCGGAATCTTAGTAAACAAAGGATCGCTCGATTCCCTTTAATCTCCCCTTTATCCCTCTCCTTTGATCGGACTTCCCCGGCGAAGTTGGCCTGCTCCCTGCACAATGAACGCACAGGGCATCGGAGGTTGTCCGAGGGAACCCTCTCCGATGCCTAAGTTAGTCCGTGAAGTGCCTTGATGAACCTAGCTCGTGAGGAACTAGGTGGCGTTTTTAGGAGTGAGAGTTTAGAGAGAGAAAATCCAACTCCTTTCTTGTGGGAAATGGTAGAGTATTTATACCTTCCCACAAGAGAGGGAAGTAGGAGGAAAATGGATGGATAAGGAGATGACAAGTGGCATCTTCTTATCCACCCATTCTTAATTACCTCAGGCGAAATGACGGGAGGGCCTCTGGGGATATCCCTGTCAGCAGGGATGTCCCCAGGGTAGGCGGACTTTGAGCCGTGGGCGCTGGGCTCTAGCAGGTTGCGTTGGCCTGCTGGCCCGGCGATCGGCTGTTTTCCTTAGCTTTTATGCTCCTTTATTCTGGCTGCTCGCCAGGGGCTGGCTTTTGGGCTTTACAGGTGATCCTCTGGGAGCTTGCCCTGCAGGCTGTTAATGACGGGCTACCGACCCCAATCAATTATTATTATTATTATTATTATTATTATTATTATTTTTGTTATTATTATTATTATTATTATTATTATTATTTTATTTTATTTTATTAATTTTTTTTTTTTGCAGAAAAATTATCATTTCATATCAAAAGATGTGAAATTACATGTTTTGTGCAAAAAGAATATCACACAAGATTACATCAATTAGGGTCCTCTAATTGGGCTAAAATCCTAGAGTATTTAGGATAATCAAAAGCTTTAAACCGTGAAATAACTATTAGTTTGATTCTGAAAAAAAATCTACTCCACTGGTGTAGCTTTGCCAGTAAACACCCTTTTATTCCTCTCCTTCCAAATAGCATCAACAGAAGCTGCTAGAGTAACATGTAGCCAAGGTATTTTCCAATGCTTTCTATGAGTATAATGAAGGCTCCAACGAATGGTGCTCCTCAGAGAAGAATAAGGAATACAAACACCAATCCACCGTTTACATAAATCCCAGACCTGCTGAGCTACTGAACAGCCAAAGAAAAGGTGCAGATGGGTTTCAGAGGCCTGCATACACAGAGAACATCTGTTTACCCAACAAAATCCCCTCTTTGCAAACTGATCCACTGTTGGTAGTTGTTGTTGCATGGCAAGAGAGAGTGTTATCCTGCTACTTGGCTTAAGAATAGTAGAAGATCGAAGAGAATTGACAGCAGCAGCAATGGGTCTTCTCAATATTACTAAATAGGCCTTTTTAACCCGGAATTTAGCATTGCTACAACATGAATTCAGGAATATCTGAGTCTCCTACACAGACCCACACATGTTTACTATATAGTCTCTAACTGTTATGATGTTCTTAAGACTGGAAGGATAATAATCCTTGAATGTAATGGTCCATATAGATTCATGCTGCAGAATATAAGCCTTGCACCATTGAATCCAAATGCTGCCCTTGTCTTCATCAATTTGCCACACCCATCTGCATAACAAAGCCATGTTCCAAACTTCTAGATTTTTCAGATTAAAACCTCCACAAACCCAAGGGGTACAAATATCCTTCCACTTCTTGAAAACCAGTAGTTTCTCACCAGGTTTAATCCCCCAGAAAAAATCCTTACAAAGCTTATTAATGCTATGAAGAACAATTTTAGGGAAAAGAACACTAGTACACCAATAGTTCTCAATCCCAAAAAATCACAGAGTTTAACAATTGCACTTTACCAGCATATGACAACATACTTGCAGACCAATGAGCAATAGATCTTTGTATCTTTAATATGAGGGGATCAAACATACTGACAGAGATCCTAGAATCACTTTGGGGAATACCCAAGTACCTGAATGGGAAAGTACCAGGCTTGAACCCTGTCTGATCCAGGATGAGATTTTGAATATTAGGATCCATACCTCCAAAGTAAATGTTAGTCTTCTCCGGATTAGTACAAAGACCAGAGACCCCACCAAAATGTAGTAAAACATCATTTATGGCTAAGACAGAGGGAACATCCCCTCTAGAAAAGATCATCAAATCATCAACGAAAAAAAAGTGAGTAAGTCCCAACTTAGTGCATTTGGGATGGTAAGACACATTAGGGCCAGTACAAATCAGTCTAAGTTGCTTAGACAAAACTTCCATGCTAAGAACAAAAATATAAGGAGAGAGGGGGTCTCCTTGCCTAATTCCACTAGCCCCTTTGAAGAACCCTTGGACCTCCCCATTTAATTTCAAAGAATACCAAGGATCCTTAACACAACCCATAATCCACTTGACAAAAAGTGAAGGGAAACCAAAGGCTAAGAACATTTTTTCAATGAAATCCCACTGTAAAGTGTCAAAAGCCTTACGAATGTCCACCTTAACAAGACATCTAGGAGTAAAGTATTTCCTGCAATAACCCTTCACCAAGGCTTGAGAGAGAAGAATGTTATCAAATATATTCCTATTATGCGCAAACGCTCCTTGCTCCTCTCCAATAAGAGAGGGAAGCAAAGCTTTAAGCCTATTGGCCAGTACTTTAGATATGGCTTTGTAAAAGACAGTGCAGCAGGAAATAGGCCTATAGTCAAGTACACTACTAGCTCCAATCTTTTTAGGTATTAGAGTTATAAGGGTAGAATTAGCATTCTTAGACATTTTGCCAGTTTTAAAGAAGTTAGCAGCAGCTTTACAGAAATCTACACCCACAATATGCCATGTTGATTTAAAAAATCCTGCAGAAAATCCATCAATCCCCGGACTACTATTTGAGTCCATTTGGAAAATAGCAGCCTTTATTTCTAAGGGAGACACAAGAGAGATCAAACCAGCAGTACAGTCAGAATTGATCCGAATGAAGAGACTAAGGAGTTCAATGAAGTAACACTAGCTCCTATTAGCTCGAGTCAAGCCATATTAGCACCTCCTACCAGCCTAGTAGTATGCCTTCTCCAAGTACTAAGTTAGCTCACATGGGAGCTGAATAAAGGAGTAAAGAAGTCAAGGTTGATTATGGGCTGATTGATAACTTCGTATTTAGCTCCATGTTCACATGGTGTGTACACTCAAGCTTTGTTGTTGGCTCCATGTTCACACAAGGTTCCACGGCTGGTTACTCTTGGTGAAGCTTTGGTTTTAACTCCCTAGCTTTGGTTGTAGCTCCTTGTTTACATCTCTTTGTTTTTAGCTCCCAAACTTTGTAATTAGCTCCGTGTTCACATAAGGGTCACTTTGTTTTTGTCACCCTAAACCAACCGGTTTAAGGGCTCTTGTAGGCTATATATAGCCGGTCATTTGAAGGAATAAAGATCATCCAATTTGCATAACAAAAACTTGAGTAAAGCTGAGCTTTCTGTTTCGTCTTTGTAGTTTACAAGACAAAGTCTAGAGTGAGTCGCGTTACAAACTCTAAACTCGCTATTTCAATCGAGTGTTTGATCTAGCAACCGCTTTGTTGAAGTATAGGTCTACTTCACCTAGCATACTATCCTTGGTTACGGTTTATTCATCCTTAAAACTATCCTTTCATTCTGTTTTGATTACTTGTTCACGTTCCATTTCAGAATACTAATCATCTCTCTCATTCTGGTTTCAAAGTTCATATCAACTCACATCAAGAATTAAGACCACCAGAGATAGGGGAAAAGAGCTAACAGGAGTACTAGTTCCCAGAAGACTGGAATAATAATCCTGAAAAGCTTTAGCCACCTCCTGAGAACCAGTTTTGAGAGTACCTGTGGCAGTAGTAATAGCACCTATCATTTGCTGAGGTCTTCTTTCAGTAGTTTTTGAGAAAAAATATTTAGATGAACAGTCAGCAAGCTGAATATGTTTAACTTTAGTTCGCTAATGTAAAATAGACAACTCAGCCCTTTTCTGTGCCAAGTAATAATCTATTAGAATCTTTTCCTCATTAATCGGCTGAACAGAGAAAGGATCAGCTTGTTGCTTCTTCTGACAATCAAGAAGGGTATCCTTAGCAGTTTGCACCCTATCAGAAATATTAGAGAAATATGTTTTGTGAAACTTCTGAAGGGCAGTTTTAGTAGCCTTGAGTTTAGCAAACAGACAGTACATTGGGGAGCCTGCAACCCTGGTACTCCAAGCCTTCTGAACAGTAGGCAGAAATTCAGGGTGACTACACCAAATGTTGAAAAAGCTAAACCTCTTTCTATTAGTCTTCTCTTTAGTCATCTCCACAATCAAAGGGGAATGATCAGAAATCCCAGATTCAGGAACAATGACAGAAGAGGAAGGAAAGGTAGTTAGCCAACTAGGATTAGCAAGGACCCTATCATGCTTAGACCAGACCCTAGTATTGGGTTCCTGATTATTGGTCCAAGTCATATTGCAACCAGTACTGAGCAGTTCTTCTACATTACATTGAAGAATACAACTATTGAAATCCATCATATCCTGAAGGGAAGGAGGAGAAGGTCCTAACTTTTCTTCAGGTGTTCTTATAACATTGAAATCCCCAAGTACCAACCAAGGATCAGAAGGACTCAACGAGAGCAATTCGGACCAGAGAGTTTCTCTATCCTTACCCTCATTAAATCCATAAACAGCACTGATCCAAAAGGAAGTCTGAGAGATTATTTGGATTGCATAGCAGGTAATATGTTTAGCATTGATACTGAGCTGACTAATAGAAATTGCAGTAGGATTATAAAACAGCCATACTCTACCATTATAATGGGCAGAGTAGTTGGTTTCCATCTTCCATCCACTAAAATTATTATTAATGATCTTCAAGGCCTTAGAACTTTTAACTCTAGTTTCAAGAAGAGCAAAAATCTCAGGTTTATGAGAGACTAAAAAATCCTTTACTTCACTATGTTTGGCAGGATCATTGAACCCCCTTATATTCCAAGAAGCAACTTTCATTGATCTTTATCAAGAGGTACAGAATCCTCATTTAAAACCACCATTGAACATCCTTGGTGCATTACAGGGAGCTCTCTAGTGCTAACATCAGGGGGGAGTGAGGGAATCAGTTCTGTGCCATAATCAGATTCAAACCTACTCACCAAACCCTGAGATACACTAGAGAGACCTGAGGTACCACCTAGTTCACCCCCACCATTAATCACCTGACTCTCATGGAGTACCTGGAAAGAATTTTCCAGGACTAAGGGCTTCAAAATAGACTCCTTAGCTTTGGATGAGGAAGAATTCCTCTTGGAAACAGGGATGAACAAGTCATCCTGATAGAATTTTCTAGGGCACTCAGAATTAGCCTCAGCTTTGGTAGGAGACAAAAATCCACCCTTCTGAGCCTCTATCTGAACTTTACTCACCACATTTGAGGTAATACCTAGCCCTTGAGCTAGATCACCTTGCTTCTTATCAGCTTCCTTATTTTTCTCCCATTTACAAGATTTTATAGTATGACCTAGCTTCCCACAACCATTACAGAAGTAAGGAACCCATTCATACTGAACTTTTTGACAAGAATGTTCACAATAAGGAGTATTGATGATAACATGCTCAACCAATTCTTTGGATACATCAACTTCCACCAAAATTCAAGCAAATGAAAGTTTAGCTTTAGTAGTAGTATCAAGATCAGCACATAATGGAGTGCCAACCTTACTAGCTATCTTACTTAGAACAGATTCAGACCAAAGGTAAGGGTCTAGGTCAGGAAGAAGAATCCAAACAGGAACGACAGAGATCCTGTCCATCTCAGAAGAAAAGGAGGGTGACCATTCTTTAAGAATTAAAGAATAAACTCCCACCTTCCAAGGACCATCCCGTAGTATCTTATCCATGGCTTCCCTTGATCCAAACCGAAAAGAAAACCAGCCTTTTTTGTAGTACTGTACTACAGGCTTGTCAATTGTAGCCCAGTTAGTTTTAACAAATTGCTGCATCGTCTGAAGAGATGGCTTAGATCCTATCACATTCCCCATAAGAGTATATTCCCAGATCTTAAGTTCAGATTTAAAATCCTCTAATTCAATGTCAATTTCAGTAGCTTTAGAGCTGTCATCACAATAGAGCAGACTCATACCAGATTGCTTATGTGATTGAGCAACTTTAGACCATTTAGGCGGAAAATCAGTCGCGAGTTTTACAAGGGGTTCAACAATCGCAGCATTTGAAACAGTAGGATTAACCACAATTGCATCAACATTTGAATTATTAGTAGTATTAGGAGAAGAGGAATCAATTTTACCAGCAATATGCATAGCTTTGATAATGAAATCACTTATCGAGGGATTTTGCGAAGAACTCTGGGTTTCAGAATTCTCTTGAGGTTCTGCAGAGATCTTCTCCATTTCTGCTCCAGAACTAGAGCCAGAAATCGGAGGAAGATTAGTTTGCAAAGACTTCTTGCTCGGGCGTCCTGGACCACGCTTCAACGGTTGACTAGACGCCATTGAAGGACCTTCGCGCGTAACAGAAATTCAGAGAGAAACCGCCTAGAGAGAGAAAGTTTTCTCACTCTTCGCTGATTATTGATTATTATTATTATTATTATTATTATTATTATTTTTTTTTTTTTTTTTTTTTTTTTTTTTGCAAAAAGTATATCATTTCATTAATTAGATGAAATTACAAGTTTGCAAAAGTAGAACCACTAACGACCACCCCAACTAAGTCACAAAACATCCGAGACATCAATCCAAACTATGCAATTTACCTACACGACTAGTGTATTTAGACCTATGCAAGTAAGGGAATAGTCTAACAGATACGAAAAATTTAATCTGCTGAACTAAAGTATTTGTATCTGCATATCCATCGCCAAAAATTCGTTGATTTCTTTCCTTCCAAATTTGGTAAACCGAAGCTGCAATACTGACCCGTAACCAGTCAGCCTTCTAATGCTTTCGCCTATATCTTTTAGAAATCCAATTTAACACTTTACGTAAATCCCACCCAACACCTTTAATACCAAGCCAGTCCAAGACCTGCAACCATACTACTTTCGAATAGCAACACCTGAAAAATAGATGGGGAGCTGTTTCAGCCGCAATACCACAAAGGGAACACCTGTTCGCGAGGTGAAAACCCCTCTGCTGAATCTTATCAACCGTAGGGAGCTTATTTTGAGCCGCTAAAGTGAGAATAACTCTATGTCTGGGCAAAGTTATAGAAGAAATGACCGAAGCCCAAGCAAACTTACTCATAGGACCCTTGAAGAACAGATAAGCGTCCCCAAATCTGAATTTATCACTCTTCGCATAGTTGAATAGCAGCTGTGCAGCAGCAGCTGCAGAACCACTTCTGCTAATGCATTCATCTCTCACTTTTAATATATGTTTCAAGCCTGAAGAGAAATATTCCTTGGACTGCACCGTCCAAATAGAATCCGAATATAAAATGTACTTTTGACACCAAGCTATCCATATACTACCTTTACCCTCAGAAAGTTGCCATAGCCATTTTGTAATGAGTGCCTTGTTCCAATCACCTAAACTCTTGATATTCATACCCCCATTGTTCCATGGAGAACAAATACTGCTCCATTTCATGAACGTGAGCCTTCTAGCTCCAAAACTAATACCCCAGAAAAAATCCTTACACATCTTATTAACCGCCTTAATCACAGCCTTAGGGAGGAGAATACTCGAGCACCAAAAATTCTGAACTCCAAATATGACAGAGTTAATTAGCTGACATTTACCCGCATAAGACAGGAAATTAGTCGTCCAATGCTTGATCAGATGATGGATCTTTATAATAAGGGAATCAAACATATGGACCTTGATAGTAGCATCGTGGAGGGGAACCCCCAAATAACGAAATGGGAAAGAACCAACAGAGAACCCAGTACAATTCATAATTTCTTGAGTAATAGCAGCGGAAGTACCACCAAAATAAATATACGTCTTATCAAGATTTGCATTAAGTCCAGACATGGCCCCAAAATCGTCAAGAGCTCTCTTTACAGCCATAACCGAAGGAACATCTCCCCTGATGAAGAGCATTAGATCGTCTGCAAAAATGAGATGGGTAAGATTGATCTTCCTACATTTTGGATGATAAGAGACATTTTCTCCCTCGGTAATGAATCTCATAGCCCTAGAGAAAATCTCCATACTAAGTACAAAGAGATATGGGGATAAAGGATCCCCTTGTCGTATACCACTTAACCCTTGAAAGAACCCATGGACACCTCCATTAATCTTAAATGAGAACCATGGATTAGTAATACACCCCATAATCCAAGTGATAAACAATTCTGGGAAACCCAACGCTGTAAGCATCTGTTTGACAAAACTCCATTGTAAAGAGTCAAACGCTTTCCGAATATCCACTTTTATCATACATCTTGGCGTTAAAAACTTTCTACTATACCCTTTAACCAGGGTTTGAGAGAGGAGAGTGTTTTCAAAAAGACTTCTGCCCTTAATAAAAGCCGCCTGGTCCTCACCAATAATTTCTGGCATGAGCGTCTTCATTCTGTTAGCTATAATCTTACTGATGGTCTTATAAAATACCGTGCAACAGGAAATTGGTCGAAAATCTTGGACCGAAGAAGCATCTTGTTTCTTAGGAATTAGAGTAATGAGTGTAGAGTTGGCCTGTTTAGACATATGCCCTTTCCTAAAGAAACTTTGGATAGCATAGCAGAAATCCTTTGAAATAATTTCCCAAGTTGACTTAAAGAACCCCACCGAAAACCCATCCACACCTGGACTGCTGTTAATGTCCATGTCAAAAACAGCCCCCTTTATCTCATCTTGATTAACGGGCCTAATCAGCACTTGCTGCTGTTCGAAGGATAAACAAGGACCTCGCTTAACAGAATCAACAGAAATAGGAATAACATCAGTTCTCTTACCTAATAAACCTATGTAATAATTTTGGAACGCTGCAACAACAGCATCAGTCCCCTCATGAATACCACCAAGTGCATCCTTAATCGAGCCCACCATTTGATGGTTTCTCCTCTCAGCAATCTTAGCATAAAAGAATTTCGTGGAACAATCAGATAACTGCAAGTCTTTAATCTTAGCCCGCTGCTTCAGCATTGCTAGTTCAGCGGCTTTCAGATTTGTTTAGGAGGCAAGGACCAGCTTCTCTTCTTGAATCAATAAGGAGGAGAAAGGATTAATCCTGAGGTTACGTTGACAACCCAGGAGCTTCTGTTTAGCCTCCGACACTTTAGAGGAAATACCCATGAAATGGAGCTTGTGAAATTTCTGGAGAGCCTTCCGTGTCATCTTCAATTTGGTAAAGAAACAATGCATAGGAGAACCCTGTACTCTCTCTCTCCAAGCAGAAGCAACAGTAGGAAAGAACTCCGGATGTACAACCCAGCTATTAAGGAAACTAAAAGGACGCTTCACTCTAGGAAAATCCAACACAGAGACCAAAATTGGGGAATGGTCTGAGATACCTGCCTCATGAAAAGTGGCAGAAGAATTAGGAAATGAGTTATACCAGCCCGGATTGACCAAGACCCTGTCAAGCTTAGTCCAAATCCGCGACTCAGACGGCTGCTTATTAGTCCATGTCAAAGAACAACCAGTACTAGAGAGGTCATCCAACTTACTAGCAAGTAAACAATCATTAAAATCCAACATATCCCTGAGACATGGCGGAGATGAACCAATTTTCTCATCCGGACTACGAACAACATTAAAGTCGCCCATTACAATCCAATTGGGATGCCCCGAAAGAGAATGCAAGGTCTCCCACAAAGAAACTCTATCAATGGCCTCATTCATCCCATAGACAATAGAAAACTGGAAACGAACATTAGACTCCAAATGATGAACCAAGCCGCAAATAATCTGATCAGTAGCAACCACATTTTGGATAGAAACTTTATTCGGATCATAAACAACCCATATCCTACCATTATAATGAAAATCATAATTGGATAAAACTGAGAATCTTCTAAAGGCTGTACGAATAATATGTGCAGCTTTATTTTCTTTTACCCTTGTCTCCACTAATCCCAAAACATCCACGTTATTATGATAAAGAAAGTCCTTAACCTCGCTCTGTTTAATGGGGTCATTAAGCCCACGGATATTCCAGGAAGCAATCCTCATAATATATCAGGAGGAATTGGAAAATCCAGACTTCCAATATGTGTAATGTCCTCCTCTTCAGGCCGTGAAACGGGTTGAAAAGGATTGTCTAGCAACATAGGCTCCACTACTGGCTGTTTCACATTCTTATTTGAAGAAGAATTACGCCGTAAAACTTGAATGAAGGAGCTTCCTGAATTCTCCTCAGAGAGAAAACCAGAAGCCAAGTGAGGGTTTCCGGGCAGAGAACCAGAGTTGTCAACTCCAGACCCAACCTGGCCCTCCCCAACGTACTCCCCTCCCATATCAGACTGTTTAGAGGAATTTCCGGGCAGAGGATCTCTTACAGCAGACTCCTCCCCAATGTACTTTTCCCCCTTAGCATTACTAATGAGATTTCGGGGCAGAGGTCCAAGGTTGTCTTCTTCAGACCCAACCTGTCCCTCCCCAACGTACTTTCTCTCAGTATTCTGCTTACCCATGGGATTTCCGGGCAGAGAAGCGTCGTTGACTACTCCAGACCCAACTAGCTTCTCCCCAACGTACTCCCCCAAAGCAGATTCATGCTCAGCCTCTTTAGAACCAGCAGCATCAAGCTTCTTCTTCTCCCACTTACAAGTCTTAATAGTGTGTCCAAGCTTGCAACACCCCTTACAGAAATACGGAATCCATTCATATTGGATTCTCTGCACAGAAGCTTCACAAAAAGGAGTATTAATGGTGATATGCTCAAGTAATGGCTTTGAAATGTCCACCTCAACAAGCACCCTCGCAAAAGAGAGCTTTGCTTTGGTTGTGGTAGCTAGATCAGCACAGAGAGGCCTTCCCACCGCACTTGCCAACTTACTTAAAACAATATCTGACCAGAGAAACGGGTCTAGATCAGGAAACAAAATCCAAATAGGAACACAAGCCAACATCTCCATTTCAGCTGAGAAATCAGGCGTCCATTCTTTGAGAATGAAGGTGTAAATTCCCATATGCCAAGGCCCTCCACCCAGTACCTTATTCATGTCCTCTTTAGATGAGAAATTGAAAGCAAACCAGCCTTTCTTGAAGTACTGCACACCAGGTAACGCAAGAGCACCCCCATTCTCAAGGACGTATTTCTTGACCTGCTGTAAATTCGGTCCACTTCCAATGATATGGCCCATTAGAGTAAACTTCCATCTATCTAACTCCTCCTCAAAATCGCCCAAATCAATGGTAATCTCAGAAGAATCCACCACATCTTCAAAAAAAACTGAGATTCATACCCAATTGTTGTTTCTTAGTAGCTACGGAAACCCAAGAATTCATACCTGCATTCTCAGTAACAACTGGAGGCAGAGTACTCTTGGCGCCACCATTCTTCTCCACATTCAAGTTATTATTAATCCAATTATTTGAAGTTTCAGCTGAAGAACTAGTCTTACCAGCCGATTCCATAGCCTTAAGAATTAGATCGTTCACCAAGGGTTCCCGCGCAGCACTCTGATCATCTGATCGCAATTCATCATCCCGATGCTCCTCACTTCCACCAGTAGAACCAGATTGAGGAGGCGGAAGCGAAGATTTCTTCGGCGGCTGCCCTGGCCCTCTCCTGGCCTGCTCGGCAACCATGGAAGAATGGAACCGATCACAACCAGAATCCTAGAGAGAGAAAGAGTTCCTCTTACTACGCTTTCTTTAAAGCAATTTGATTACTGTTGAATCCTATTATTATTATTATTATTATTATTATTATTATTATTATTATTATTATTATTATTATTATTATTATTATTATTATTATTATTATTATTATTATTATTATTATTATTATTATTATTATTATTATTATCATTATTATCATTATTATTATTATTACTATTATTACTATTATTACTATTATTATTACTATTATTATTATTATTATTATTATGATTATTATTATTATTAATTTTTTTTTTGTTTTTTGTTTTTTTTTTGCAGAAAATTATCATTTCATATCAGATGATGTGAAATTACAAAGTTTATGCAAAAGACTAACTCACTAGATTACATCAATAAAATTGAGCTAAAATCCTAGAATACTTAGGATTATCAGACACATGAAATCTAGCTATAACAACAAGTTTAATCTGGCCAAAAATCTGCTCAACTGGAGTAATCTTTCCTGTGAACACCCTTTTATTCCTTTCCTTCCAAATGGCTGCAATAGTGGCTGTGTAGGTGACCCAAATCCAAGGTATTTTCCAATGTTTTCTGTGTGTATGGTGCACACACCATCTAATAATACTCTTTAGAGAAGAAAGGGATAACTCTAAACCCATCCGTTCTTGCCCTTGGTTCCAAATCTGTTGAGAAACAGGACACTCAAAGAATAAATGCTGATGACTTTCACTTGCCTGCAAACAAAGCGCACATCTGTTAACCATACATAACCCCCTCCTGGCAAACTGATCAACTGTAGGCAATTGATTATCCATTGCTAAAGAGAACAGAATCATGTGGTTAGGGACCAACAGCGAGCTAGAAGCCTTAGCCTTATGAACCTTCACAACATCTCTTCCAAGTAATACTTGATAGACCTTTTGAGCATTAAAGGAGACATTGGTAGAGCAAGATTGCAAAAAACTTCGAGCTTGCTGAACAGAACCAAGCTTAGCCACTATAAGATCACGAACTGTGATAATGTTCTTCAAGCTTGATGGATAATGATCTTTAAATGTAATGGACCAAATATCATCATTCTGCAAAATATAAGCTTTACACCATTTGGACCAAATGCTAACAATTCCAGAATCCAATTGCCAAATCCATTTATTCATTAAAGCATGGTTCCACACCTCCAGATTTTTAAGATTGAACCCCCCACAATTCCAAGGAATACAAATGTCCCTCAATTTTTTGAAGACAAACCTCCTGTCACCAGGCTTGATACCCCAAAAAAAATCCTTACAAAGTTTATTAATCAACTTAATGACTGCCTTAGGAAAAAGGGCACTAGCACACCAGAAATTTTCAAGTCCAAAAACCACTGAGTTTAGTAGTTGAATC
>OY288244.1:44577213-44972213 GCA_958450325.1 Agrostemma githago
ACAATACACGTTTTAGTTTTACGGTTCATGCATATCCCTATCTTTTCCCGGACCGGTACTGGTGACCAACGTCCAACTATACCATGACATACTCCAATATGGATATGTTAAAGGTGTTCATAGTTGATTCGTATGGGTTTTGCGGCATGTTCTAAGCTCAACTCGACTTAGAAAGCCCGTCCCAATTCACGGATAGGCTATGTGCACTGGTATAGACCCATTACAGACCGACCGACACTTAGTGTAGGGCATACATGGCGTCGTTATTATGCTTGCGTGACTATGTGCTGCTTGGTTTCTAAGGTCGTTTCTCAAAAACCGTCAATTTTTTCAAAAAATACATCTTTTTCAAAATATCCAATTTCAAAACCCGGGAAGCATACCGAATTTAGGACTAATGATTTTACTCAAAATAGCCCATTTCTCGCCGGTATTCTGCCCATTTCAAA
Source organism: Agrostemma githago (assembly GCA_958450325.1). Taxonomy (NCBI): domain Eukaryota; kingdom Viridiplantae; phylum Streptophyta; class Magnoliopsida; order Caryophyllales; family Caryophyllaceae; genus Agrostemma; species Agrostemma githago. The sequence continues at coordinate 44,577,663 of OY288244.1, forward strand.
ACTCGAAAATATTTTCGAACTTTCGAAATTGTGGCCCGATACACTTTCCGATTTTCAAAAAATCGGGCCCTCCACCGAGTCTTCTCGGATTTTCCAAAAAAAAACCCTTTTCAAAACCTTCCTCTTCTTAAGACTTCCCGTATTTAGCAGTGTCGGGTCGTGTCATAAGTCGTCGAAGTCTTTAGTGTCGAAACTCGGTCGATCGATCATACATTGATCAAAAAAACCCTAAACGCTCTCCTTCCATGGCGATTTGATTTTGCGTACGACTCAAGGCTTCCAGTGCCATGGCAATGGAAGAGTCACCCTCGATCCTACGTAACATTACTAAGCGCAAGAATTCGAGTAAGGAGAAAGAACGAAACTCTGAACAGGTGACTAATAAGGGCAACGATAGGCCAAACGATGAAAACGCCAAAAATCATGGGAGTCTGAACTCCATCATAGGCATTGCGCCTTATGATTTTAACGACACTATTGGAATTGCGAACAGTACTAACGTCTCCGAACCAGGAATTGGACCAATCAATCCTGACGATGGTATGGGAGACTGGTTCGATAGGCATGGGCGTAAGATCATGCAAATTGTAGAGGATGATCCGGAGGAGGTGCTTCAACTTACTTTAGATGATGTCAAAGATGAACTGGACTATTCGCAGAATGCGATTTACGGCTTTGTCTTAGGCGCCAATCCTCTGTGGCCGGTCTTTGAAGGCTATATAAGACGCGTGTGGAAACATCATGTCATTGATTCAGTTTCTTTTCTCCCGAATGGTGTTTTCCTTGTGCGGTCTGAAACAAAACAAACGCAAGAAACAGTACTACGAGCAGGTACCCATTTGTTTGATGGAAAACCTGTTATTATCAAAAGATGGCTACCGGATATAGACCTTGAAAGAGAAGAGGTAAAATGTGTACCGACGTGGATTCGAGTGCACAATTTACCGCTTAAATTCTAGGGTATTAGCCTACCTAAAATAGCTGGAAGGGTTGGGAGATATCTACAAAGTGATCATGCTATTGCTAGTAAGACACGCATGGGGTTTGCCAGAGTGCTCGTTGAGGTGACAGTAGACCAAAAATTCCCTGATCAAATCAGATTTCGGGATGAAAAAGGTCAGCTTATTGAAGTTCCGCTTGAGTATGAATGGAAACCATCCAAATGCAAATCGTGTTCAGGTTTGGGACATGATGCTAAGAACTGCAGGAAGTCCAAACAGACCAATTACAAGACAAAGCATGAGGCTAAAACTCAGAACCTAGTTTGGAAGAAAAAGGACGATCCAAAAGCTGCAGTTCTCGAGCCTGTACAGGAGAAGGAGGGTGCAGGTTCTATAGCGACTATGGACACTTTGGTTCATCAGGTGCAAAACGCTGTTCACCCGGGTGGGATTACCATGGAGAAGCATGACAAGGGGACTAAGGCTGATCCAATTTCGCCTGTTAAGGAACAGCGAAGAGAACCACAGACCATAGGAGTGGATGATTCTCCGACCAGTCCTTCCTTTAAAGAAGTGCTTGCAGGGAATTCAAACTCGAGTAGTGTTGGGAAGAGGATAACCATTTTATCCCGGAATAAATGAAGATAGCCATTTGGAATGTTCGAGGTATGAATAAGAGCCAAAAACAAATGTCTATAAATAATGTTCTTTTGGCTAATAAAGTAGGTTTGTTTGCTTTGCTCGAAACTAAAATTAAACCTCAGAATCAAAGTAGGGCTATGATGATATTTAATAATTGGAGTATTACTACAAATACCCATACCCATCCTGGAGGTAGAATTTGGGTTGGTTGGGATCCTAGGCTCTTCAATGTGAATGTTATGTCGTATGATCCGCAATTCATCCATTTGAGTGTGTCTGATATGGTGAGACATATTGTGTTTCATATTACTATGGTTTACGCGTTTAATGGGACCGATGAAAGAATTCCACTGTGGCAGAATTTAAACAACATTGCTGATATTATGAGTGGTCCTTGGGCAGTAGGGGGGATTTTAATTGCATTCTTACTCCCGAGGAGAGATTAGGTGGGGGTTTCAACTATAATGCTGCGGATCATTTCAAAGAATGCATTCTTTATTGTGAACTGCTTGAATGCCCGTCGACAGGCTCGTATTACACTTGGTCGAATAAGCAGAAACCTGAGGACAGGGTGTACTCGAGGTTGGACAGGGTCCTCATCAATCAAGAATGGCAGAATGTATTTCCTGAACTGCAAGCTACCTTCCGTCCTGAAGGCACGTATGATCATACACCGTGTTTCATTCAACCTGTGCAGGTGTTACCGAACAAGAAAAGGTCGTTTAAGTTCTCAAATATGTGGCCCTCTCATGATACATATCCTTCCATTGTTCAAACGCAATGGCTGCAGAATTATGAGGGTACTAGGATGTTTATTCTTGTCCAGAAACTCAAAACTCTTAAATCCCACCTCAAGTTGCTTAATAAGAGGTGCTTTTCAGATGTGGAGAACAAGACTGACCACGCAAGATGCAAACTTTTGGAGTATCAGCATGCACTGATTTTGGAACCTGGTAATATCGATTTGATGCAGAAGGAACACGATGCTCATGTGAAGTGTATTGAATTAGAGAAGCTCCAATTTATCTATCTACGACAAAAAGCCAAAGCCCACTGGATGAAAGAGGGAGATGCAAATACGGCTTATTTTCATGGAGTGATACGTAATAGGAGGGCGATGAACACAGTGCAGCAAATTACTGATCACAATGGAATAGTTCACACTGAGTCTGAGAGTATACAGCAGCATTTTTTAGACTTTTATCACGATCTTTTGGGGTCGTCTCATGCTACTACTGCTGTCAATAATGACATTGTTCGACAGGGACCGATTTGTATTGCTGAACATCATGCAATCCTACAAACCCCAGTGACGAATGAGGAAATTAAGGACATTGTGTTTGTTATTCCTAACGATAAAGCACCTGGACCCGATGGTTATTCAAGCAAGTTCTTTAAATCAAGTTGGGATATTGTTGGTCCCGATGTATGTGAGGCAGTTCATGAGTTCTTCAGGAATGGCAGGCTCCTCAAACAGTTGAATTGCACGACAATTACCTTGATTCCTAAGGTCTCGAAACCTCAAACAGTTCAGCAATTCCGTCCGATAGCCTGCTGTAATATGGCATACAAAATTATCTCTAAAATTATGTGCAGCCGACTAGCAAAAGTTCTCCCACACATTATCTCCTCCACCCAAGGTGGTTTCATCCAAGGACGGAATATTGTTGAAAATATTTTGATCTGTCAAGACCTTATTAAGCTGTATGGGCGGAAATCCGTCTCTTCTCGATGCCTTTTCAAAGTGGATTTACAAAAAGCATATGATTCGGTTGAATGGGCATTCCTTGAGCAAATGCTTCAAGCATTGAATTTTCCCGAGGACTTCTCCAGGCTCGTGTTGGAATGTGTGTCCACTGCTTCTTATTCATTATCTATTAATGGAGATAGTTTTGGGTTTTTCAATGGTAAAAGGGGTTTACGACAAGGAGATCCTCTATCGCCTTTTCTATTCTCGATATGCATGGAATACTTGTCGAGACTGCTAGCGCACACTACAGCCACTATCGGATTCAAATTCCGTCCTTTATGCGCCTCTCTGAAGCTATCTAGTCTCATGTTCGCAGATGACCTTCTCCTATTCAGTAAAGGAGACACCCATTATATTATGATTCTTCTCAGAACATTTGCGACTTTCTCGGCCGCTTCTGGGCTAAAGATGAGCCCGGGCAAATCAAATGTTTACTTTAATGGGGTCGATGCAGCCACTAGACGTGAGATTTCCCAGGTCTCGGGTTGCTCTGAAGGTTCATTGCCTTTCAGGTACCTCGGAGTTCCAGTTAAATCCACGAAATTGAATGCTAAGGACTGTAGGCCGTTGATTGATAGGATTATGGACAGAATCCATTCCCTGGGTGCAAGGAAACTATCATATGCTGGTCGCCTTGTGGTCGTGAAGGCTGTCCTGAAATCCCTACATACATATTGGGCTACGATTTTCATTCTCCCCTCCTCGGTCACCAAGAACATTGAGAGCCTTTGCAGGAACTTCTTATGGGACGGAGGTACGGAGTATAAAAGAGTTCCTAATGTTAGTTGGGAGAAGATTTGTCGACCTATCCATGAAGGGGGATTGGGGATTAAAGATGAGGCCGTTTGGAACCGTGCTGCTATTGGTAAGCTTGCTTGGTGGATCTTTATCAAGGCTGAGACCCTCTGGGTCCGGTGGGTAAGCCACATTTACCTAAAAGACACTCCGTGGGAGGCTTATGATCCCCCTGCAGACGTCCCTTGGACTTGGAAGAAAATTTGCAAGACTAAAGGCCTTTTTAAGGACAGTTTTGTGAATGGAACTTGGACTAATGAACCTCATATGAGGTATACTATCAGGAAAGGATATGACTACTTGAGAATTCCGGCTCCTAAGGTAAAATGGCATGCTTATATTTGGAATGACTGGACGATCTCGAAGCACCAATTCATTTGTTGGATGCTTCAACACAATGGCCTGAATACCAGATCGAAATTGGCCAAACTAGGAGTGGCTAACACGGACAGCTGCTGTATTTGTGAGGAAGAGACTGAAACCCTGGATCACCTTTTCTTTGAATGTCGATATGCCAGGCGAGTGGTCAGTTTGATCAGTGACTGGACAGGAATTCAATTTCCTTATGACAATATGGACACTTGGAGAAATGCGAGGAGAGGCTCGTCTACCCGTCGAGCGATTATCAATGGCATCTTGAATGCTATGATCTATAATGTTTGGTCCCAAAGGAATAAGGCAAGAATAGAGCTGCAACTTTTGAAACCGGAGCGCATCATCTCGAGTATTAAGGAAGAATTCCGAATAGTTTTTTCTGATTCATGTGTTTCCTCTACGAGGGACAAAAACTTGATTGATAAATTATTGATGTAAGTTCGGCTTTGCCCAAACATTTTGTTCACTTATAATATATTTACATTTTACCAAAAAAAAAAAAAAACTCTGTCGATCTTACATCACGAGTTTCCTCCCTATCCCAGTCCGCCTTATTTGACTAAGGCATGGCCCACCTACGTAAGACGTACTCTTACAAAGGAGGGACCGTCTACACATTCGAGTCCAAAGTCTGGGGATGTCTCACGTGGACCTTCCTTCGAACGGGACTCGGCCCACATTGCCGGATTCTAAGAGAGGCCCAACTTTTGCAAGTCACCCGTCTAGGTGTCTTTTCCGAGTCATTTCCTTTTCAATCTTTCCTTTGCTCGGGATGTACTTATTATTCCAGGGTTTGGGCTAATTTCTGATTACATGGTATTCTTACAAACAGGCCACTGATAACCAGACGCCAGAAAATGCAAACTACTCTAGATCAACTGACCGCCGCTTTGGCCAAAATCGAGACCCAATTGACTGTCATCCAAACCGACCAAACGACCCTTGCCACTCGTTTGAGTGCCGTGGAGAAAGGGACTCCTGATGCGGGATCTTAGCCCACCGGGCCCATAGCTGAACTAATCAGCGTTGTTCGCAAGCTTGAAGAGCAGGTCTACTTGTCAACAAGCAACTCGATCCATACAAAGAATGCTCGCTCCTACTCGCCTCTGATTGACGAGTTACCCGCCAACCTCAACCTTACGGGAATATCGATGTTTGAGGGTACTGAAGACCCGGTCCATCACATCCGGGCTTTCAAAGAATTTACGGCTGTCAAGGGGGTGAAATCCATCATGTTCAAGCACTTGTTCGCTTCTTCCCTTGAGAAACATCCCAAAGCCTGGTACTACAGGCTTGAGTCCAAGAAGTACAAGACTTGGGATGATGTGGCGACTGAATTTGTTCGGAATTATGCTAATAATACCGAGATCCAGACTACAATGCGTACTCTGGAAGTCATGGCCCAAGAGCCCAAAGAAGGGTTCACTAAATATCTTCAAAGATGGAGGGTCGAGAGTGTGAAGCTGGTTGATAAGCCCAGCAAGAAAGTCCTAGTGGAGGCCTTTGTCAAGAACCTCCTCCCTTCCGACCGGGTCCATCTCCGGTATGCTGTCATACCTAACTTTGCAACCCTAACTGAAATGGGCACAAGGATTGAGGACGATTTAAGGTTAGAGAGCCTGACTAAGGCCTCTACCAAGGGATATCAAGGGGCCAGTTCATCTGTGAGCAAGCCCACACCTGCAGCGGCAGCCCGCAGCATCTTCGATGAGGTTAATTTGCTGGTTACCTCATCCAAAAAGAATACCTCAACTCGGGTATTCACGGATATAGGGACTACCTATACCCACGCCTTTCAAAGGCTTTCTTCAAAGGGCCTGATCCAACCAATAGGCCCAACTCCCGAAGTTCCAGTGGAGAAAAGGTCCAAGAGCTACAACGTTCAGGCGTATTGCCAATATCATCGAGGTAATGGGCACGACACTGAAAATTGTTGGAAATTGAAGCACCTGATTCAAGATCTGATCAAGAGCGGGAAAATACCGTTGCCCGGGGACAAGCCGAGTAACAAAGAAAACCAGTTAAGTGCCTATGTTATAATCACTGGCGAGGTAATCGATTGTTCACACCTCATCTCCTCTTTTATCCCACAAATTAACGGGATATGGTTCGATGACGAAGACGATGTCTACCTGGCCAAAGGGGAAGCTGTCCCCATCACCAATGAAGAGGTACGAAAAGCTCAGTCTAAAGCCTTAACCACCAACCACCTCGCCACCACCGGGCATCCTACTCCCGCAACCGTCACTGAACCTGCCAGGACGGAAGCTGACCCTGAGGAACCAAGCAACGACACAACCCTGGTCAAGCAATTGAAGAGGGTTCGAACCGATCTAACCATATGACAACTTTTGGTTAGCTCGCAAGCACATCGGGAGGCACTTACCAAGGCTCTCGAGGAAATCAAGGTTGACTCATAAGTTACCCCTACTGAAATGGTAGCCACTATCATCCCCTATCTCAAGGGCAAATCTAAAGAAGAAGGCCCGCTCATCACCTCATCTGAGTCCGACCTTCCACCATTCGAGGCCGCCCATAACTTGACCCTATACATCATGGTCATCTGCCGAGGGAAATAACTCCCAATGATATATAATGCTATAATTGATCTCGCATTAATTTGAGAGTTTTAAGATCGAAACTAATTGTGTGATTCTTGAAAGAAAATTGTAGCGACAGAACACACAGTGGATTTCATAATAACACTCACAAGCTGAGCTAATATCTTCTAAAAGGGTGAAATCTAAAGGTCAAACTTACCTCTTTCGATGGTCAGCTCATTATGTCCAACAACGTATCAATAGATAATCACGTACAACAATTTGTGTTCATAATTTGAGTGATTTAATCGTGATCTACATTGATGATAGCAGTAGAATACAACTCAATAACAATACACACATACAGATTAATCAATAAAGAGATTCTAACAACAACAACAACATTAATTACAACAATATCACATTTGAAAACATCCAAAAACACAACCGAAATCCCCTAGCACTTCATTGAGTGATTTACTTCAATATTCTTAATCATACAACAGTTTGGGTTCATCATTTCAATGATACGTTGAAGACAGTAGTAGAATACTAATGAAATCAGTAATCCGCAGCTCAATAATCACATCCAAAAACATCGGAAAACATAACCAGAATCATCTATCGCCTAATTAAATCAAAAATCAAATCACCTCACTGATTGTTGTACTCCAATATTCTTAATAATACGTTCATACGAACAAAACATCAATCAATTAAAAAACATCACTTATTGATTCAATCATCAACATTCGTAATAATAATCGTGCGAAACGGAACACGAATCAACAACAACAACAACAACTACAATCTGATGGGTTCATAACCCTCTAATTAGACTTTTCTAATTAGTTACTAAATTACTTGTTAATTTAGTATATAAAGATCTAGTTACATGCATGAGATAAAAAGACAAAACTAGATACAAGAAGAAATTTCCTTACATAAACAATGAGGAAATAATGGGCACAATAAGAAAACTCCTTTTCTTATTGTTCTTGAGCTTATATTATTATGAATGATCCTCCAAAACATGAATCTTCAAAGTAGAGGATCTCCTTCTAGTTGCACCAAGATTCAACCCAAATAATCACCAATATTATTAACTATATAATAGTAGTGATAAAACTACACCAATATAATAAGTATTACTACTATAGTAATTATAGAGAATATTAGTGCAAGAGAGTTTTTTGGAGAGATAATACAAGTGCATGCAAAACAAGAGACTCTCATAATAAATAAGAGAACCAAATGTCCCCTTATAATCACCCTTTTCCCGGCCACCCTATCCAAGGGAAGGCCACTTGCACACATTATTAATTGCATGCTTGCATGGGTAATATCATGTAATTATTATGTTTGTGGCATGCTTGCATGCAAATAGAAAACAACCACCAAAGTCCAATTTCCTATGTGTGCCATGTGCATGTACATAAAATGGGTCCATTTTATTTTTGTCATTTGTCTTTCAAATGCTTATGTGTGACATGATTAATTATCTTATATAATTGATCACATCAAATAAATAATATACCCTTAACTCTTTTAAGTAGTACATTACAATTATATCAATATATAATTGGTCCCATAATAATAATTATTTAGATAAATTTACTACTCCTTGTAAATATTAACAACTAATTACCACTACCCATAAAAGAATGCTAAACTTCAACTAATTTAGTAATTAACCTTTAAATACTAAATTAGGTCTTATTTAATCGTATTAAAATAAGACGTAAAATTTATTCAGTCAATTATCGTATAATAGACTAATAAACTTAATCACGTAGAGTTCTAAACTCTATCTCCAATAAATAACTCTCATTACCAAGCATATATCAAATATATACGCAAGGAACTAATTAACTGTATCAAATACAAATAATTAGTTTTCTATTTGGGTCTCTTCCTATAGGTGTGATCAAAAGGGATCAGTTGATCACCACCGTTATACGAAAATAACGTCTAACTCTAGTCAGCTGAGCGTTATCGATTTACGTTAATCAACTGACGTGGAGTATCAATGTACTATTTATCCCAAGTATATTCCATCCATGAGATTTAATATATAAGTGCACTATTGTGGAGGACACTTGCTCCAACACAATCAACAAACAAGAATCATCATTAAAATAATTAAAACTACCAGAAATTAAATATCAAACAACAATAAATCACAAATCCGATTGAGAATTAACAATAGTACAAAAAGTACAAAAAGCGCGACACCAAGAAAATAAAAATGATCGAACAATAGAAAAGAAGCATTGATGGAGCTTACTGAAGGAAGAGGCGATTACTGTAGGGTTAGGATTGAAGGATTGATAGAGCTTCGGTCTTGAAGGATGATCGAAGGATTAGGATTGAAGGATGATCGATTAGGAGTGAAGGATGATCCAAGAATTGAAAACAGTCTTGTTTATTATGATTAGGTTTGAAGGATGATGAAGGCTTCATTTTCATTTTTTCATCTCGTTTTCATTTTTTCGTTTAGTATGATGATGGCTGCGTGAAAAAAATGAAAATGAAGGTTCTAGGGTTTACTAGTTTAGGAGTAATGGATATGGGTCACTAGTTTATCATTATTACATCAATATACATGGGTTTTTAATATACCCTACTTCTATTCATATATTATAGACATAGGTTTTACTTTGACCTATGTCTATAATTTTAATATACATAGGTAAGAGAATATACATAGGTTTTTTAAATAACCTATGTCTATTAAAAATAGATGTGGGTTTTTCTTTTAGCCTATGTCAATTAGGTCATTTCTATGACTAATTTTGTAGTAGTGCTAGGAATGAGGACTAACCAGAAGTATTAATATTGCAAGAACTCCGCTAATGCTCACTCACCTTCTTTTTGCCGATGACGCTCTTTTCTACTGTGGTTGAAGTGTTGAGCAGACTAGGAATTTCCACGAAATCGTTGAAACTTTCTGCAGTGCGTCAGGAGAAATCATCAATAAAGAAAAATGATCGATTCCTTTCAGTCCTGGTTGTAACTTGGCGGTAATGCAAAATTGCTATCGACTTTTTGGTTTCCCTATGGGTAATTTCAAGGATAAATATAGGGGCCGCCCTCTCAATCTATCTCGTAACAGTAAGACTTTCTACAATAGTATCATTGATGGTATTACTTCGCGGATTACCTCTTGGAATGGTACTTTCCTATCTCCAGCAGGTTGCCTCACTTTAATTTCCTCGGTCCTTGCTTCCCTTTCTGTCTACCTCATGTCGGTGTTTCGTATGCCGGTAAGTGAGGCGAATAAAATCAATAGATTATTCGCCCATTTCTAGTGGGTGGGGCGACGATCTTATAAGACGATCCATTGGAGAAGCTCTGGATATTTGTGTCTGCCTAAGGTTGATGGGGGACTGGGTTTTAGACATATACAATCAATAAATCAAGCACTCTTAGGGAAGTTATCCTCGTAGATTATTCAAGAACCAAACTCCCTTCGCAGTACCCTGCTATCGTCAAAATATGGATCATTGGCATCATTTGTTAACTCTCGGACAAAGTACAGGCCTCCCCGAAACTCATCATAGGGATGGCGAGGAATTTTTTGGGGTTTCAATCTGATCCATGATGATTTGGCTTGGCTTCCGGGTAGCCCAAGTAATCTCAACCCTTTAAATTGCAAATGGGTTCTTGGCTCCACTCGACTCTTAAAGAACCCGCTTCTTCTTCTTCAAAGTTTTTGACTTTTCAACATTTACTGAACGAGAACGGGAATTGGGATGTTTCTCGACTTATATCTATCATTACTGCTGATTGAGTTGCAAAGATTATTTGTTACACTCGCCCAAGATATCCCTGTGATGACAAACCTTATTGGGGTTGTATGCCTTCAGGTACTGACTCATAGAGGTGGCACTTAGTCGTGTCGGGTCGGGCTTTGTGCCGTGCTCGGCGGGCTTCGTGCCTGGATGGGCCGGCCCGGTCGTGCCTAGACCCGGGCTCGTGCCGTGCCCGGCACGGAGCTCCACCCAACCTTGCCGCCGAGGCACGGCCCAAGGCACGGGCCCGGTCGTGCCGTGCTCGGGCCGGGTCTCGTGCCCGATCGTGCCCGGCTGGTCGTGCTTGTTTCGTGCTCGTGCCCGTGCCTCGGTTTTTGTGTCGGTTTTCGGTTTTCGTGTCGGTTTTCGGTTTTCGGGTCGTGCCTCGATCTATTTCATGTTTTTTCCCGGAAAAACGATGCGCGGTTATATTAGTAATCATTTTTATAAATAATAATTTTTATATATATTAGTAATCATTTTATAAGATTACACGATTAGTAATAACTTTTACGGAGTAATAACTTATATTATATTATATATATATAAATTAGAATTTAGAAATGTAGACTTATAGAGGATTGAGATTTTAGAATATTAATAAGAATGATTATAAGATTAGAATGATTTGTGAAATGAAGAAGGATGAAAGTGAGTATTTTATAGGAAAAGAAATGAAAAAAAAAATATAGAGGAAATAAGGAAAAGAGACGTAGGGGATAGAGGTGAGCAGGTGGCCGTTGGGCTTCTTTGGAAAATAGGAAGCAGTGAAGTCATAGCAGCAGGCCAGCATACAGCAGCAGCAGGTCAGTAGCAGCATGCGCAGGGGGCCGTTGAAGCCGGGCCGGGCCGGGCCTCGGGCCCGCCGTGCCCGGGTCGGTCGTGCCTGGTCGGGCCAGCCCGCGTGCCTGTCAGCGGGTTGGCAGTGGGCCGTGCCGGATCAGGCCCGGTCGTGCCCGTGCCTGGCACGGGGTTTTCAACTACTTCTTCGCCGCGGCCCGACGGGTCGTGCCCGTGCCAGGCTTGATTTTGCACTCATGCCGGGCCCGTCGTGCCAAATTTCGTGCCGGACCGGGCCGGCGACGGCGGCCCGGCCCGAACTGCCACCTCTACTGACTCATCCAAAAGCAGATATAAGAAGGCTTTTGATCAAAATCTGAGGCCAGTAATAAATAATAGACCATCAAGTGATCTTCTCTTATCCTTCTGCAAGAATTGGTTATAGAATTAACAATGGCCAGCGAAATGGAAGAACTTTCATTGGAAAATCATTAATAATGCCCTTTTTTTATTTGTGAGGAGTTCGAAAAATGATCTATGACTATCAATCTTTTAGGCAAATCGTGCCCCTCAGTCAATTCCATCGAGACTCTCAGCCAATTCTATAGAGACTCTCAGTCATATCTTCCGGGACTACCCGCTCTCCTCTGCAGTATGGCGAAGTTCTCATTTGGCTAATACCCGTAACTTCCCCTCTAATATTGATATCAATGATTAGGTTGTGTCATGGATCCTTCATTTGCAAACACTTGGGAGGGATGAAGGTCAGGACATCTTGTTTATCTATACTCTTTGGAACCTTTGGAAGTGCATAAACTCCCTGATTTTTGAAGGTCGGGCAAGTAACACTGCCATTATTAACTCTCTTGCAGAAGATGATGCAAAGATCGTTCGGACCGCAATTAAATTAAAAAAAATTCCCGATCGAAGACCCAATGTAATCTACTTCTAAATAAGGACTGCTTATACCTTGGCAAGGACCTTTTGAATAATCTATTTATTCAATTTATTGGGGACACCTCGAAATGCCCCTATTCACGAATTAAGGTTGTTGTGGCCTGGGTCAATCTACAATTGGGATCGGAGGGTTGGGTTGTCTTTTCAGCATTTAATCAAATAATTAGGGAACGTTATCATAAGATCTTGGCCGTCTCTTCTACCTAGGCAGAAGCCCTGGGACTCCACATGGCCTTAAGATGGACGCTATCTTCTGGTCTACGACACCTAATGATCTTTATAGATTGCCTCCAACTTCTGCAGTTTATTGCTAAGGAAGCTATCCGCCCACCTGATCTTCTTCACTTGTTGGGAAATATTGATTTAATTTCTGTTGATTTTCATTGTCTTTCTTTTTGTTTTTTACCTAGAGCTTTGAACAGTGAGGCGCATACCCTAGCGGCTTCCGCCTTACGTGATTAACAAAACTCCTAGCTTTGCTGGTAAAAATAAAATAAAATAATAAATAATAGTATTGGACTAGTAGTAATAGTAGTAGTAGTAGTCAAGTAGTAATAATAATAATAATATTGGAGTATAAGTGAAGTAATAGTAATAATAGTAATAATAATAGTATTTTGTTATACTTGAATGATTTAATATTCTACAAGATTTTAATAAATAAAGCAAATTCTTACTAAAGGTCTAACGTTAAAATAAAGTAACTAGCTGCTATAGACATGACGAAGATCCATGCCCGGCATGGTCAGGCGCGGGTTTTGGTAGAGGATGTTCTCGGGTGAGATTCATCCAGAATTAAAATTTAAATCGTAGTTAGAGTCGCCATCGAACATTGTGGGAGTTCGGACCTGTTCGAACCCACTCTATACTTAGGAGTACTGCGCACAAATTAAAGCACGGTTTGCCTTGTAGTAATAGAGCTTGTGGGATTCGTCCCTTTGCATAACGATACCGATGTCGAAGTATCGTATATCGAATGACTCTCGTTGCCAATGGTTTCGGGTGTCCGAAAACCGAAGGTTCTGAGTAAGGGGTGAAGGTCCGTGTAGGGAAGCACACGAAGGACACCTAACCCCGCCCGCACATAGCGGCCACTACTAAGATATCAACTGGTGTTCGTGTACGCGTATTAGTAGGATGGTGAAATGTTATGACAAACATTGTTTTATGCTATACATGCGAATTTACGCGTTCACTACGTCGTTTAATGCACCTTTGGATATGTCGAAGTTGTATTAGCATGCGATGTTCATTTGAAAACAGTAAATGCCAAAAAATGAATTAAATAATTTGAAAGAAGATTATAAGTTACACGGGCGGAATACAACTCGGAATTCACAATCCGGGAAGCAATAATATTAATGTTTTAGAAACGGCAAACGTAAACTATAAATGCAGTCGTAAATAGAAAACGTAAATTAAAACCGTATATCGAAGTTTGGAAAGACTCTAATCTGTTACGTATTGACCAGAGGACAGAAGCTCGGACGCCTGTGTTCGTCCTGGAAGTCAGACGCCTGAGGTGAGGCGATCTGGTGTTCAGACGCCTACCTTGGGGCGGACAGAAAGGTAGCTTTCGGGACCAAAGCATGATACTAACTTGATCCCGAGGCCTCGATGTCTTGTCCTGACTTATCATAGCAAAATCTGACTGTCTAGATTCATCATACACTGAGTCTGACTAGAGAATCGTAGGTATAAGACTTATATCGTGAGACATTCACTCAAAGTCGTAATGGGATAAAATGAATACTAAATGTGGACTATGGAAGGAGACACGTGATAGATTATCACGTATCGACTGATGACACAAGTGTAATTCCCTAGGCGAGATTCATATCATTGTCGACTACATTGAAAGAACGTATCGACTTAATTCGAATATTCGAACCCTCCGTATCGCGACATCGTTATCGGGTCGTGTAGACCATACGACTCTCGAATTGACGTCATTGGGTTTTGTATTACTTCGATTTTAGATGACTCCATATGCATGACATTCTATTATAGAATCAACATCAAACATTTCGGAATGACGATTATTAATGAAATCGAAAACATGCAACGAAAAATTCCGCGATCACTTCATAACCCGATGGGCCAGGCACATGCCATGAGGTGCCCTGATCCTCGGGCGCTTGGGGTGGCACGCCTCAATTGTGAGGCGTCACCTCCCGTGCGTACTATTTGATGGTTATGCGGACGATTGCTCAAATCGTGTATTTGAAAATAGTTTTATAATAATGAATGCGGTATTAATATAATGGAATTATAAGAGCGTTTTAAGGAGTTGATTCACCCTAAACAACCAATTACGCAGGGTAGCGGGATAAGCGACTGTCGACGCGGGTGCGATACTCTTGTGTCCGTGTTTACTTATCTCGTCACCCTTTGTATTCGATAAATTAAAAGGTGAGTAATTTATAGTCGAATGTTAGTAGTTATATGTTAGCATATGATAAATAAAATGTTAGCGTACGATACACAAAATGTTAGTAATGTTAGAGTACGATAAGTAGGCGAGTTAAAAGATTAGAAAATGGGGTTTGAACACCCTCAACCTACATGTCAAATGCTTCGAAATATAGGATCGCAGAGTATCTTCGTAGACACGGGGAGCGGTTCAATGTATGTAGGAGGAGTTAAGGTGTGTATGAGGGACGGAGAAAACTCGCGGTTTTGTAAGTTGAGTTTGCGGAAATGAATATTCTGACCCTTGAAATGATGGACGTAAGAATGTAGTTATAGAGTTTTGCGAGATGATTCAACTCAGAATTTAGGTGCCCATAGGCATGTGTCTTGTTATTGGGGCGTCCCACCAGAGGCTGCTCAGTTCTGGGGCACCTAGATGCAAGTGATTAAAATCGCGCGTATCGGAAGTTGCTCAAAATACGGATTGATATCCGTGTTCATTTGTGGTATGATTTGATTCCGATTGATTGGATTGATTCATGTGATTCAACGTGATTTAGAATCGGGTTTGTTTTGGGTTTTCGTCTTTGACTGGGTTTGACTAGGTCGACAAATGACGGTTTTGCCTCCGGTGGCGGTTTTGGCTCAAAGTAGTTTTATTTTATTGGAAACGACCCACTGAGTCTGGATTTGAGGCCAGTTTTGAGAGATTTGTACTCCGCTAAGTTCCCACGTCGGATACTATTGATTTCGAGTCCGTATTCGAGCGTATTGATGTATGTTAGCGTCCGATCATCATCGGGTGTTTTGTTGGAGGCTGCTACAGACAGGAGCAGGCAAAATGCGGGTATCTAAAGATCCCCTACTCTGGATGAGGCTTGGACCGGGCGAAAGTCAGAGTAGCCACTAGGTCAATCGAGATTACAACTTGGCAGCCTTCCGGTCGGGTCGTTTATAGTCCGTTAGACTCGCGTG
The DNA here is from genome assembly GCA_958450325.1 of Agrostemma githago. NCBI lineage: Eukaryota > Viridiplantae > Streptophyta > Magnoliopsida > Caryophyllales > Caryophyllaceae > Agrostemma > Agrostemma githago. The sequence goes on from OY288244.1 coordinate 44,593,624, forward strand.
AAATGCTTGCCAGCCATAAGTAAAGGGTCATACCTGTCTTGATAGCTCTGTGGGGAGTTGATTTTGAAGTACTGGGTGTACCTATATGCCGACACATTATATCTTGGATGTAGCATTTTAGGCGAAATACCGACTCGGGTTTTCCGCCGGGGAGTAAAGGCTGGTACCTGAAATGTTAGATGCGCAAGCAGAAATAGCGGATATAGTAGATAACAAGATAGCATATAGAAAATGCAGTTAACATCCAAAGACCGCCGCTGGAGAAAAATATTTTTGTTTCATTTTGAAATCGAAGTCTTGACAGCAGCTGATGTGGTAGGAGAAAGGTTTTCAAAATTGAAGGTTTAGAAAAATATTTGCAGTTTAGTAGACCAAAGTTCGACCTTGTCGAAAAGGATTTTTTTTCTAATGGCTATGTTTTGCAAATTTGAAAGTAAGAATTTGAAGAGAGAGAGGCATACGGACAGACTCGACTCCGGACGCGACAGGACTAGTTGACAGACACGTCTTGGACTCTCGAAGGGTTGGATCGTGAGTCGGTAGAGGATGGGCCACCCAAGATGACAAGACTCTTTAGTTGCGCTATTCCGTAGCCTAGGCGAGTGGCAACAAGGTCGAGCCTCAAAATGGGCAAGATCTATTATAGGGGGATTACAGTAGTTTGCAACAAGACAGTTTCCGCATGACAGGACTTAACAGTAGCAATGTTGTAGTCTAGGGCTCTTTTGAATTTATGGATTTTTGGGATACTTCCCAAAGTGTGTGTCGCTTCGAGTCCTTGACAGATTCTTGTCTTCGATTGAGCCGAGTACTAGGACACACTAGAGAAAGGAGGCCAGTTTTCGAAAAAAATGGATTTTGAGAGTGGATGGAGAATTTATGCTCAAGAGAAGCTCCTAGGTCGACAAAGCTAACTGTTGAGAGCGTGACAGTGTCATGATAGGAATGACGGTACTTTTTGAATGTGTGTCAATATGGGTGGTTGTGCCCTTGTCGAAGGGCTGCCTATGTATTCACGTGTGGTGAAATCAAACCAAGCCGTAGTTCAGTGGATTGAAAGGTATGTTATGGTGCCTAATTTATTAAGGTTTTGTGTGTAACTAGCCATATTGATGGTGTAAGCTAAGTGCATACGCAATGATGGCTCGATCAAAGGGTTAGAAGCCTTAGGATGTTGATCTTGTGACTGTGTGCGTTCTCCAAGGTAGCCCCTATAGGTGGTGAACTATTTGGGCATGTTCTATGCTGACCGCAAGTTGAGTTCCCGTGTTTGGGGCCGGTAACTGGTTTGGATGTTTTTGGAAATATGGTGCCAGGCAGTAAGTGGCTTTGACGATTTGAAATATGGAGCTCGATTTTGTGGAGCTAAAGCTTCGAGGGTATGGTATTATATTGAGGTAGGAAAATGAGAAGTTGAGTAAAAATGACTCGAACTTCGGTTGGGTAGGTCTGACAATGTGGGATCTGATTTCCATGTATGGCCCTAATGGTTATGGGGTATCCTACGAAGCTTGAAGCCTCAAAATTTTGGGCTGTCTCTTAGCCTAGGTCTTGAGAAGGTCTTCAAGGGTGTAATGTAGGGAGGCTAAATGCGGTGTTAGCTAACCAACCCGATTGTTTCTCCTTTATTTGATAGTATCAGCATTGATAATTTTATTATTGACCGTACCCCAGTCGAGGGCTTTTTATTTTGTTGGGTTGACCGTACCCTGGTCAAGGGATCTTCATTTGGGTTGATCTTTTAACCTATGTCATGGGTGCTTTTTTTGAATTTTTTTTTACGATGGGCCGCTTTTTCAATTTTCGGCGTTTTGCCTTTTCTTTGGTCTTTTGATTTTCTGCTAGTTGTGAACATGACATAGGTCCACCACGACGCGGCCACGCGCGGGTTTGGTGAGGCGAATGAATATCCATATGAGATGGGTCGAATTGAAATTTAAATCGAAGTGGAGTCGCCACCGAACTTTGTGGGAGTTCGGGCCCGTTCGAACCCACTCTATATCTTAATGGGCCATGCACAAAGTATGGCCCTTTCGGATGTCAGAGTTTATTGGGCTCGTCCCTTTGCATTTGATACCGACACCGACATTATCAGATACCGTGTATTGAATGACTCTCGTGTGCCAATGGATTCGGATATCCGGAAACCATGGTTTTGAGTAAGGGGTGAGGGTACGTGTTGTGAAGTTCACAAAGAACACCCAACCCCTCCCGCACATTAGCGGCCTCTACTATGATATCGTTTGACTCTCTAATACCCGCGTTAGTAATACGATGAAATGATTTGCGAACAACGTTTTAACTAAACATGCAGAATTTGAATGGGTTGCTAAGTCGATTTAATGCATCTAAAATTAACGTTAAAGTTATGTTTAGCATGCGAGATTCTTTTAGTCCAATAAAAGAAATAACAAGAATAAATCGAAAAGACATAAGCAAACAAGTTAGTAATGGTAATAACGATAACAACGGTTTGCGAATAATGCAAAATTGCTATAGAATGATGTAAATAACATGATGCATGACTTTAGAAAGTAATTAATCACGTGATTGACTTGACACGTGTTGACCGAAGTCATAAGAATATTTTACGAGGGTCAGAATATGTTTAAGGCTCACGTTTTGACGTGATGAGAGGGCACTCGATCGAGTCACTGAAGGACTCGACCGAGTGCGCCTCGGAAAAGGGGTCTGCCCAAAGTTTGAGGTGTTACTTGACCGAGTCACGAAGAGACTCGACCGAGTATGTCGCCACTCGATCGAGTCATTGCGAGACTCGACTGAGTGGTCCTCAAAAAAAACTAGTCAGCCTCGGTTTTGGGGTGCCACTCGATCGAGTGCCCCCTGTACGAACCAGGGTTCATTTCGCAATTGATCATAAATTTCGAAATTGCTTTTTGATTTTGGAAAGTTGATGATTTTATTGAGTCGGGCAGAAATATTGTATGATTTGTGCTCGATTCGGACTTTGATGCTCATAGTATCCGATATTCGATTATTGAACCGATATCGAATATTTAGAGCAAAATCTAGAAAATAAGTATGTAAGTCGTTTAAATTAAACTGAAACGATATGGATTATCTCCGCGTTTATAGTGTCGTAATTAATTCTTGTCGAATTAGATGACAACTATTTTAGCATCAACGAAAATCATATTAGTTGAATTAGTTGACTAAATCGTTTAGATTTGACATCCAACTATTGAGTTGGTATCGAATCTAATATATCGACACTTTATACTTGCTTGAATTTAAAAGGACTTGACTTGATTCCCTCCGCATCCCGACATTGCGATAAATCCTTACGGAATGTGTGATGTCGGATCCGCATCAATAGGTTTTGACCCATAAGAAAAAAAGAGTTTTTTTTTTAAAAAATGATGAAATTGCGGTAAATGATGATTACGATGCGACGTGAATAAAAAGAGACAATTTTTGTTGATGTTGACTCGCTTCAACAATCAAGCGTTCTGGGTGTCGGGATAAGCGACCGGCAACGTCGGTTGAAGCAACCTTGTATATTCGGATTTCCTTATCCCGTCATCATTCCCGCTCGACACTAATTGGCGAGTAATTTAATGTCTTATACTAATAATATTATCGATGAGTCATCGGGCCCTGTATAGTCCATGAGGGGCTTTGCAAGCGATAATGTTTCCAAAACGGGAGTCTTCTCGGCATCGAGGAAATCTTGGATGAGGTGTTTCTGTTTCCATCACTGTTCTGTATCGTGCCCCCTCCCCATATAGAACTGACAGTAACATTCAACGCTCCATGTCTTGGCACGCTTTTCTGAAGGTGGGTCGGCTGTTGGGCCTACAGGTAGTATTAGGCCCTTCGAAACCAACCTTTGGAAAGCGACGGTGTTGGACATATCCAAGTGGGTAAATGTCCTTACTTTTGACTGGTTCTTGATTTTCGGAGAGGTGACTTGAGGGTTACCTCTCTCGGTCTTGCCATCTTGAGGGTATCGGACAGTTTCGTAAGAGTGTTCACCTTTCAAATGGCTCGGTTGGGTGATTGGCTGTCTTACCCGCTCTAGTTGTGTTAGACGGGATCGGGTTCTTACAAGATCCTCTTCGATGATGGTTACCCTGGATATTAGGTTATCTAGGGCAGTATTGATTTTCGAGAAGATATTGTTAATGGAGCAAGATAGCATAAGCATACTCCCCTGGATATCTCCTTTCTCGACGGCGCGAGATTTGTTGTGGTTTGGTAACGCCTCATTCATAGGGTCCCTGATCGGAAGAAACGACAGGTGTTAGAACTCGCCTAAGCTCGGTTTTGAGCAAATACGAGAGAGAGAGAGAGAGTCAAACTAGGTATGGCCCGGGGGGGTGCAGGAATGACTAAAATTCTTGGATCGGGATAGCCGAACGTTGACCTAGACAAAGTAATGACCGCGAATTAGACTCGAGCTGCAGAAGGGTGAGTCCAAAAATAGGGCGACCGTGTTCGATCGCGTCACGTGTTCGGACCCACCGTGGTGACCTAACCCTAGGTGACTCGAGTGTTCGCAGCATGGGTTCACCTCGAAGAAGGCATCATAAGGACGCGGATGCAGGATGGACGTAGGGTACTCCTGCCCGGGCGGAGGACAGCCCCCGAGTGAGACTGAAGACTCTGGTAGGACTCAGATGGTGTGACATCTAAGTGACTCAAAAATAGGATACGTGAGACATGACCCTTAGAGCAAATGTGGTTGATCGCTTTTCTGAAGGGTAGTACCCAAGTGGGATCGAAGGTTGTTAAGACTCAAGTGTCGGACGAGTGACTTTTAGACGTAAGGACCACGAACCTTTTGTTATTAGGGCTATGCCTTGTAAAAGGTTGACTCGGAAATGACACTTAGACGGGTGACTTGCGAAAGGTGGACCTCCCTTAGGATTCGGCTATGTGGGTCGAGTCCTGTTCGAAGGAAGGTCCACGTGTGATATTCCCCAGACTTTGGACTCGAATATGTAGACGGGCCGTCTTTTGTAGGAGTACGTACTACGTAGGTGGGCCATGCCTTAGTCAAATAAGGCGGACATAGATAGGGAGGAAACCCGTGATGTAAGATCGACGGAGTTTCGATGCTAAAGACCTTCGACGACTTATGACAAGACCCGACACTACTAAATACGGGAAGTCCTAAAAAGAGGAAAGTTTTGAGAGGTCCGAGAAAATCGGTCGATGGCTCGATTTTTTTCGAAAATCGGAAAAGCGCCATCGGGCCACAATTTTTAAGGTTTGAAAATATTTTTGAATTTTGTAATGGGCAGCATACCGACTAAAAATATGCTATTTTGAGTAAAATCAAAAGTCCTAATTTTCGGTAGCATTCCGGATTTTTGAAAAGTTGAATACTTGGAATTTTGAAATTTGAATATCGAAAAAAATGAATTTCCGATAATTTGAAAAATTGGAAACGGGATCCCGAAGATTTGAAAATCGAAAATGGCATCTCTAAGATTTGAAAATTGAAAATGGCATCTTGGAAATTTTGAAAATCGAAAATGGCATCTCGAAAATTTGAAAATCGCGGATGGCATCTCAAAAATTTTTAAATCGGGACTGAATTTTGAAAATTCGAATATCGAATGGTGGATCGGAAATTGGAATTTTAAAATGGGCAGCATGCCAGCTAGAAAATAGGCTTGTTTTGAGTCAAATCTTAAGTCTAAATTTCGGCAGCTTTCAGAGTTTTTTAAAATTGAATATTTTTGAAAAGATGCATTTTTTGAAAATGACGGTTTTTGAAAATGACTTTAGAAACCAAGTAGCACATAGTCACGCAATCACAATAACGACAGCATGTATGCTCTACACTAAGTCTCAGTTGGTCTATAAAGGGTCTATCCCAGTGCACATAGCCTATCCGAGAATCGGGACGGACTTCCTAAGTCGAGTTGAGCTTAGAACATGCCGCGAAACCCATAGGAATCGACTATGAACACCTTTGACATATCCATTTTGGAGTATATCATGGTATACTGGGACGTCGGTCACCAGTACCGGCCCAGGAAAAGATGGGGTTATGCATGAACCGTAAAACTAAAACGCGTATTGTACTAGTCAAACGATTTCTATTCGAGTCTCACCCTGAGGATGTCGATGGTAAGTCACGCATCAGTTAATCCCCAACGGAGTCGCCAAATTGTGGACATGACATAGGTCCACCCCGATGCGGCCACGCGCGGGTTTGGGGAGGAGAATGAATCTTCATATGAGATGGGTCGAATTGAAATTTAAATCGAAGGGGAGTCGCCACCGAACTTTGTGGGAGTTCGGGCCCGTTCGAACCCACTCTATATCTTAGTGGGCCATGCACAAAGTATGGCCCATTCGGATGTCAGAGTTTATTGAGCTCGTCCCTTTGCTTTTGATACCGATACCGACATTATCGGATACCGTGTATTGAATGACTCTCGTGTGCCAGTGGATTCGGATATCCGGAAACCATGGTTCTGAGTAAGGGGTGAGGGTACGTGTTGGGAAGTTCACAAAGAACACCCAACCCCTCCCGCACATTAGCGGCCTCTACTAAGATATTGTTTGACTCTCTAATACGCGCGTTAGTAATACGATGAAATGATATGCAAACAACGTTTTAACTAAACATGCGAGAATTTGAATGGGTTGCTAAGTCGATTTAATGCATCTAAAATTAACGTCAAAGTTATATTTAGCATGCGAGATTCTTTTAGTAGAATAAAAGAAATAACGAGAATAAATCAAAAAGACATAAGCAAACAAGTTAGTAACGGTGATAACGGTAATAACGGTTTGCTAATAATGCAAAATTGCTATAGAATGATGTAAATAACATGATGCATGACTTTAGAAAGTAATAAATCACGTGATTGACTTAACAGGTGTTGACCGACCTCATAAGAATATTTTACGAGGCTCAGAATGTGTTTAGGGCTCGCGTTTTGACGTGATGAGAGGGCACTCGATCGAGTCATTGAAGGACTCGACCGAGTGTGCCTCAGAAAAGGGGTATGCCCAAAGTTTGATGTGTTACTCGACCTAGTCACGAAGAGACTAGACCGAGTAGGTCGCCACTCGATCGAGTCGTTGTGAGACTCGACCGAGTGGTCCTCAAAAAAACTATTCTGCCTCGGTTTTGGGGTGCCACTCGATCGAGTGGGCTAGGCACTCGATCGACTGCCCCCTGTACGAACCAGGGTTCGTTTCGCAATTGATCGTAAATTTTGAAAATGCTTTTTGATTTTGGAAAGTTGATGATTTTATTGAGTCGGGCAGAAATATTGTATGATTTGTGCTCGATTCGGACATTGATACTCATAGTATCCAATATTCGATTATTAAACCGATATCGAATATTTAGAGCGAAATCTAAAAATACGTTTGTAAGTCGTTTAAATTAAACTAAAACGATATGGATTACCTCCGCGTTTGTAGTGTCGTAATTAATTCTTGTCGAATTAGATGACAACTATTTTAGCATCAACGAAAATCGTATTAGTTGACTAAATCGTTTAGATTCGACATCCAACTATTGAGTTGGTATCGAATCTAATAGATCGACACTTTATACTTGCTTGAATTTAAAAGGACTCGACTTGATTCCCTCCGCATCCCAACATTGCGATAAATCCTTACGGATTGTGTGATGTCGGATCCGCATCAACAGGTTTTGACCCATAAGAAATTTTATTTTTTTTAAAAAAAAAATGATGAATATGCGGTAAATGATGATTACGATGCGACGTGAATAAAAAGAGACGATTTTTGTTGATGTTGACTCGCTTCAACAATCAAGCGTTTGGGGTGTCGGGATAAGCGACCGGCAACGTCGGTTGAAGCAACCTTGTATATTCGGATTTCCTTATCCCGTCATCATTCCCGCTCGACACTAATTGGCGAGTAATTTAATGTCTTATACTAATAATATTATCGATATTAGAAGAACGAAAAAAAGAAATAAAAAGACGAGGAAGAGAGGAGGAGGACCCGAGGAAGAGGAGAAGAGAGAAGAGCGGGATTTTGCACCCTCAACCTACATGTTTCTTAGTCTCGGATAGAAATCGTTAGTTGTGGCTTGAGCATGGGAGTATCGAGGTTTACGTAGGTTAAGTTATGGTGGTTTTGGGTTTGTAAGTTGCTAGGGTTTAAGGTTGTAAGTTGAAGATGAGTGATTAGGGTTGTAAAGGGGTGACCAAAATATGATTAGTTGCATGCAAAGGGGGTGTATATATAGGCAATGCCTACCTCCCCCGTCTAGGGTTACTCGACCGAGGGGCCTGCTGACTCGGGCGAGTGGCCCAAAGCAACCGCAGACGGGCCTGTTTGAGGGCCCACTCGATCGAGGGGGCTGCCTCTCGATCGAGTGGGTCGGCTGGAGCGAGGGGTCCGGTTTTTTGGACCTTGGGTTGGGTATTTTGTAGATCTTGTATTTGGGTTAGACTTTTGATATTTACAAGGCTATTTTATGTCTTGGAAACGACTTTGACCGGGGTTTGACCCGGTCGCTAAAAGACGGTTTTATTTCCTGTGTCGACTTTGACCCAAGTTAGTCTTATTTGAATGGAAACGACCCACTGGGCCTGAATTTGAGGTTGGTTTTGTGAGATTTGTACTCCGTAAAAAGCCCAAGCCAGAAACTAATGGTTTCGAACCCATATCCGAGCGCGTAGAAACACGTTTGCGTCCAATCATCATCGGGTGATTTTTTGGAAACTGATATAGACACCTAGCAGCCAAATGTAGGTGTCTATACTTGCTCTCTTGCTTTTGGGCTTTCAGGCTCATTTTTGTTTTCACGACTATCCCCTCTATGGTGTTGTGGTGGATCTGGGGTTTGGCATATCGGTTGGATTAGACATTTGGAGCTACACCTTTTTAAGGAGTAAACATAGTTGGTATTTATGTGAGTGAACCACTCGCGGTGGAGTACTCAATAGAAAACATGGTAGTTTGGATCTTCGTATTTTGAGCATAATTCCGAGCAAGCTTAGTGGAACATCGTCCCAAGTTGGGTATTTCTTGGCATCAAGTTTATAGAGCCACGATTCTTCTTTTTTCTTTTGGTCAGACTAACGCCTAAGGTTGAGATTGGTCAATCATATTGGAGGGGTGTTCATTGTGGGAAATGGGCTTGCCTCCCGTTTTGAACCCAAACTAGAAGACTTCGTAGGTTTGTCGTAGGATTCAATACCGCTCGTGCTAAGGGTAGTTATACTGTTTTCGATGCTAGACATGGAATATGTAAAACGGAAACATGGGTCTCGGTTCCCTACAAGTCATTATATATGTGCCTATAATAGTCACGTGCGTGTGCTCACAGTGTATGATTGTGTTCGTCATGTTCTCGGAAAGACATAGGGAAGCATATAGTAAAGATAGAATATTGAAAGCTGATTTTATTGAATTTTGAAAAGAGGACAGAATACTAATGACTCTGACACCGACTTAGAGATGAGAATATAGTAAATCCAAAACTTAGACTTGGACTTAGACTTAAATCAAATCTATTCGGATGTCTAGTTGGTTGTCCTGGACGATCTTGCTAATGTCGTCAGTAGTCTTCGGCTTCTAAGGACTCAAGTTGATGTCCAGTATAGCCTTCAGTAGAAGCTTCACCCAGATCTTCATTATGACGAAGATCGTCTTCAGTTCTAGTGCCCGTTTTGGTAAGCACCGCAAAGTTTGAAATACCGGCATACCTGAGATGGACGCGGTAGGAGGGTAGAAGGTTGTTGATGAAAGCCTCCACTAGTGCCTTCTTATTGGGCTTATGTAACACCCCTGATTTTATTAATTTAATTTAATTAAAGTTATGTTTGTATTTTTATTTTTGTTTACGATTTAGCTCGTAATTCTTAAAATTATTATAAAATGAATTTATCGTTTAATAGTTTCAAAATTCTAAAAATCTATTTGTCTCGGAAACTCTTCTTATATTTAAAAACATATTTTCATTTCTGTTTCGATTTATAATATACATTTAATTTAATTTTTATCAAAAGTCTATTTCGACGATTTAAATTCTAAACTCTTTTATTTATTTATTTATATTTAAGCTCGAATTTCTATTTTCCACTAGAAGCTCATTTATTTTTTGTTTCGTCAAAAACACCTATTATTTTCCTCGAGAAATCAATTTAATTAACCTTATCGAAGATTTATTATTTATCGGAAAATACTATTTCATTGTCTAATTATTTAATTCTATAAGCTTCATTTTCGTCTCGAATACTTTATTTACTCATTTTATTTGACGGCTCGATTATTTATAAATTTTATTAACTCGTTTTAATTCGATTCGTGGGTCAGTCAACTTATCGTTACGAAATTCGTCTCCTACACGATTCATTTAATCGAGCTGATTCATTTTACCTTGTTTTCCCCACTTATTATGTACTCTACCTCTTCCTCTTTTTCCACTTCAACAATCCACCTCTTCGTTACATCCCCGGCCCCTTCATTTTGGTTTCCACCGCTTCAACCCAACACCTCATCATTTATCCCCTTTAAATCAGAGTTCTCCTCCCCTGGCATCCTTTTTTCATCACCCTCACACACAATATGTAATCCCCTAGAAAATCTAACGCAAAACAGTGGCGGAAACACTGTAGAGTCGGAATTAAAACACACTGTAACTATGTCTTAGTAAAATTAAAATGGTAAAGTCAACCAATAGGCCTTAACTAAAATGGCCAAAATTTAAAACAGTCTACAAAAGGGTTTGAACAATCCATAATACATAATTACTAAAATAAATAAGCAGGATCCATAACTGCTTGATAGCCCACCCGAAGAGAAACACATATACCCGCCATGTTAAAAAAACATAACACCCACAATCAGTGGGGAGCAACGTCAACGTTCTCCCAACCGTATAACATGATTTTAAAATCTTAATTACTACTATAGAAAAATAGTGAAAATGAAAAACAGTAAAACATTATATTAAAAATAAGCTTTCAGTGAAAAACTTCACATAATGAAACAATATAATAAAAATGAGTTTTCCGGAGAAAACATAAAACATTTGCCAACCTGCAAATCAAATTATATCGATAATAATACATATAGTCAAAATGACGTTATGGATAGGGTTAGCGTAGACGGCCAGACTTTCACTAGGATAATACTGGAAACTAGCTTCGAGAACTGTAGACTTAACTCATAACAGAATCCAGTCTCTAACTACGCAGCTCAACTATAACAGGAATGCGTGCAGCGAGGTCCTGGTTTATGTAGTTTACACCCCTCCTGGATACAAACCATATCCAGTTAAACCCGACTCGACTTACACGATGCGATATCTAAGTTTAAGTGCACAATGCACACTCTCCTGAACACAAACCATGCTCAGTTCAACAACTAATGTGCGCCATAAAGACACACCATCCTTACAGTTGATGGCAAAAATGTACATCCTGAACTACATTACTCTAACCCCACACTTGTCCTTATTTCTTAACTCCAAAACCAAGCCATTATCGATATTTAAAAAGATATAATCATTATAAACAATATGGAGATAAATAGAGTAATCATTATATTCTAAAAGAGGAAACTTTCTTAGGAAACTTCTACTTTTAAAAACCTTCTTAAAATTAGCATCATATCAAAATATCAAAAATATTAGCTCATACTAACCCAACATTTTTAGTAAACGATATAGATTTATAAAACTAATACTTTCGGCCTTAACGATATTAATTGTTAAAGTGAGAACATTTGAGTTTATGAAATTATTGAAATATCATTCAAATCTATATAATATATTAAATAGAGAACAAAATCATTCTCCATGCTCTAATTCCTCAAATCTCAAAGCTAGAGCACCCCACTTGGCACGATATTATTGGGTGGAAGTTGAAGAGGAAGGTGTAGACACCCGCATTTTGACTGCCATGTGTCTATAGCAGTTTCCCAAAAAACACCCAATGATGATCGGACGCTAACGTGTTTCTACGCGCTCGGACACGGGCTCAAAACCATTAGTTGTTGGCTTAAGCACTTATGGAGTACAAATCTCACAAAACTGACCTCAAATTCAGGCCCAGTGGGTCGTTTCGAGTCAAACAAGACTAATTTGGGCCAAAACCGACACCGGAAATAAAACCGACTTTTGGGCGATTGGGTCAACCCCGGTCAAAGTCGTTCCGAGACATACAAAACAGCCATTCAAACATTTAAAAAGTGTAGCCCAAACATAAAACCCATCAAACATCCAATCCACGGTCCAAAACACTAGACCCGCGCGATCCAGCTGAGCCACTCGATCGAGTGCTCAGACCACTCGATCGACTGGGCCCCCATCCAAGCCCGACTGCTGGCACTATGGGCCACTCGACCGAGTCCAGGGGCTACTCGGTCGAGTAACCCTAGCCGGGTGTGCATAGCTAGCCTATATAAACACACCCATGCACACAACTTTTCACACTTTTGAAACCCTAATTTTTACAAACTTTACAAACCCTAATCGAACTTTTCAAAAAACCCTAATTTCAACCCTAATTCTACCCTAAGCAAACCCTAATCAAACCCTACTCACATACAAACCCTAACCCTAGCGTTTAGGAATTCAAACCGTAACCACCACAACCTAGCCTACATACTCGATACTCCCGTGCAAGCCGCGACTACGAGTTCCGTCCGAGCATAAGAAACATGTAGGTTGAGGGTGCAAAACCCCGCTCTTTCCCTTCTCCTTTTTTCGCGCACCATTTTCGTCGTCGTAGTGTCATTTTTTTTAGAGGTGATCATTTGCGAGTTCGGGCCGGACACGGGCCGGGCTAAGTGTGAAATTTTGGCCCACGGACAAGCGGGTTAACGGGTTTGGGACGGGTTCGCGGGCCGGGCCTTTGTATATTTTTGAAAATGTTGTGTCCAAGCCCGCTAAAATATCGGGTCGGACGGGACGGGCCAATCGGACGGTACGTCCCATGAACAGCTATATTTTTTTTGTCCTTAGTCGAGTCCTAATATCGTTAATATCGCTAGTATTAAAACATTAAAATACTCGCGGATTTGTGTCGAGTGCGAAGGATGTCGGAATAAGGAAACCCGAATATACAAGTGTAATGCACACAGCGTTGTCGGTCGCTTATCCTGACACCCTAGCACTTGATTATTGAAACGAGTCAACTTAAACAATAATTTTTGTTTTCGTTCGCATAATCTTTCATTCAATCGCATATTTCTTCAAATACAAAATTATCGAACATCTTTTAATAAGGCTCGAAACCCGTTGATGCGGATCCGACATCAAACAATTCGCAAGAATTAATTATGATGTCGGGATGCGGAGGGAATCAACTCTTTTAATTCAAGCAAAGCATCGATCTTTTAGATTCGATACCAACTCCATAATTGGATGTCGAATCTAACGATCTATGTCAAAAAAGTTGACCAATTCGATTTTTCGTTGAAGCTAACGTAGATGTCATTAAATTCGCTTGAATTATGACACTATAAACGCGGAGGAAAGTTCATATCGCTTTGGCCGACTTTAAACGACTTATAGTTTTTTTCTTCAATTTTCACTCTAGTACTCGATACCGCTTCAATAAGCGGATATCGGGCACGACGAGGATCATAGATATGAATTGGACATAAATTATACAATATTTATGCCCAATTCCTCGAATCATCAAAATCAATGAGCAATGTCGAAATCATTAGCAAATTGCAAGCGAATCCTGGTTCGTACAGGGGGCACTCGATTGAGTGCATAGCCCACTCGGTCGAGTGGCACCCCAAAACCAGAACAGAATACTTTTCTGACCTCCACTCGGCCGAGTCTCGCAATGACTCGATCGAGTGGCAGCGTACTCAGTCGAGTTGATCAATAACTCGATCGAGTAGGGTCCGAAATACGAGACAGAAGGTTCTAACGACCTCCACCCGGTCGAGCCGCGCAATGACTCGATCGAGTGGCAACGTACTCGGTCGAGTTTGTCAATAACTCGAACGAGTAGGGTCTAAAATACGGGACAGAACCCTTTTCAGGGGTCCACTTGATCGAGTCCCCCAATGACTCGGTCGAGTGGCCCTTTGTCACGACAAAACCATGAGTCATACATCATCTTCTAGCTTCGGTAATGTTTCTTTTATGACTTAAGTCAACACGTGCCTAGTCCATCACGTGAAACGCCACTTTTCAAAACTTTGCATCATCCTATTTACGTCATTCCATACCATGTTACAGCTTTGCAAACCGTTAATATCGTTATACCGCTACTAACCGTTTGTTCTCTTGTCGATTTAATTCTTGTTTATTTTGTTGTACTAAAATTAACCCGCATGCTAAAATACAACTTTGACGTTAAGATTTTAGTTGCATTAAATTGACATAGAAACCCATTCAATTTTTCACATGCTTAGGGAAAACAATGTTTGCATAACATTTTCCCGTTCAACTAACGCGCGTATTAGAATGTCTTTCGATATCTTAGTAGAGGCCGCCAATATGCGGGCGGGGTTGGGAGTCCTTTGTGGGCTTCCCAACACGTACCCTAACCCCTTACTCAGAACCTCGGTTTTCGGATGCCCGAAACCGTTGGCGCACGAGAGTCATTCTATACACGATAACCGGTAGTGACGGTATCGGTATCGCAATGCAAAGGGACGAGCCCAATAAACTCTGACATCGAAAATGGGCCGTATTTTGTACACGGTCCACTATGACATACAGTGGGTTCGAACGGGCCCGAACTCCCACAAAGTTCGGTGGCGACTCCACTTCAATTTAAATTTCGATTCGATCTATTCTCATATGGAGATTCATTCGCCTCCCCAAACCCGCGTGTGGCCGCGTCGGGGTGGACCTATGTCTTGTCCACAATTTGGCGACTCCGCTGGGGATTAACTGATGCGTGACATATCATCGGCATCCTCAGGGTGAGACTCGAATAGAAATCGTTTGACTAGTACAATACGCGTTTTAGTTTTACGGTTCATGCATAACCCCATATTTTCCCGGGCCAGTACTCGCGACCGACGTCCCACTATACCGTGATGTACTCCAATATGGATATGTCAAAGGTGTCCATAGTCGATTCGAGTGGGTTTCGCGGAATGTTCTAAGCTTAACTCGACTTAGAAAGTCCGTCCCGATCAACGTCTAGACTATGTGCACCGGTATAGTCCCTTTATAGACCGACCGA
The DNA here is from genome assembly GCA_958450325.1 of Agrostemma githago. Classification (NCBI taxonomy): domain Eukaryota; kingdom Viridiplantae; phylum Streptophyta; class Magnoliopsida; order Caryophyllales; family Caryophyllaceae; genus Agrostemma; species Agrostemma githago. The sequence goes on from OY288244.1 coordinate 44,608,758, forward strand.
GACTTAGTGTAAAGCATACATGGTGTCGTTATAATGCTTGCCTGACTACATGCTACTTGGTTTCCGTGTCGTTTTCAAAAACCGTCAACTTTTCAAAAAATAATCTTTTCAAGATATTCAATTTCAAAACCCGGGACTTATACCGAATTTAGGACTAATGATTTTACTCAAAATAGCTAATTTTTAGCCGGTATTCTGCCCATTTCAAAACTCGAAAACACTTTCGAACTTTCAAATTTGTGGCCCGATACACTTTCCGATTTTCTCGAAAAATCGGACGCTTCCCCGAGTTTTCTCGGATTTTCCAAAAACAGTCCATTTTCAAAACCTTCCTCTTCTTAGGACTTCCCGTATTTAGCAGTGTCGGGTCATGTCATAAGTCGTCGAAATCTTTAGCGTCGAAACTCTGTCGATCTTACATCGCGGGTTTCTTCCCTATCCCAGTCCGCCTTATTAGACTAAGGCAACAACTACGTAGGACATACTCCTACAAAGGAGGACCCATTTATACAATCGAGTCCAATGTCTGGGGATGTCTCACGTCGACCTTCTTTCGAACAGGACTAGGCCCACCCGCCGAATCCTAAAGAAGGCCCACCTTTCACAAGTCACCCGTCCAGGTGTCTTTTCCGAGTCATTTCCCTTTTCAGTCTTGTTCGGGATGTACTTTCTATTCCGGGATTCGGGCTAGTTTCTGATTACGCGGTGTTCTTACAGACAGGCCACTCAAAAACCAGATATCAATGCAAAATGTACGCATTGAAGAATGCCCTAGACAAGATCGAAGCCCAACTGACTATCACCCAGACTGATCAAACGGCACTCGCCACTCGTGTGGGCGCAATGGAGAAGGGAACCCCTCCTCCTGGATCTGAGCTCACTCGGCCCATAGCTGAACTAATAAGCGCCGTTCGCAGACTCGAGGAACAGGTCCACCTGTCAACAAACAACTCGATCCACACTGAAATTGCTCGTTCCTATTCGCCTTTTAATGACGAGCTACCCGCTAACCTCAACCATACGAGAATTCCAATGTTTGAGGGTACCGAAGACCCGGTCCACCACATCCGGGCCTTCAAAGATTTTATGGCGGTAAATGGGGTGAAGTCCACCATGTTTACGCACTTGTTCCCTTCCTCCCTCGAAAAGCATCCTAAGGCCTGGTACTACAGGCTCGATTATTCCAAGAAATATAAAACTTGGGATGATGTGGCGACCGAATTTGCTCGGAATTACGCTGATAATACCGAGATCCAGACTACAATGCGTACTCTGGAATTAATGGGCCAAGAGCCCAAAGAAGGGTTCACCAAATATCTTTAGAGATGGCGGGCCGAGAGTGTAAAGCTGGTTGATAAGCCCAGCGAAAAAGTGCTAGTGGAGGCATTTGTCAAGAACCTCCTCCCATTCTACCGGGTCCATCTCCGGTATGCTGTTATCCCCAATTTTGCTACCCTGACTGAAATGGGTACAAGGATCGAGGACGACTTACGGTTGGAGAGCCTGAATAAGGCCTCTACCAAGTGCTATCAAGGGGAAAGTTCATCTGCGAGCAAGCCCACACCTGCAGCTGCAACTCGCAGCATCTTCGACGAGGTAAACCTGCTTGACACCTCATCCAAAAAGAATACACCAAATCGGGTATTCACGGATATAGGGACTACCTATACCTACGCCTTACAAAGGCTATCTTCTAAAGGCCTTATCCAACTAATAGGCCTGACTCCCGAACTTCCAGTGGAGAAAAGGCGCAAGAGCTACAATATCCAAGCCTATTGCCAGTATCATCGTGGTAATGGGCATGACACGGAAAAATGCTGGAAACTGAAGCATCTGATCCAAGATCTGATCGAAAGTGGGAAAATACCGTTGCCCGGGGACAAGCCGAGCAACAAAGAAAACCCGTTCAGTACCCATGCCATATTCACCGGCGAGGTAATTGACTGTTCTCACCTCATTTCTCCTTATATCCCACAAATCAACGGGATATGGTTCGATGATGAGGACGATGTCTACCTGGCAAATGGGGAAACTATCCCCGTCACGAGAGAAGAGGTCCGAAAAGCTAAGTCCAAAGCCTTAGCCACCATCCCCCTCGCCACAGTTGGGCGCTCTACTCCAACAACCGTCACTGAACCTGCCAGGACGGAATCCACCCTCGAAGAACCAAGCAATGACATGGCTCTGGTACAGCATTTGAAGAGGGTTCGAGCTGACTTAACCATATGGCAACTTCTGGTTAGCTCGCAAGCACATCGGGTAGCACTGACTAAGGCTCTCGATGAGATCAAGGTCGACTCGTAGGTTACCCCCACTGAAATTGTAGCCACCATCATGCCCTATCTCAAGGGCAAATCCAGGAAGGAAGGCCCACTCATCACCTTCTCCGAGTCTGATCTGCCAGTGTTCGGGCCTAACCATAATCTGGCCCTATACATCACGGTCATTTGCCGAGGGAAGTACCTCCCAATGACCCTTATGATGACGAATCTGTCGTGAATGTCCTTCCCCTAAGGACCGCTAAAGCCCTCGGCATCACCGATGCCGACTATCTCTCGACAGCGCAAACTATTCAGGCTTTCGACGGAAGCCCAAAACCGATAGCCGGGGCCGTTAAACTAACAATCATAACGGGCTTAATCGAAAAAGAACTGGAGTTCCAGGTGATTGATGTCACCTCATCCTTCAACCTGCTACTCGGAAGGCCTTGGATCCACGCGGTCAAGGCTGTTTCCTCTACCTTACATAGTAAGGTCAAGATGCCACTTCGGGACGGTGTCATCACATTGGAGGCGACCCCTGTGACCGTGGCTAGATGCAACACCACGAGCCGGGCCGAACCGCGGGGATTCAATTTCGTGGGCATGATTGAGGAGGAATATCTCTTCAGGCCTTATTTCACCACTAGCATCGACACGATGCTACAGAACCTGGGCTATCTACTGGTAGCTACCTCGAGGCCAAATCTTCCAGCTGGGAAGATTATTGAGGTCTTAAACGATGGTGAATCACAGTTCGGATTGGGGTATGCTATAACCCCAGAAAACGTGGTCCGGGCTAGTATTTACAAGGCCACCAACATCCTCAAGGGTACTTACATAGGCTCTTATAGACCGAAGTTAACTGACTACTTCGTCACCCTAGTTTTCGGAGCAATTCAAGTGGGCCTCTATCAACCCACCATCACATATCCCGAGACCAAAATGGCTCGGGAATGCAATTTCATCCCCGATGATATATTTACTCTTGTTCAAACCGAGTCCAAGGAAGGGGAGAACATCTCCGAGCACGTGCTGGGGCTCTTATTTGGAGAAGACAAGGCCGTCCCCGCTCCAAAAGATGATTTGGTCAATCTGATCCTCCGCAGCGATCGGTTTGACCCAACCAAGCTAATCTCCGAAGTCGGTGCGGACACCGGGAAAAGGGCCTGGAGTAAGACCATCAAGTGGACCGACAGTCAAGGACGGGTCTACAAGCTGACCACCAGCGAAGGAGACATGGTGGATACTGAGTTTGAGTCTGAGTCTGAGTCGGGGTTGGAGTCTGAGTCCAAGTCTAGAGGGTCTGGTGCTGGAGTCGAGTCTGTAAACCCTCTTCCTTTAGCCACTGCGGTCTCAGGGCCTGTCCCAAGACCTCTCCCTATCCCGCCACTGACCAACGAGCAGATGGCCGCTCAATTCGAGCTTTTCTAAAAATTTACCATTAATTACGACTTGTCTTATTTCAAAAATTCTCTCGATTTCAAAAATTTTATATGCAATGACATTGAGAAACCCGACGAACAGGTACCTCTACCTCCGCGTCTGATCGAGCAGCTCGAACAAAAGGAGTCCCGAGATCCGGTAATCGAAGAAACCGAGTCCATCAATGTGGGAACCACTTTAGAGCCCCAAATTCTTAAGTTGGGCCTATCCTTAGATCCAGAGGAAAGAAAACAATTCACAGACCTCCTCCAAGAATTCAAGGACGTCTTCGCATGGTCTTACAAGGACATGCCGGGAATAGATCGGGAAATAGCTGAACACCGAATACCCATCAAAGATGGGTGCAAACCGGTAAAACAGAAACTCCGAAGAATGAGGCCCGAATGGTCCCTCAAAGTCAAAGAAGAAGTCGACAAGCAATTTAAAGCAGGCTTTATACAAGTGTCTGAATATCCAGACTGGGTCGCAATCATCGTGCCGGTACCCAAGAAGGACGGCAAGGTGCGGGTATGTGTGGACTCCGGGACCTTAACAAGGCCATCCCAAAAGACGATTTTCCGTTACCACACATTGACATATTGGTGGATAACACGGCCGATCATGCCCTTCTATCATTCATGGACGGGTATGCTGGATACAATCAAATTAAAATGGCAGAAGAGGATATGAGTAAGACCACCTTCATCACACCTTGGGGTACTTACTGTTTCACTGTTATGCCATTTGAGCTTATCAACGCCGGGGCCACTTATCAGCGGACCGCCACTACTTTATTACGTGACATGATGCACAAAGAAGTGGAAGTCTATGTGGACGACATGATCGTCAAGTCCAAAGATCGAAGTGGGCACATTACGGCCCTAAGAATGTTCTTTACCTGGCTGCGTAAATACAATATGAGACTGAACCCTCAAAAATGCAGTTTCGGGGTAACGTCGGGCAAATTACTGGGCCATATCGTTAGCCAACGCGGCATCGAGGTCGACCCAGCTAAAATCAAAGCCATCACCGAGATGCTGCCACCCAAGACCGAAAAAGAAATAAGGGGGTTCTTCGAGAAAGTCCAATACATCAGTCGATTCATTTCAAAACTAACCATGGTATGTGAGCCCATTTTCAAAAAACAGAAGATCGGAGAACGGGTATTATGGGACGATAAATGTCAAGCGGCTTTCGATAAAATCAAGGAGATCCTGTCTGCACCGCCGGTATTAATGCCACCTCAACCTGGTCTGCCTTTGTCATTATACCTAACAACGACCGAGACAGCCATGGGGGCTATGCTGGCCCAGACAGTTGATTCAGAGGAACGGGCTATTTACTACATCAGTAAAAAGTTCATAGAGTACGAATGCAAATACACAATGCTCGAGAAAACGTGCCTACCTTTGGTTCGGGCCACTAAAAAGCTCCGACATTACATGCTCAGTCACGAGGTACATGTTTTATCCAAAATGGATCCAGTCAATTTCCTGTTCGAAAAGCCCATCCTTAACGGCCGGATGTCCAGATGGACTTTGATGCTCGCGGAGTTTGACCTCAAGTTCGTACCATTAAAAGCCATCAAGGGCCAGGTAGTGGCGGAATTTCTTAACGATAGTCCAATATCCGAAGAGGGCCACACCGATACTTGGGCCTTTCCTGACGAAGAAATTGATGGTAGGATTTGTCGTGGATCCCGCCACCAATTAAATAACCAACTAGCACCTAACGGTAGTTAGGGTAAGTCGGGTCGTGTCCACGGAGACGGTATTGCAAGGTTTAGACTAAATCGGCCTAAAACAAGACTATGCTACCAAACAAACACAAAGGGCTACTAATTGATGAATTATGATGAGAGGAGAAGAAAGTAGACTAATTGACGAATAAGGCTCGAAACCCGTTGATGCGGATCCGACATCAAACAATTCGCAAGAATTAATTATGATGTCGGGATGCGGAGGGAATCAACTCTTTTAATTCAAGCAAAGCATCGATCTTTTAGATTCGATACCAACTCCATAATTGGATGTCGAATCTAACGATCTATGTCAAAAAAGTTGACCAATTCGATTTTTCGTTGAAGCTAACGTAGATGTCATTAAATTCGCTTGAATTATGACACTATAAACGCGGAGGAAAGTTCATATCGCTTTGGCCGACTTTAAACGACTTATAGTTTTTTTCTTCAATTTTCACTCTAGTACTCGATACCGCTTCAATAAGCGGATATCGGGCACGACGAGGATCATAGATATGAATTGGACATAAATTATACAATATTTATGCCCAATTCCTCGAATCATCAAAATCAATGAGCAATGTCGAAATCATTAGCAAATTGCAAGCGAATCCTGGTTCGTACAGGGGGCACTCGATTGAGTGCAGCCCACTCGGTCGAGTGGCACCCCAAAACCAGAACAAAATACTTTTCCGACCTCCACTCGGCCGAGTCTCGCAATGACTCGATCGAGTGGCAGCGTACTCAGTCGAGTTGATCAATAACTCGATCGAGTAGGGTCCGAAATACGAGACAGAAGGTTCTAACGACCTCCACCCGGTCGAGCCGCGCAATGACTCGATTGAGTGGCAACGTACTCGGTCGAGTTTGTCAATAACTCGACCGAGTAGGGTCTAAAATACGGGACAGAACCCTTTTCAGGGGTCCACTCGATCGAGTCCCCCAATGACTCGGTCGAGTGGCCCTTTGTCACGACAAAACCATGAGTCATACATCATCTTCTAGCTTCGGTAATGTTTTTTTTATGACTTAAGTCAACACGTGCCTAGTCCATCACGTGAAACGCCACTTTTCAAAACTTTGCATCATCCTATTTACGTCATTCCATACCATGTTACAGCTTTGCAAACCGTTAATATCGTTATACCGCTACTAACCGTTTGTTCTCTTGTCGATTTAATTCTTGTTTATTTTGTTGTACTAAAATTAACCCGCATGCTAAAATACAACTTTGACGTTAAGATTTTAGTTGCATTAAATTGACATAGAAACCCATTCAATTTTTCACATGCTTAGGGAAAACAATGTTTGCATAACATTTTCCCGTTCAACTAACGCGCGTATTAGAAAGTCCTTCGATATCTTAGTAGAGGCCGCCAATATGCGGGCGGGGTTGGGAGTCCTTTGTGGGCTTCCCAACACGTACCCTAACCCCTTACTCAGAACCTCGGTTTCCGGATGCCCGAAACCGTTGGCGCACGAGAGTCATTCTATACACGATAACCGGTAGTGACGGTATCGGTATCGCAATGCAAAGGGACGAGCCCAATAAACTCTGACATCGAAAATGGGCCGTATTTTGTACACGGTCCACTATGACATACAGTGGGTTCGAACGGGCCCGAACTCCCACAAAGTTCGGTGGCGACTCCACTTCAATTTAAATTTCGATTCGATCTATTCTCATATGGAGATTCATTCGCCTCCCCAAACCCGCGCGTGGCCGCGTCGGGGTGGACCTATGTCTTGTCCACAATTTGGCGACTCCGCTGGGGATTAACTGATGCGTGACTTATCATCGGCATCCTCAGGGTGAGACTCGAATAGAAATCGTTTGACTAGTACAATACGCGTTTTAGTTTTACGGTTCATGCATAACCCCATATTTTCCCGGGCCAGTACTCGCGACCGACGTCCCACTATACCGTGATGTACTCCAATATGGATATGTCAAAGGTGTCCATAGTCGATTCGAGTGGGTTTCGCGGAATGTTCTAAGCTCAACTCGACTTAGAAAGTCCGTCCCGATCAACGTCTAGACTATGTGCACTGGTATAGTCCCTTTATAGACCGACCGAGACTTAGTGTAAAGCATACATGGTGTCGTTATAATGCTTGCCTGACTACATGCTACTTGGTTTCCGTGTCGTTTTCAAAAACCGTCAACTTTTCAAAAAATAATCTTTTCAAGATATTCAATTTCAAAACCCGGGACTTATACCGAATTTAGGACTAATGATTTTACTCAAAATAGCTAATTTTTAGCCGGTATTCTGCCCATTTCAAAACTCGAAAACACTTTCGAACTTTCAAATTTGTGGCCCGATACACTTTCCGATTTTCTCGAAAAATCGGACGCTTCCCCGAGTTTTCTCGGATTTTCCAAAAACAGTCCATTTTCAAAACCTTCCTCTTCTTAGGACTTCCCGTATTTAGCAGTGTCGGGTCATGTCATAAGTCGTCGAAATCTTTAGCGTCGAAACTCTGTCGATCTTACATCGCGGGTTTCTTCCCTATCCCAGTCCGCCTTATTAGACTAAGGCAACAACTACGTAGGACATACTCCTACAAAGGAGGACCCATTTATACAATCGAGTCCAAAGTCTGGGGATGTCTCACGTCGACCTTCTTTCGAACAGGACTAGGCCCACCCGCCGAATCCTAAAGAAGGCCCACCTTTCACAAGTCACCCGTCCAGGTGTCTTTCCCGAGTCATTTCCCTTTTCAGTCTTGTTCGGGATGTACTTTCTATTCCGGGATTCGGGCTAGTTTCTGATTACGCGGTGTTCTTACAGACAGGCCACTCAAAAACAAGATATCAATGCAAAATGTACGCATTGAAGAATGCCCTAGACAAGATCGAAGCCCAACTGACTATCACCCAGACTGATCAAACGGCACTCGCCACTCGTGTGGGCGCAATGGAGAAGGGAACCCCTCCTCCTGGATCTGAGCTCACTCGGCCCATAGCTGAACTAATAAGCGCCGTTCGCAGACTCGAGGAACAGGTCCACCTGTCAACAAACAACTCGATCCACACTGAAATTGCTCGTTCCTATTCGCCTTTTAATGACGAGCTACCCGCTAACCTCAACCATACGAGAATTCCAATGTTTGAGGGTACCGAAGACCCGGTCCACCACATCCGGGCCTTCAAAGATTTTATGGCGGTAAATGGGGTGAAGTCCACCATGTTTACGCACTTGTTCCCTTCCTCCCTCGAAAAGCATCCTAAGGCCTGGTACTACAGGCTCGATTATTCCAAGAAATATAAAACTTGGGATGATGTGGCGACCGAATTTGCTCGGAATTACGCTGATAATACCGATATCCAGACTACAATGCGTACTCTGGAATTAATGGCCCAAGAGCCCAAAGAAGGGTTCACCAAATATCTTTAGAGATGGCGGGCCGAGAGTGTAAAGCTGGTTGATAAGCCCAGCGAAAAAGTGCTAGTGGAGGCATTTGTCAAGAACCTCCTCTCATTCTACCGGGTCCATCTCCGGTATGCTGTTATCCCCAATTTTGCTACCCTGACTGAAATGGTTACAAGGATCGAGGACGACTTACGGTTGGAGAGCCTGAATAAGGCCTCTACCAAGGGCTATCAAGGGGAAAGTTCATCTGCGAGCAAGCCCACACCTGCAGCTGCAACTCGCAGCATCTTCGACGAGGTAAACCTGCTTGACACCTCATCCAAAAAGAATACACCAAATCGGGTATTCACGGATATAGGGACTACCTATACCTACGCCTTACAAAGGCTATCTTCTAAAGGCCTTATCCAACTAATAGGCCTGACTCCCGAACTTCCAGTGGAGAAAAGGCGCAAGAGCTACAATATCCAAGCCTATTGCCAGTATCATCGTGGTAATGGGCATGACACGGAAAAATGCTGGAAACTGAAGCATCTGATCCAAGATCTGATCGAAAGTGGGAAAATACCGTTGCCCGGGGACAAGCCGAGCAACAAAGAAAACCCGTTCAGTACCCATGCCATATTCACCGGCGAGGTAGTTGACTGTTCTCACCTCATTTCTCCTTATATCCCACAAATCAACGGGATATGGTTCGATGATGAGGACGATGTCTACCTGGCAAATGGGGAAACTATCCCCGTCACGAGAGAAGAGGTCCGAAAAGCTAAGTCCAAAGCCTTAGCCACCATCCCCCTCGCCACAGCTGGGCGCTCTACTCCAACAACCGTCACTGAACCTGCTAGGACGGAATCCAGCAATGACATGGCTCTGGTACAGCATTTGAAGAGGGTTCGAGCTGACTTAACCATATGGCAACTTCTGGTTAGCTCGCAAGCACATAGGGTAGCACTGACTAAGGCTCTCGATGAGATCAAGGTCGACTCGTAGGTTACCCCCACTGAAATTGTAGCCACCATCATGCCCTATCTCAAGGGCAAATCCAGGAAGGAAGGCCCACTCATCACCTTCTCCGAGTCTGATCTGCCAGTGTTCGGGCCCAACCATAATCTGGCCCTATACATCACGGTCATTTGCCGAGGGAAGTACCTCCCAATGACCCTTATGATGACGAATCTGTCGTGAATGTCCTTCCCCTAAGGACCGGTAAAGCCCTCGGCATCACCGATGCCGACTATCTCTCGACAGCGCAAACTATTCAGGCTTTCGACGGAAGCCCAAAACCGATAGCCGGGGCCGTTAAACTAACAATCATAACGGGCTCAATCGAAAAAGAACTGGAGTTCCAGGTGATTGATGTCACCTCATCCTTCAACCTGCTACTCGGAAGGCCTTGGATCCACGCGGTCAAGGCTGTTTCCTCTACCTTACATAGTAAGGTCAAGATGCCACTTCGGGACGGTGTCATCACATTGGAGGCGACCCCTGTGACCGTGGCTAGATGCAACACCACGAGCCGGGCCGAACCGCGGGGATTCAATTTCGTGGGCATGATTGAGGAGGAATATCTCTTCAGGCCTTATTTCACCACTAGCATCGACACGATGCTACAGAACCTGGGCTATCTACTGGTAGCTACCTCGAGGCCAAATCTTCCAGCTGGGAAGATTATTGAGGTCTTAAACGATGGTGAATCACAGTTCGGATTGGGGTATGCTATAACCCCAGAAAACGTGGTCCGGGCCAGTATTTACAAGGCCACCAACATCCTCAAGGGTACTTACATAGGCCCTTATAGACCGAAGTTAACTGACTACTTCGTCACCCTAGTTTTCGGAGCTATTCAAGTGGGCCTCTATCAACCCACCATCACATATCCCGAGACCAAAATGGCTCGGGAATGCAATTTCATCCCTGATGATATATTTACTCTTGTTCAAACCGAGTCCAAGGAAGGGGAGAACAACTCCGAGCACGTGCTGGGGCTCTTATTTGGAGAAGACAAGGCCGTCCCCGCTCCAAAAGATGATTTGGTCAATCTGATCCTCCGCAGCGATCGGTTTGACCCAACCAAGCTAATCTCCGAAGTCGGTGCGGACACCGGGAAAAGGGCCTGGAGTAAGACCATCAAGTGGACCGACAGTCAAGGACGGGTCTACAAGCTGACCACCGGCGAAGGAGACATGGTGGATACTGAGTTTGAGTCTGAGTCTGAGTCGGGGTTGGAGTCTGAGTCCAAGTCTAGAGGGTCTGGTGCTGGAGTCGAGTCTGTAACCCCTCTTCCTTTAGCCACTGCGGTCTCAGGGCCTATCCCAAGACCTCTCCCTATCCCGCCACTGACCAACGAGCAGATGGCCGCTCAATTCGAGCTTTTCTAAAAATTTACCATTAATTACGACTTGTCTTATTTCAAAAATTCTCTCGATTTCAAAAATTTTATATGCAATGACATTGAGAAACCCGACGAACAGGTACCTCTACCTCCGCGTCTGATCGAGCAGCTCGAACAAAAGGAGTCCCGAGATCCGGTAATCGAAGAAACCGAGTCCATCAATGTGGGAACCACTTTAGAGCCCCAAATTCTTAAGTTGGGCCTATCCTTAGATCCAGAGGAAAGAAAACAATTCACAGACCTCCTCCAAGAATTCAAGGACGTCTTCGCATGGTCTTACAAGGACATGCCGGGAATAGATCGGGAAATAGCTGAACACCGAATACCCATCAAAGATGGGTGCAAACCGGTAAAACAGAAACTCCGAAGAATGAGGCCCGAATGGTCCCTCAAAGTCAAAGAAGAAGTCGACAAGCAATTTAAAGCAGGCTTTATACAAGTGTCTGAATATCCAGACTTGGTCGCAATCATCGTGCCGGTACCCAAGAAGGACGGCAAGGTGCGGGTATGTGTGGACTCCGGGACCTTAACAAGGCCATCCCAAAAGACGATTTTCCTTTACCACACATTGACATATTGGTGGATAACACGGCCGATCATGCCCTTCTATCATTCATGGACGGGTATGCTGGATACAATCAAATTAAAATGGCAGAAGAGGATATGAGTAAGACCACCTTCATCACACCTTGGGGTACTTATTGTTTCACTGTTATGCCATTTGAGCTTATCAACGCCGGGGCCACTTATCAGCGGACCGCCACTACTTTATTACGTGACATGATGCACAAAGAAGTGGAAGTCTATGTGGACGACATGATCGTCAAGTCCAAAGGTCGAAGTGGGCACATTACGGCCCTAAGAATGTTCTTTACCTGGCTGCGTAAATACAATATGAGACTGAACCCTCAAAAATGTAGTTTCGGGGTAACGTCGGGCAAATTACTAGGCCATATCGTTAGCCAACGCGGCATCGAGGTCGACCCAGCTAAAATCAAAGCCATCACCGAGATGCTGCCACCCAAGACCGAAAAAGAAATAAGGGGGTTCTTCGGGAAAGTCCAATACATCAGTCGATTCATTTCAAAACACCATGGTATGTGAGCCCATTTTCAAAAAACAGAAGATCGGAGAACGGGTATTATGGGACGATAAATGTCAAGCGGCTTTCGATAAAATCAAGGAGATCCTGTCTGCACCGCCGGTATTAATGCCACCTCAACCTGGTCTGCCTTTGTCATTATACCTAACAACGACCGAGACAGCCATGGGGGCTATGCTGGCCCAGACAGTTGATTCAGAGGAACGGGCTATTTACTACATTAGTAAAAAGTTCATAGAGTACGAATGCAAATACACAATGCTCGAGAAAACGTGCCTACCTTTGGTTCGGGCCACTAAAAAGCTCCGACATTACATGCTCAGTCACGAGGTACATGTTTTATCCAAAATGGATCCTATCAATTTCCTGTTCGAAAAGCCCAAACTTAACGGCCGGATGTCCAGATGGACTTTGATGCTCGCGGAGTTTTACCTCAAGTTCGTACCATTAAAAGCCATCAAGGGCCAGGTAGTGGCGGAATTTCTTAACGATAGTCCAATATCCGAAGAGGGCCACCCCGATACTTGGGCCTTTCCAGATGAAGAAATTGATGGTAGGATTTGTCGTGGATCCCGCCACCAATTAAATAACCAACTAGCACCTAACGGTAGTTAGGGTAAGTCGGGTCGTGTCCACGGAGACGGTATTGCAAGGTTTAGACTAAATCGGCCTAAAACAAGACTATGCTACCAAACAAACACAAAGGGCTACTAATTGATGAATTATGATGAGAGGAGAAGAAAGTAGACTAATGAAGAGCTATGATGAACTAGACTATCAAATAATAACTAAACACAAGCCAACTAGCCAACTAAAGAGAAATGCTAAACAATGCTAATAATCCAACTAACTAGCAACCTAAAGAAATGATGACTAGCTAACAAGATGAATCAACTATGGAAAAGAGGTGGGTTAGGTTGGGTTCATAAGAGTAGTAGGGTGACTTGGGTGGTCAAAGGTGTCCACATACTAGGCAAACAATGAGTAGAGGAAGACTAGCATGAGAAGCATGGCCATTACAACTCAAACAAGCATTTCAACAAACACATGGTGTGCCAAGAATGTGACTAACAATAAGGATTTACCCCTTGTCCCTAATCAAACCCTAATCACCCATAATCTACCCTTAATCCCCCTACTAACCCACAAGTAATCTACTCACTCATAATCAATGAAAAACTAACAATAATAAGAAGAGAACACAACATCACAACCCTAACATTCACCATCAAGAACAATAACAATCAATAACAACAAACACTAAGTAAAGATTCAAACTTGATTCAAAAAACAATACACAAGAGAAAAGAAAGTTATACCAACAATAGGATGATGAAAAGATGATATCTTGCATAAAAGAGAAACCCAAATAATCCCAAGGTTGTCAATCTTGGAGAAATCTTCAAGTATCTTCTTAATACAAGCACTAATTAACTAGGATTAACTAAGATTAACTAAGGATTAATGAGAGATTCAAACTAATATGAGGAACTAAATCTAGGGTTTATATGATGTAGAGAGGCTTAAGAGAGGCTAAACTAATGTAGGATTCATAAACAATACAAGAGGGAAGTATTTATAGGGTTACAAATGGAAGGGAATTGGAAGAAAAGAAATGCGGGTTACAGCCTGTTGGTCCTGACCGGGACGGATCATCCCGACCGGGACGGACCCACCATCCCGACCGGGACGGGTTGGTCCCGACCGGGATGGCCTTGCAGTGGCACCCTCCAAAGTGCACTTCATCCCCGACGGGATGAGGTGCATACCCGTCGGGGATGAGTCTTGTAGGCCTCCAATATGACCCTTTTGGTTCCTCCTTGCTTCACATGAGCTTCTCATCGATTCTCGGGACTCGGGATCGGGTCTCGGAGGCTCGGGATTGGGTCCCAAGGTCTCGGGGTCGATTCCGAAGCATCGAGTCATCGTTCCTTTACTCCGTTGGCTCCAAAATGTGTATGTATAGAGTCGGAATCGCTCCAACTCTTCCAAATCGGTCTCGGGAACCTGAAACGAACTAAAGAAAGCATAAGAAGCCCCTAAACCGCTCCCAAGGAGCGATTCCACAAGGAAAATGGGACCAAAATACTACGAAATAGGCACTACAAACTACACTAATCAACTCCCCCACACTTAACCCTTACTCGCCCTCGAGTAAGCACATACTAACTACTATACTAGCCGAATGTGTATTAGCGCACCCTACGCCCTTTCAACTCACGCGAGTGCACTTAGAGGAAAAGTTCACCCCGCAAGGCAAGTCGGGTCTTGCGACAAAACTGTGGATGCAACCGGACACAAAACACATAAACAAACAAACACACAAACGAACACACAAAAGGTTGCACCCAAAAGAAAAGAAATATCGCTTCCCTCAAAAAAGCGGTGAAAGAAGCACCGGTTTAGGACTCAAGGCAAGTGACAACGTTCCCAAGCTAGCAATACAAACCAAGATGGACTAAACCCTAATAGTATGACGACAAAGCAATAAAAACGTTGGTAACTTACCTCGGTTCCTCCTAACCTTCTAAGAACGTACTACGGGACGATCGGCGGGATGGAAAAAGGATGAACCACGGTGTTAGTCGACACTGTAGGTAAGTGAGACCCCACCCCCTTTAGCAAAGAGCCAAGAGGGTCGTCCCATGTCCGAAACCGCCTAACTAGTCCAAGTAAAAAGGTGGAAATATGCAAAATGAGGGAAGACCGAATAATACCGCTATCATCCTTCCTCGGGACTCGGTCCTTTGGTAGGCTCTTCACGGCAAAGTCGGAAAAAGGCTTATTTTGAGAGGTAGGGGTTATTTTTGTGAATCGGGTTTTCTTTTGGCATTTTCTCTTTTCTTTTGCATTTTTGCCTTGTTTTGCCATGCCATTCCTTTTCTTCTTTTCTATTTTCTTTTTGGCTTTTGTGCCTTTTCTTTTTCTTCATTCTTTTCTTTCTTTCATTTTCTTTCTTTTTCTTTTCTTTGCCCTTTTTTTGGCTAGATTTGGCTCTTTGGCATTTCTTTGTATGACAAGAAAGAGAGGAATCAACAGTTTGCAATTTTATTGTGTGGAAATGTGTGGGAGGTAGGTAAATGGGTGAGTCGGGACGGCGCCTTCCCTTCAAACCCACAAAAAGTGGAGAACTTGGACTAATCAAACAATCCTAAACATGGTCACCTAAGGGACGGGACTCGGCAACCAAGGCCTTTTCACACCGTGGGTGGTCATAATGGTCAAAATGCAAATCTCGTAGTAAATCCCTAGTAAGCTAGGTGGACTCAAGGTAAAGGACCAACGAATTCATTGATTTAGGGTCATTATACTAGGCTAAAGTCCAAGACTCGATTTATACTACTAGGAAGGGAAAGTATGCACTCACACACTAGCCTCTAAACCGGGTTTTCAAAAACCATTTACACACAATACACACAACAAAACACAAAACGAAGACTCGACAAAAACAAAAGAAAAAAGAAACAAGAGCAACAAAACAAGAACAACACAAAACGAACACAAATAAAAACACAAACACCACCCCTATCTTCAAACAAGTCTCCAAATTCACCACAATCTTTACAAAGCTCCTCCCGAGCACACATCATCACAAAACTCCTCCAAACTCACGAGAAGCAAAGAAGGAATAAGGGAAGAAGAGATGTTACCGGAAGTCTTGAAAGCTCACCAAAGGTAATGGCGATTAGGCAACCTATAAGGAAAAGAGGGGGGCAAAACACGCACAACAAAACAAATATACGACACAAAAACACAAAAGGGGAAACACACAAAAGGAAAATCTTTTTGATTTTTGTGAAAAAATTTCAAATTTTTATGGATTTTAAAGATTTTTTCGAAAAACTACAAAAATAAAGCTAACTATGCTTAGAATATCGCTCCCCCACACTTAAGTCGAGCCATGTCCTCATGCTCGACCGTAGTGCATGGAGCACAAAAGAAAAGAAAAGAAACTACGAAAATAAAGCTAAAAATCAAAAATAAAGTGGAGAAAAGGGTAGAAGGCGTCCGGCCGGGGTGTAGTCAAGTCACCATGGGCCGAGACAAGAAAAAGATATGGATGGGGGAAGAAAATAAAAAGAAGGAAATAAAAGGAAATGGGAGGGGAGGGCTAGGTGTAATCAAGTCACCTAGCCCGGATTCCGCCTAAATCCGACTAAATCGTCAAAAAGAAAGAGTGAAAAACTTGGAAAATATGGATTTTGAAAATGACTCTCGATGTAATCACATCATCGAGAGTCGGGAGCAAGCACACCAAGGCCTCGAAGGCCACCATGACACAAATGATAAGAGGGAAAGGGAATAAACCAAGAAGACAAGCGATAAAAACGGAAAAGAGAGGATAGTTGCCGTACCATACGGTTGCCAACTCACTCGCTCCATCGTCTCGTAAGTCAAAATAGGCACTTAGCTTGTCCATGTCGTCGTTATTCCTCTCCAATTGCGATCCGGTTCCATGGTTGGGGCACAAATGCAAAATGAGGCGGGTTTTTGATGCAAAAGTCGGTTTGAAGTGAATAGAAAGTGAAGTGAAAACGTGCATGTGGGGTGTAAAGGTCATACAATGAGAGTAAGGACATGTAGGGAGGTTGGGAGGGGGTATAAAGTGGTTGGGTGGTCTCAAACAACGAAGAAAAGAGCCAACGGAGGACAGGGGGTCCATCCCGGTCGGGATGGGTGGTCCCGGTCGGGATGACCATCTCGTCCCGGTCGGGAAGACCTCGTCCCGGTCGGGATGAGCTGTTAGTGAACCCAACTTTTGTGCACCTCATCCCGGACGGGATGGTATCCTTCCCGGTCGGGATGGGCCTTCCATCCCGGACGGGATGACCTCTTCTAGGTCGGGAAGAGTCCCCAAACCCTCTATAGCTCCCAAAAGCTCGTACCGAGCTTCAAAAACCGACTTCCCTTCACACAAACCGAGCTCCAACAACGACCGCTCTTCCCTAGGAATCACTTCCACTCCACACCTATCACAATAAATTCAAATAACACATTAAATTCCCTCCCTCACAACGCTCATCAATCATCCAAATAATCAAGAATTTCACAAAAGCAAACAAACTATAAGGGAAAGAGATATATACAAAGAGACGATTTTTGTGGAACTCCGTCAAACCAAGGTGATACTTTCTTCAATCTTTTTCAACAACCAAAACTAGTTCCATCTCCATCAAGGGCACGAAGAAACAAGTCGAAGGCCCTAGCAAAATCTTCAATCAAGCTAGTAGCCTAAGCATCCACAAACCAAGGCCTTTCATAACTTTGTCTTGACGTTCCCGGGGCATCCCGATCTACTAAGTTCAATGGCTTGAACTTGTAATTTCGATCCTTCGGTATATGCCCAAACGTCCATCTATCCTCATGCGGCCCCAAGGGAGGCTCATCTTCATCCTTTTTGCTCTGCAACTTGTCATTAAACCCATGACATAGGCTCTCATCCTCCTCCAAATCGGAGTCATCATCCTCAAGTACATACGAGTACTTCTTCAAGCTTTGTCCCAGTTCTCCCCTTAGATCGATGTTTTCCTTGGCTTGGATCATATTGCATGACTCATCATTAGTAGGCGAAGTGTTACCTTGAAGGTCAAACACTAGCTTCTCCTCGCCTAACTCGAATGTGATCCTACCGTTCTTCACATCGATCATAGCACCGGCGGTATGAAAAAATGGGCGCCCAAGAATAATGGGAGTGATTTCATCTTCCCGCATATCGAGCACGATGAAGTCAACCGGAATGAAAAACTTACCGATTCTCACCGGCACATCCTCTAGCATCCCCAATGGTCGGTTGAATGAACTATCGGCCATTTGGAGCGTGATAGAGGTGCTTTTAAGCTCCTTCATCCCAAGTCGGCAACAAATGGAGTAGGGAATGATGCTTACACTCGCACCCAAATCACATAAAGCTCTTTCGATCTTGTAGTGCCCTATGGTGCAAGGGATCGAGAACCTACCCGGATCCTTCAACTTTGGAAGCGTAGAACCTTGAATGAGCTCGCTCACCACCCTTGTGAACGCGATGGTCTCTTCCTTGTCGATGGATCTCTTCCTAGCCAATATTTCTTTCATAAATTTTCCATATGCCGGGATTTGGGTAAGTAGGTCGGTAAAGGGGACACTCACATCCAACTTCTTCACAATACTAAGGAACTTGTCATATTGAGAGTCTACCTTGGTCTTCATTTGCCTTGTTGGTTAAGGCAACTTGACTTGGTATTTATTTTGCTCAATCGGGGTGGACTCTTCAAATGACACTTTCTTTTTACCCTTATCTTTAGCTTGAAGTGGGGGAAGCTTGTCTTGTTGAGGTTTCTCAACCTCCCATAAGACTTGCTCCTCCGTTGGATTATCAAAGCTTGAGCTCTCTTGAGTTGGAGGTGTCGTTTTCCTTGTCGGTTCTTGGATTAGCTCTTGCTCACTAGGAAATTGAGGGGATTCATAAGATGTACCTCTCCTTGTGGTGATGGCATTGACATGCTCAAATTTCGGTGTTTCGCCTTGAGAAGGTAGTTGTCCTTTTTGTCTCGAGGAGCTCCCCGAAGCAAGTTGAGATACTTGAGTTTCAAGCATCTTCATACGGGCATCTCTTGTCGTGTTTTCCCCTTGAATATAAGCAAAGAGCTCTTGATGGTTTCTTGTTATGTCCATTTGACTCTTTTGCACATCCATCATAGATTTTTGAATATCGAATCCCCGAGGTGGAGATGATGGATTATGCGGAGTATCGATGAGGGCTAATGGAGTACCATAGTCATGAATAGGAGACCGGCTCCTAGGCTTGCTTTGTTGTTGATGTTGACGGTTCCCTTGGAACCCATGAGAATTGCCTTGATTAAGGCCTTGATTGTTGCCATAGTTGTGGTTTTGATAGCCTTGGTTGAAGTTCCCTTGTTGGAACCCTTGATTGTTGTTGAATGAACCTTGGTTACTTTGTTTGAAGTTGTTGAAAGGCCTTGAGTTGCCTTGGTAACCTTGGTTGTTGTCCCTTATGGGAGGTGGAACATAAGGACGATGTTGTTGATGGTGTTGAAAGGCTTATTGTTGAGGGACTTGATTGGAAGCTTGGTATTGATTGGAGTAAGAGGCACCTTGCTTGAACGCTTGAAAAGCATTCACTTGTTCAATACTTCCTCTACAATTCATAGGGTCATGACCAACGATTCCACAAGTGTCACACATGCCATAATAGGGCAAAGGAGATGCAAAACTCAAAGCGTTCACTTCATGAATTGAGGCTTGGTTTGAGGAACCGATGCTTTGAACTTGAGTGAGGTGACCTTGAAGCTTCTTGTCAATGGATTCCATGTGTGTCTTCAGTTGAGACCCAAGGTCAATGCTTAATTGAGTTATAGCATCAACCTCATGCCTACCTCCTCGATTTGCTTTCCTAGGCCTAGAGTATTGCGAATTATGCACCTCCATCTCTTTGATTCTCGCCCAAGTTTGGTCATCATCGACCTCGGTGAACCTACCATTGGAGCCCATGTTAAGTATAGTTCTTGAGTCCTCATAAAGACCGTTCCAAAACTGTTGGACCAAGAACCATTGTGAAAGTCCATGGTGAGGGCATGATCTAACCAATGACTTAAACCGCTCCCAAGCTTCATATAAGCTCTCCTCATCCCGTTGTTGGAAACCGGTGATGGAGGCCCTAAGCAAATTAGTCTTCTCCGGAGGGTAGAAAGTTTGGTAGAATGCCAATGCAAGTTTCTTCCAAGTGTCGATACCCATGGTTGCCCTATCGAGACCTTTAATCCATTGCTTCGCTTTTCCAATCAATGAAAATGGAAATAAAACCCATCGGATTTGATCTTGAGTAACCCCGGGTTGAGATATAGCGTCACAATAATCGGAGAAGGTCTCCATATGTTGGTGCGGGTCTTCGGTGGGCAAACCACTAAATTGATTCCTTTCCACAAGTTGAATGAAGTGGGTCTTGGCCGTAAAATTTCCGGCATAAGCGCCCAGTAGAGCATTGGGTCCCGGCAAGACATCTTCCGTAAATGTAGAGTGGGAGGAAAACTTCGGCATTATTGGATGTAAGGGAGAAGATGGTGTAGATGGAGTTGAAGTAGATGTAGAAGGGGAGCTAGGACTAGAATCTCCAAAGGGATTGGTGAAATTCCCTTCGGCCGTCTCTCGATATGCTTCCTCACTGTCGCTTCCTTGAGCAAGCTCTTGATGGGTATTGCTTGCACTTGGTTGAGAGATCCTCACCCGGTTAATCGTCCGTTGGCGAAAAGCTCGAAAAAGCCTCTCCGGCTCTGGATTAAAGAGAAAGGATTCGCCTCCCCGCCTAGGCATACACTACACACTAGAACAAACGTGAGAATACCTAGTGCTTTATGGGCACAAGGTAACGACAATAAGCAAGCACAACTAGAGACAAAGAGAAAAGAAAGCTAAGGAAGCAAGAAAAAACTAGAGAATATTCACAAGAGATGATAGAAGGGCACAAAGGAGGGTAACTAAGTCTAGAAATGAGCAAACAAAGTCTAAACAATGCACCATCCCCGGCAACGGCGCCAAATTGATGGTAGGATTTGTCGTGGATCCCGCCACCAATTAAATAACCAACTAGCACCTAACGGTAGTTAGGGTAAGTCGGGTCGTGTCCACGGAGACGGTATTGCAAGGTTTAGACTAAATCGGCCTAAAACAAGACTATGCTACCAAACAAACACAAAGGGCTACTAATTGATGAATTATGATGAGAGGAGAAGAAAGTAGACTAATGAAGAGCTATGATGAACTAGACTATCAAATAATAACTAAACACAAGCCAACTAGCCAACTAAAGAGAAATGCTAAACAATGCTAATAATCCAACTAACTAGCAACCTAAAGAAATGATGACTAGCTAACAAGATGAATCAACTATGGAAAAGAGGTGGGTTAGGTTGGGTTCATAAGAGTAGTAGGGTGACTTGGGTGGTCAAAGGTGTCCACATACTAGGCAAACAATGAGTAGAGGAAGACTAGCATGAGAAGCATGGCCACTACAACTCAAACAAGCATTTCAACAAACACATGGTGTGCCAAGAATGTGACTAACAATAAGGATTTACCCCTTGTCCCTAATCAAACCCTAATCACCCATAATCTACCCTTAATCCCCTACTAACCCACAAGTAATCTACTCACTCGTAATCAAAGAAAATCTAACAATAATAAGAAGAGAACACAACATCACAACCCTAACATTCACCATCAAGAACAATAACAATCAATAACAACAAACACTAAGTAAAGATTCAAACTTGATTCAAAAAACAATACACAAGAGAAAAGAAAGTTATACCAACAATAGGATGATGAAAAGATGATATCTTGCATAATAGAGAAACCCAAATAATCCCAAGGTTGTCAATCTTGGAGAAATCTTCAAGTATCTTCTTAATACAAGCACTAATTAACTAGGATTAACTAAGATTAACTAAAGATTAATGAGAGATTCAAACTAATATGAGGAACTAAATCTAGGGTTTATATGATGTAGAGAGGCTTAAGAGAGGCTAAACTAATGTAGGATCCATAAACAATACAAGAGGGAAGTATTTATAGGGTTACAAATGGAAGGGAATTGGAAGAAAAGAAATGCGGGTTACAGCTTGTTGGTCCCGACCGGGACGGATCATCCCGACCGGGACGGACCCACCATCCCGACCGGGACGGGTTCGTCCCGACCGGGACGGCCTTGCAGTGGCACCCTCCAAAGTGCACTTCATCCCCGACGGGATGAGGTGCATACCCGTCGGGGATGAGTCTTGTAGGCCTCCAATATGACCCTTTTGGTTCCTCCTTGCTTCACATGAGCTTCTCATCGATTTTCGGGACTCGGAGGCTCGGGATTGGGTCCCAAGGTCTCGGGGTCGATTCCGAAGCATTGAGTCATCGTTCCTTTACTCCGTTGGCTCCAAAATGTGTATGTATAGAGTCGGAATCGCTCCAACTCTTCCAAATCGGTCTCGGGAACCTGAAACGAACTAAAGAAAGCATAAGAAGCCCCTAAACCGCTCCCAAGGAGCGATTCCACAAGGAAAATGGGACCAAAATACTACGAAATAGGCACAACAAACTACACTAATCGGACATATTCCATACCGATACCGAAACATGGGATTTGTATTTCAACGGAGCATCCAATTTCCGAGGATTTGGGGTCGGGATTCTACTAATCTTGCCGCGAGGGGAGCACACCCCGTTATCCATCAAATTGGACTTTGACGTGACTAACAACGCAGCCGAATATGAAGCATGCATCAACGGGTTGCAAGCCGCCGCTGATTTAGGGGTAACAAACCTCCGGGTCCACGGTGACTCATCGCTGGTCATCAATCAAGCACTCCAAAAATGGAAAACTCGGAACGCCAATCTCGTGGCTTACCAAGCACGAGTAAGGGTTCTAGAGAAACAATTCCAGAAGGTAGAGTATATCTACCTACCCCGAGAGGAGAATCAATTTGCAGATGCGCTTTCCAAATTAGCATCCTTGCTAAATATCCCGAAGCATCTAACCAGCATGACAATCTGCGTCGAAAGGCGGTCCGAGCCAGCGTATGTACACGCCATCCAGGACATCGAGCAAACCGACCCAGAACCTTGGTAACAAGCCGTCCTAACCTACTTGGCAACGGGAGAGTATCCCCCGGGAACCGAAAACCGGGCCAAGAAAGCCCTGCGGAGATTGGCAACCCAATTCGTTCGCACGGATGACGGGCAATTATACAAAAAGACGGCACAGGGGGCTCTTCTCTTGTGTATCGACAAAACACAGGCCGAAAAGGTTATGGCCAAAGTACACGATAGTGAAAATGGCCCGCATATGATCGCTTATATGCTAGCCCGAAAAATCATGAGGCTCGGATATTAATGGAACACCATGGAAACAGACTGTCAATTATACGTCAAACACTGCCATAATTGTCAGATCTTTGCTAATGTACAGCATATGCCATCTTCCCTATTATATACCATGACATCACCATGGCCATTTTCGACATGGGGTATTGATATAATTGGAAAGGTGCACCCTTCCGGGACGGGAGGTCATTGCTTCATTTTGGTGGCCATCGACTACTTCACCAAATGGGTCGAAGCCGAGTCATACCGTGTCTTGAACGCGAAGCACGTGGCCAAATTTATCCAGAATAAGATCATATGCCGATACGGGATCCCACATGAGTTCATCAGTGATCACGGGACCCACTTTCAAGCTGAAACCGCTACATTGCTAGCAAAATACAAAATTCAAAGGCATACATCTTCTCCCTACCTTCCCCAAACAAATGGAGCGGTAGAAGCGGCCAATAAAACAATTGACACCATATTTAAAAAGATGGTTGAGAATTATCGGGACTGGCCCGACAAGATACCTTTAGCTCATTGGGGGTATCGGACTTCAATTCGCACTGCAACTGGAGCAACCCCGTATTACTTGACATACGGAATGGAAGCGGTCCAACCGGTCGAGCTAGAAGTACCATCCCTAAGGATTTTACTGGAGAGCCAAGTGCCGGAAGCAGATTGGGTACAAGCCCGATACGACTTGCTAGTCCTTTTAGACGAACGGCAATCCTGGGCCCTCAACAACATACAAGTATATCAAAAGAGGATCCAGCGGGCTTTCAACAAAAGAGTTAGGCCCAGAAACATCAAAGAAGGGGATCTGGCCCTAAAATCGGTTCGTGCCTTACTACCGGTTGACCCAAGAGGAAAATTCAAACCCAATTGGGTCGGGCCCTATCTAGTCAAGAAGGTCTTATCAGGAGGAGCGGTGATGCTAACAGACTTGGACGGGAACGAGTTCGTCAACCCGATCAACTTGGACCAGCTAAAGCGCTACTACCCTTAAACCCAATCTCAATGTCATTTGCAAAAATTTATAAAAAATTTGTCTTTTTATAAATTTTTGAAAAACTATAGACAAGTCAATGAATTAGAATTAACTATTCTACTGTCGCACATCTCGAACTAATAGTTTTGATGTATTTCGAAAATTGCAAAAAATCATATTTTGAACTACGTTTGTTTTGATTCCGCTAATTGTGGATACGTAGGCAACCCCTCAAAAGGGTACAACCACTGCAATAAACGAAAAGACGGGAACGGTATTCACTAATACGTCTTTATTAAAAACCGACAAACTCGGGAATTACAAAAAAAAAAAAACGACAAAATACACAAAAAATCACACCCAAAAAAGATCACACCACAAAAATAATAATAATACTCAAATAATAAAACAAAGGAGGCTAATATCCAGGCATCTTGCCCTTTCCTTTATCCTTTGGGTCGCGTGGAGCCCGAGGTCGACGGGGCGGGGGCGAGCGTTCCCGGATAACAAAGGGAACCTATTTAGCTCGAACCCGTTTCTTTGACAGCGGGTCTTCTGCCACAGTTTTTGGCCCAAGTCGAGCCCGCACGTGCTCGGGTAGCCTATCTCGTGGGCCAAGTCGGTCCTGCACGGCTAGTTTTGGGCGCAGTCTCCTTTCCAGGTCGGTCTGGGGACACACTTTTATCCGCACACGTTTAGCACTAGACCCTTCAACTTGAGTCTTAGTCTTCTTTTTGTGGCCTGACATTAGGCAAACCAGAGTAGCCGGAGTGTCTCCTTCGTCGAAGAAGCCCCTGTTGTCTTTAACTTGCTCCTTTCGCAGCAAATCAAAAGCTTGGTCGACCTTCAGAGCAGCTCGGGCTTTGGCATCACCCGCTTTAGTCCACTTCACATAGGACTCCAAAACCCAGGTCGAGTGACGAGATTTGGGAACGGGCCAAGTATGTCGGGTGTACCATCTTTGCATCCAGGTATCACACATCACATCAGTCATTTGGGTAAGGTCACTCACAACTGCTTCAACTTCGGGGATTCGCTGGGACCATCCATACTTCCTTAGTATGCGATCCGGGTAATTGCTCCGCGTCATCACCTGTTTGTGACGATAATTGCTCGCGTCAAGAGAAGGATCTATCACTGATAGCCTCTCGTATAGCCAAATCTGAAAAAGAAGGCAAAAATATGAGTTCCCCAAGACGAAATAGGCGTCCGCCTAAGGGCACTCGATCGAGTGCCTGGGACACTTGATCGAGTGGTACCTCTGAACACGAACAGGGGGCATTTTTACGAGGGCACTCGATCGAGTGCCAGGGTGACTCGATCGAGTGCCCACTGCAGCAGAAAAACCGCGAAAAAAAAAACAAAAATCAAGAAATTAGGAAAGATAAAAATGCAAAGTAACATACTTGCAGTAGACGGGTGCTTCCGGTGAGACGAGCTGATGAGTCCCTCTTGCAATTATCCAAGCCTTGGATGATTTCACCCGTGATCAACCAAGCCAGGCTGTACTCCGTCTCCATCAAATCAACCACGGTCAGGAGGCGGGTGTTACCCATACAAGACAATAAATCCATGTGACCCTCAAAGGCATAAACATGGAGCATACAAAAGGAAAAGGCCTTACGGCTGTGAGCCGGTCTGAGCCGGACATCAAGAGGATACATAAATTTCTCAGCCAAGTCGATCAGAGAAATATTATCACCCTCCATCATACGGGATACCTCGTTGTGAGAAAGCCCCAAAAATTCTCGAAGCTTCCTCCTCGGGTCATAAACTGAATAAGGTATGGCAGGTCGGAGTATCGGGTTCCACCCTCCCACAGCAGCAATCTCCTCGGGTAAAGCCTCTTTATAGCAAGGGAGGGGTATTTATAGCATTAATTCTATAACCCTCTTTCCATATCTCTCCTTGCACAATAGTTTCCTAATCCTAAACGGAATAAAGCCACAAGCCTAGTCTCGATACTAGCACTGAAATAATCATCCCGAACTTTCCTAATTTTCTTTAGGAGTCAAAAATTTCAAAAAATTCCAAATTTCAAAATTGTAAACATTTCAAAACTTTCAAAAATTCAAAAAAATTCAAAAAATCATTTTCCCCAGCGCGAGTCATTTTACTACCTACGTGTTGCATGCAAATTTTATGTGACTTATACAGGTACGACTCAAGCAGAGACAGACAACCCACTGTATCTCCCCAGCGGAAAGCCCTAGGCGGCATTTTCCCGGAATAGCACGGGATGGGCCTACATATAGGCACACCCAGGACTTATGCGACAAGTCCAAATTCCCCACGGAGTTATCATCATCAGCACAAGTATGACTTCTAGCTTATGGCTGGCGAGCCCTTCACGCAAATCTAACGGACTATAAACGACCCGATCGGAAGTTTGCCAGGTTTCAATCCTCGATTGGCCAGGTAGTTACTCTGACTTTCGCCCTGTTCAAGCCTCAGTCAGAGTGGGGGCTCTGTAGACACCCGCATTTTGACTGCCAGGTGTCTATAGCAGTTTCCCAAAAAACACCCGATGATGATCGGACGCTAACGTGTTTCTACGCGCTCTAACACGGGCTCAAAACCATTAGTTGTTGGCTTAAGCACTTATGGAGTAAAAATCTCACAAAACTGACCTCAAATTCAGGCCCAGTGGGTCGTTCCGAGTCAAACAAGACTAATTTGGGCCAAAACCGACACCGGAAATAAAACCGACTTTTGGGCGATTGGGTCAACCCCGGTCAAAGTTGTTCCGAGACATACAAAACAGCCATTCAAACATTCAAAAAGTGTAGCCCAAACACAAAACCCATCAAACATCCAATCCACGGTCCAAAACACTAGACCCGCGCGATCCAGTTGAGCCACTCGATCGAGTGCTCAGCCCACTCGATCGAGTGGGCCCTCATCCAAGCCCGACTGCTGGCACAATGGGCCACTCGACCGAGTCCAGGGGCTACTCGGTCGAGTAACCCTAGCCGGGTATGCATAACTAGCCTATATAAGCACACCCATGCACAACTTTTCACACTTTTGAAACCCTAATTTTTACAAACTTTACAAACCCTAATCGAACTTTTCAAAAAACCCTAATTTCAACCCTAATTCTACCCTAAGCAAACCCTAATCAAACCCTACTCACATACAAACCCTAACCCTAGCGTTTAGGAATTCAAACCCTAACCACCACAACTTAGCCTATATACTCGATACTCCCGTGCAAGCCGCGACTACGAGTTCCGTCCGAGCATAAGAAACATGTAAGTTGAGGGTGCAAAACCCCGCTCTTTCCCTTCTCTTTTTTTTGCGCACCGTTTTCGGCGTCGTAGTGTCATTTTTCTTGTCCTTAGTCGAGTCCTAATATCGTTAATATCGCTAGTATTAAAACATTAAAATACTCGCGGATTTGTGTCCAGTGCGAAGGATGTCGGAATAAGGAAACCCGAATATACAAGTGTACTGCACACAGCGTTGCCGGTCACTTATCCTGACACCCTAGCACTTGATTATTGAAACGAGTCAACTTAAACAATAATTTTTGTTTTCGTTCGCATAGTCTTTCATTCAATCGCATATTTCTTCAAATACAAAATTATCGAACATCTTTTAATAAGGGTTGAAACTCGTTGATGCGGATCCGATATCAAACAATTCGCAAGAATTAATTATGATGTCGGGATGCGGAGGGAATCAACTCTTTTAATTCAAGCAAAGCATCGATCTTTTAGATTCGACACCAACTCCATAATTGGATGTCGAATCTAACGATCTATGTCAAAAAAGTTGACCAATTCGATTTTTCGTTGAAGCTAACGTAGATGTCATTAAATTTGCTTGAATTACGACACTATAAACGCGGAGGAAAGTTCGTATCGCTTTGGCCGACTTTAAACGACTTATAGTTTTTTTCTTCAATTTTCACTCTAGTACTCGATACCGCTTCAATAAGCGGATATCGGGCACGACGAGGATCATAGATATGAATTGGACATAATTATACAATATTTATGCCCAATTCCTCGAATCATCAAAATCAATGAGCAATGTCGAAATCATTAGCAAATTGCAAGCGAATCCTGGTTCGTACAGAGGGCACTCGATCGAGTGCATACCGCACTCGGTCAAGTGGCACCCCAAAACCAGAACCGAATACTTTTCCAACCTCCACTCGGCCGAGTCTCGCAATGACTCGATCGAGTGGCAGCGTACTCGGTCGAGTTGATCAATAACTCGATCGAGTAGGGTCCGAAATACGAGACAGAAGGTTCTAACGACCTCCACCCGGTCGAGCCGCGCAATGACTCGATCGAGTGGCAACGTACTCGGTCGAGTTCGTTAATAACTCGACCTTGTAGGGTCTAAAATATGGGACAGAACCCTTTTCAGGGGTCCACTCGATCGAGTCCCCCAATGACTCGTTCGAGTGGCTCTTTGTCACGACAAAACCGTGAGTCCTACATCATCTTCTACCATCGGTAATGTTTTTTTTATGACTTAAGTCAACACGTGTCTAGTCCATCACGTGAAACACCACTTTTCAAAACTTTGCATCATCCTATTTACGCCATTCCATACCATGTTACATCTTTACAAACCGTTAATATCGTTATACCGCTACTAACCGTTTGTTCTCTTGTCGATTAAATTCTTGTCTATTTTATTGTACTAAAATGAACCCGCATGCTAAAATACAACTTTCACGTTAAGATTTTAGTTGCATTAAATTGACATAGAAACCCATTCAATTTCTCACATGCTTAGGGAAAACAAAGTTTGCATAACATTTTCCCGTTCAACTAACGCACGTATTAGAAAGTCTTTCGATATCTTATTAGAGGCCGCCAATGTGCGGGCGGGGTTGGGTGTTCTTTATGGGCTTCCCAACACATACCCTCACCCCTTACTCAGAACCTCGGTTTCCGGATGCCTGAAACCGTTGGCGCACGAGAGTCATTGTATACACGATGACTGGTAGTGACGATATTGGTATCGCAATGCAAAGGGACGTGCCCAATAAACTCTGACATCGGAAGTGGGCCGTATTTTTTACACGGCTCACTACGACATAGAGTGGGTTCGAACGGGCCCGAACTACCACAAAGTTCGGTGGCGACTCCACTTCGATTTAAATTTCGAGTCGATCCATTCTCATATGGAGATTCATTCGCCTCCCCAAACCTGCGGGTGGCCGCGTCGGGGTGGACCTATGTCATGTCCACAGAAGGAGAGTTAAGTGGAAGATGAAAATGAGGGAGTTATGGAAGATGAAAAGGTAGTTCTCATTAATCATGTAGCAACAAAAGTGAAGCTATAAATTTAAAAGGAGGGAGTTGAATACACTATCCAAGTTACAAAATTATAGCCTGCTTTCAGATTCATACACCATCGTATCGTTCATGGCATTACTAACATATTCATCGTCGACTAAACAAGAGTGAAGGAGCGTCTTCGTATTCACGGACTTAGCTATACTCAAGGACGAATTATTACTGTAAAAAATGACGATATTGAGGGGGGTATGAAGCAACATCATTTCTCTTTGGAGGTAAGAACAGTCCAGGATATTCATCTCTGTTGTGCTTATTCCTCCTATTTTTGCATAGTATGCATTGTCGTGATACCTGATACATTCAAATACAAATCTATATATTATATTAAATAGAGAACAAAGCATCCTCCATGCTCCATCTTCCCAAATCTCAATGCTTAAGCAACCCACATGGCGTGATATTATTGGGTGGAAGATGAAGAAAAGTGAGTTATAAAGTGGAATATGAAAAGGAGAGAATTATGCTCGGGTGGAAGATGAAAATTGAAGGAGTTATGTCCACTGTCCTACGGATTAACCCGCTTAAGTCTATGTATCTGATATGCCTTGCTAGAGGTCGATGTCGGGTTGTCATGTAAATGAGTTACGTGTCTGGTAGTCTTAAGTGGGCTCATTGGGTCACACACAATATGTACGAGATATTATTAATATATATATATATATATATCGATATATTAAATAGATCGGGTCTGTAGTAATACGGATCCAGCTGCGTTGTCAGGTTATAGTAATTAGAATTATACTAATAATCTAATTATGGTAATTAGAGATATAATAATTACCTAATTCTACCTTCTCATCTCCTATATAAGGAGGTTCATATGATGAACCAAGATATGGAATAATGAGTATTGACTCATAGTATATTCGTCTTATAAATAGTTATAAGAGAGATATAGAGAGAAGTTGTGAGACGGTCTCACATACCTTTATACTAGCATATATGTCGCAGTACTGTACCCGTGTGGATACCATCGGAGGCATCACGTTTGGGGTGCTTTATTCTGTCTGTGAGAATTATTTATTCTATCCGTGATGATTATTTATTCTGTCCGTGAAGATTATATATATTTCTGGGTTTATTATTATACTTCTTATTAATACGTTGTTCTGATGTAAATAAGGTATAATTGTTATCCCTCTACTTTTGTCTTTTCGGTTAATACTCGTAACAGGTCCTTGAGTTTAAGGGTTGTAACCCTACAGTGGTATCAGAGCCTCTGTTACGTAGTATTAACCTAATCGACGTGAATCTATGTCTCGTAATTGGTTATGAGGGGTTCCATCCGCGTATTAATTTGATTATATCTTATTGTTGTGAGAACGGTTCTCGCTGTCTTTATTTGTTCCGTAAAAAAATTTATCGTGAAGTGTTTATATTACGTCTTTGTATTTTGCATGGTTAAAGAACTGTTCGGCTTTGTCATGATTACAAGCTAGAACTATGAGATTACCCTTGGTGATGATTGACGTGTATTACTAACGCATATAAAGATACTTCTGCATTGTCCCACCTAGTGATTATCAAGTTGATCAATTTGTTTTGTGTGGCTAGTAATTGTATTTTTGTCAAGATTATGCACTAGTAATTTTGGTTTTTGTTTAGGGTTTATTTAATTTGCGAATTTAAGTTGTTGAATTCTGAAATTAAATTAAATTTAAAATTGAGATCTGATTAAGTTTTAATTTAATTTACCCTACCCACTACAATCCCAAATTTTTTTGTTGACGATGAGACTAATTAGATTAGGTCAAGATTCGATTGAAATTGGGTAAAATTATTAGAGTTTATCGTTGACGATGAGACCTAATAAGATTAGGACAAGATTCATTTTAATTATGGTGGAGACGGAACGAAACAAGGTCAACCCGACTGACACGAGTGTGACTCGGTCGGAACGGGTGTGACTCGATTGGCACGAGTATGACTCAGTAGGCATTGGTGTGTCCTGGTCGGAACGGGATGACCCTGGCGGCAAAGGTTTGACCAAGACGACACAATATTTACTCGGACGACATGGTGTCGGGTCGAGCGACGCTTTTAAGAAAAAATGTTTTCTCGCGATTGTGTCTTGATTATTAATCAAACACGGATTATACTTTCACTTTTTCGAATCAATGAAAAACTAGTTTTCTAAATCGGCTAAATAGTTTTTTTGCATTTTAATTATCATGTTATCATAAATGGGTCAGGAAAGGAGTTTCTCAAGTCCTAATTGATTTTGATGAATTGTTCATCTATATGACAATTATAAGTTGCAGATCGATTGTGAATCGAGTTTTGTATTTCCCTTCTATTTTTCCGAGTGGGAAATTGTTCCTCATAGTTGGAAAAATGAAAGATATTGGTGAAATTGTTCAAACCAAATAGCAATTATGAATTGTAATGTGATTATGAATCAAAATATGGGCTCTCTTAACTTGTTTTATACACAAATCATTTGTAACAATTGAATTATTATGATGAATGATTTTTATTGTTTGAGACTTGTGACTTGTGTGCTTAGGTTGCCTTGTAAGTTGACCTAGTAGCAAGATTAGGACCCATAACGCATTTAATCCCTCACACAAATATTAAGTATTGCCTTTCCAGAATTGACCACCACAACAATTTCATACCATTGGTTGAAGTGACTGCCTAAGCGGTGCTTTGCCGATGTGTGTGGACCGAGTAGGTGGGTAACGGTTACCCACAGGTTCAATCTGGTTTGCTTATCATTGCTATCAAGTCGGACTTCGGCTTTGAGGCAAATAGTTGGTGTCATATGATGACTAATTCCGACGAACCAAGAATTACATATTGATGTAATTGATAATGTTGTTGTCTACCTTTACTTTTGGAGCTTGAGCAGTGAGCCCAAGTTTACTTGAGCGACAAAAGGTTTAGGATCTTGGAATATTATGCAAACTTGAGGGTAGTTTTCATGATTTATCTTAAAATTGTTTGAGATTATTAATTAATATTAATTATCATTTTACTTTGCATATAACTGTAGTTGTAATTTAGTCCCTTTATCACATTTATTGAACATGAGTTTGAATTGTTCAACCTTGTTGATTGGTATCTTGAGAATTGTTCTCAAAATTAGAGATACGGATTTTGTCCTTGTGAAGGATAATTCCAACAAATTATTAACAATGTTAAAGTACAGTATGGGCAGTATAATTAGAGTCATGAAGATGATTATAAGTACCAAAATCAATAGTTTCGATAAAGGGAACCGTTCCCATTAAGTGAGAAAATGTTGAAAGTGATCTAATTAATCCATGTTGATGCGCGTATTTCACACTTTTTATGCCTTTTATACGCGCATTCCCGTGTTTATTGAATAGTGTAAGCTATTATTTTTGCCCCGAATTGGCTACTTTTTGGTGTGTATTGTTCTTTTGCAGGAAAGGAAGACAAAGGAGCTAAAATGAACCAAAACCGCGCCAAAACGAAGCTGGAAGGAGCTGTTCGCTGAAACGAGCGATAGTCGACCGACTATTAGAATAGTCGACCGACCATGATGATAGTCGGCCGACTATTCTGGAGCTGCAGAGATCAAGTTAATGAATGATTAGTCGACCGACTATTACAATAGTCGGCCGACTATTCTCTGGACCGCGGGCAGGTTTCGTGATCAGCAAGAAATTTCCTAAACACAAGAAGTTTCCTAAACAGTTTTTAACTCATTCAATTTGTATAAATAGGGCTTTTCAGCCACATTAGGATTCACTTCTTCACAACATCTCAAGTTTATTCTTCTTTACTTTTATTCTAGACTTTTATCTCTTTTCTTATTCTCTTAGAACTGCTCCGAGTTTAATTTCTTCCTTTAAGAACTCGGTTATTGTAAGACTTGCAGATTCGAATCGCCTTCGTTCCTTTTGGTAATTTCATTTAATCCTTCTTCCTTCTTCTTCATTCATGATTGTTCTTATTCTTCGTATTTAATTATTCTGAACTGTTGTTTTATGCTTGTCACAAATTTATTATTATTCATCATGTTTAATCTAGTAGAATCGTTTATTAATATTATTGTTCATGATTTCATTATGAGTAGCTAATTTCCTTCGCTAGGATTTAGGGGATCGGATCTGCGAATTGAATGTGGTCGCTAAATAATTTATAGATCTGTCAATAATATTGTGTCTGAGTTGTCAATTGTAGCACATAATCGCGATTAGTAAGTTAATGCGCATGATTGATTAATTGAATCTGGTAAACTTGAACCTAAGATCGGAAGCCTGGTAAAAGTTAGACCTGTTACAACACATTAGTTTGCCCTAATAAGATCGGAAGCCTTTAAACGCATGCTAGGGTGAATAGCGGACCGGAAGGACCTTTTCAATATCCCTTAGACCAATGTCTGCGACAGACCAGTGACTTAGACTGTGACCATAAGAAATTCGTAGTGAACCGACAATCCTAGTTTTCTCTCCATATATTAATTCGTCCTAATTCATTCTATTTAGTTTAGTTATTCTTCTCCTTTAATTCTCTTTCCTTCACTACTTTTAGATTAGTTAAAACAAACAAACAAAACCCCCAATTTGGTTACTTAGATAGACTTTAATTGCAAGTAGTATTTATTTGTCTCCCTGTGAAATCGATCCTGACTTCCCTAGCTATATTTTTAGTTGGACCGTAGTTGGTTATTTTTTATAGGTGTACGATTAGCTTATCACATGTCATACGATGACGTGATTATATGGATAATCAGGAAATTTTGGATGCTTCTTTCTAAAGAATTAGGAATTGAAATCGTTTCAATTAGTCCTAAGTTTAGGTCACTTTATTATGAATAAACATGTGACTTAATAAGGTTTCTCAACTTTTAGCATGAGATGTTAAAAGACGATTGAACATTCTATCAAGAAGGCAAATAAAACTAATGTTCTATGAGTTCATTAAGAAAATTGCTTAAGATAATGATTAAAGAATCTAAGATGTTGGTTAAAGTAAGGGAAGCACGATCATTGTCATACCCAAACTTGTTGCCTAATTTAGATGATGTATGTACGATTTTATTAGTCATTAATGTAATGACAAATATATATGACATTGGTAGATAGTTTCTAGGAATGTCTAGAAAATCTGCAAATCAATTATTGAAGTATGACTTCTGGTGTATGTTACTAGAGTAATTGTTACTTTGATTCTACTGTTTTGGTATAATATACCAAATGCAACTATTACATTGTGGATGTGATGGCTCAAAGAGGGTGGAATAATGATATATAAGTGAAGTGTTTTATGATTGAAATAGACAAACGTTGTTGTTTCATATATAAAAGAAAAATCACTTAATTTTACCATAAAGCTGAATACTGGAATTGAATAATTATTATTCTGTACTAGTCATAAGCAAGAATATTGAAACTGTTTCATGTATAGGCATGAAAAGTTTTGATAAAAGTAGAATAATTGTTGCTCTATACCTTGCAAGAATATGAGGTACAATAAGGCTAACATGATTATTGGGCTCTACATTTCAAGTAGTGAATGCTTTTACTTGTAACATAACGACCAAAAGGTTCAACTCCCTCGACCTGAGTTTTACCCATCATGGCATTGTCCTTAACTCATGAGACAAGAAACATAA
Organism: Agrostemma githago; assembly: GCA_958450325.1. NCBI lineage: Eukaryota > Viridiplantae > Streptophyta > Magnoliopsida > Caryophyllales > Caryophyllaceae > Agrostemma > Agrostemma githago. The sequence goes on from OY288244.1 coordinate 44,643,803, forward strand.
GAATAAGTTTCATAATGATGAAATTATAAACCTTATTGATAAGGATCAAGTGAGGTAAATGGATCTTGTTTAGATGAATAAATGGCATTACAAGTGACTCCTATTAATTGTAGTGGGAGGGTACTTAGACTTGTTAGATCACACATATACAGATACTGTGGGTTTAACTAGTGATGTTGCAAAAATAGGTAACACATATTGTTATGTTCATTTGATGAAATTTGAAACTGAATGCTTTGAATTGTTCAAGGAAATTCAGATTAAAGTACAAGATCAACTTTGATAAGTTGGTACGAGTCGTTCGATATGATAGAAACAGGGAGGAATTGAACTAAAAGATTGTGATCATCTTAGAAGTATTGAAAAGTGTTTCAAACTACATCGAACCATATTTGATATGATTTGGTCTATGATGAGTCATATGCAGATTTCATGCACTATAAAAATCTTTGTACAATATTAATGAGATTGTCCACGTAAGTCGGAGAATAAACACCATATGAGATATGGATTGAAAATGTTCTTAAAAGTCTTTTCTTAATTATCAAGTCTAGTTTGAAGAAAATTGTTTTCTAGAACTTAGACTCAATTATGGCATGTGTTTTATTAAGGGTATTATGTTAGTTCCATAAACCATCCAAAGAACAAAACTGTTTTGTTGCATGGAGTGATATGTTTTTTTAAAAATATGTGATTTCTAATAGAAACAGTGGGAGATCGACCTTGAATTGTTCAAAATTAACAGGAGTTCTCTACAACTGTTGAAGAGGATATGGATGCATTCATGAAAAGTCAGGATCATCTTAGCTGTAAAATTACCCTACATAGGTTTGACATATGATGAAACAATAATGGACAAAGACTCCAAAACTCACATAAAATCTAATAGATTCTGTATACCATAACGACCAAGTATAGACTTTGGTAATGAGTCTTATAGTGAAAAATAGTCTTCAATATAAAGATGATATGGATTGATATAAGAGTATCTATGAAGCATAGTTGGTAGTTAAGGATTGATCTCATAGTAGTGACTATGGAAAAACCCTTTTTACAACATTATGTTTGAGTCTATTAAGATTGATTTAGCATTTTTGAATGTCATCACTCATTTGATGAGTTTTGGACATATATGTGTGAAATACATTTCTTGAGAGAGATGCAATATGATGTGTGAGCGACTCATTGTATGAATTTCATATTATTAAAATTGTTAGGCAAATGTGAGTATTCTGATTTGATTGGAGCATGGAGCAAGTATCTTCGTTCTCAATGTGGTAATTCGAATATGTTTTTTTTCCTTTGAGACGAAGAGAGACAAAGTGTGTACAAGTGGCTAGTGGGAGTGCATTTATTGTTATGATTTGGTATGTAACTGAAATACTTCTCCAACTAAACAACATTTGATTGCTTTAGTCTATGAAACTTTGCAATAAATGTGTTTATTATGTACTCGTGTAACGAGTAGATACTAATCTGGTGAGTGTCACTAGAATGCTATCTAAGAATTGTTCCTTTGCGCTTAAGAAGCAAAAAGGGAATTATTTAAGAGATGTGCATGATGTGATAAGCGAATTGTTGTAAACAAGTTACAACGATTCATATTTCCAAATGGACAAAGATGACATGAGATTGTAATCTCAGTATATTTTATTTTGGATGAAAGTTGTGTGTTGGAACGGTTTCAAAGAACAACTTTATGACTAATATTATAACTAAAGTTAGTGTTATATTGTTTTTGAAACAAATAGACGTTTGATTACGAATAAATTAAGCTCACACTCAACTTTAAAGTTTATGAAGCAATTTGTTGCTTATGAAACTAATAGTTTGCCTTAATTGAGAGAAGGTAGATTGGTCATATGCTTGTAAATAACCGATACAAACGTTGTATGTCCCGAAACCTCCTCTACATAAAGATCATATTGGTTGTGATCGGTATAAGACGCATGGGCGAGTGGTCTAAGTACTTTCAGAGATGTTTGGTTTAGTGGGAGTTATTTCGATAATTGATATATGTATGACATATTGTCATTTGATTAATGTAACCGAGTTTTGTCCCTAAATAATTTACATTGATGAAATAGATCACTAAGTACGTGACTTAGGCTTGGAACTCTATTTGGATTATGTAATTATTTTGTCTCTAGTCAAGGTATTGTGTTGGGACATTTGAATACCCTTAAATGACTGGTGTGTGAGTTGGTTGATAACTAAGTTCCTTGAGTCATAGGTATTGAGATACTAAACCAGGCACATGGGTGTATGTTAAGAATATGCATTAGGCAGACCCACCGAAAAGGATTTTACTAAGATGTCGCTTAGTGTCAGTAAAGTTCTTTGAAAGTTATGAACTTGTACGGTCTTTAGACCTGAGTCTTTGACTATTCTGTACATGTGATGTTTATGTTTTGATACTATTCCTCGTCAGCTGTGAAAGGGGGCTATGGATGGTTATTGGGCATGCAAGGAACATGTGATAGTATGTGGTTAGACAAGAGGGGATTTGCTCTTCCTTTATTGAAAGAAATTTATTATTTCTTGTCCACTCGAAAAGTGTGACTTGTGCAAATGCGTGGCCGCGCTCAGATAGGATGATTGTCATCTATCTGCTCTTTTAACAAGTCAACTCAAAGATTCGAGTAAAAGATTGAGATATGTGAGGATGACACTTCTTCTTACCTCATTCTCAATTGGAGACAATAGTAGCAAAGAGACTTAACGCCGTTCTTGAAAGGACATGTACATGTGGGACACTGAAGGAGTTATGTCCACTGTCCTACGAATTAACCCGCTTAAGTCTATGTATCCGATATGCCTTGCTAGAGGTCGATGTCGGGTGGACATGTAAATGAGTTACGTGTCTGGTAGTCTTAAGTGGGCCCATTGGGTCACACACAATATGTACGGGATATTATTAATATATATATATATATATATATCGATTTATTAAATATATCACGTCAGTAGTAATACGGATCCAGCTGCGTTGTCAGGTTATAGTAATTAGAATTATATTAATAATCTAATTATGGTAATTGGAGTTATAGTAATAACCTAATTCTACCTTCTCATCTCCTATATAAGGAGGTTCGTATGATGAACCAAGATATGGAATAACGAGTATTGACTCATAGCATATTCGTCTTATAAATAGTTATAAGAGAGATATGGAGGGAAGTTGTGAGACGGTCTCACATACCTTTATACTAGCATATACGTTGTAGTTCTGTACCCGTGTGGATACCAACGGAGGCATCACGTTGGGGTGCTTTATTCTGTTTGTGGGAATTATTTATTCTATCCGTGAAGATTATTTATTCTATCCGTAAAGATTATATATATTTCTGGGTTTGTTATACTTCTTATTTATACGTTGTTCCGCTGCAAATAAGGTATAATTGTTATCCCTCTACTTTTGTCTTTTCGATTAATACTCGTAACAGGTTCTTGGGTTTAATGGTTTTAACCCTACAAAAAGGAGGGAGAGTTAAGTGGAAGATGAAAATGAGAGAGTTTAAATGTCCTCATTAATAATGTAGTATCCAATGTTAAGCAATCAAGTTAACTGGAAGATGAACATGAAAAGGAGGGAGAGTTAAGTGGAAGATGAAAAGGATGGAGTTATTATTTGACACATAAAAAAAATACATAATCATTTAGATGTTACGTCTTTTTATCTATATTGGTATTAATGCGCAATCAAATTTGATATTATTATATATATTATTTATTATTAAGAACTTCATATTATACCTCTAAAAGCAATATAATGGAGAGATGAGAAAAACCATTTTTATTTTGTGAAATCTTTTTTTTGGTAAAATGTAAATATATTAATAATTGTAAATATATTTGTGAAATCTTATTCACATTTCAATCGCTTTATTTTATGTATACTCATTTTAAGTTTGTAAGAAATGAATTTGCATGGTTGTTTGCTGATTCTATTTTTATTTCTAATTTTATCTTTTGCATTTGTTTTTGGTTAGAGATATTGTGCGAAACCAATAACCAAGTCTGCAATTTTTCATTTTTTCAGGTATAGTAATCTTATTTTAATAGATCTTTATATTGACTATTTTATAAATAAATTTCGAGTACCTTTAAATCCCATGGGTTTTGTGTTCATAAGAATGAACTTTTATTTATGTTCAAAGTTTAAGTAATTTACAAAATATGTATGATTGAGAAAAGGGTGCAATATTTTAAGTGTTAATCAAAGTAACATACACTAGTAGAAAAAGGTCAAATTGTTGCTCTTTATTTGAGGCGTTTTAGGTGAATAGTAGCAAACAATTTTCCTTTTTTTGAAGTAAAAATAGTTGAATGACTCATTTTTAAAAAAAAAAATCATAAAGAATGGTGGTGAGGCGTCTCTCTTCCAAAACCAACGCCGCACCAATCTTGCAATATTAATTTATTATTCTAATCAATTAAATCAGCCAAAATCCCAGTACACCCCCATCTCTTTATTCGTGCACTACACAGTACACAGTTCGTCTCCTTCCCCGTCCATTTCAATCTCCGAACTGAAACAGTTTGGATCTCCAGCCAGCGCAGTTCGCTTCTCCTTCCACCTCCTTCAGTTCCTCTTTCGCTCACCGTTCTTCCTTCCGTCTGTTTTACATGTGTTCGCTCCTCCTCTACCTGTTTTCGCGCCTCCTTCCTATTCCCCACGAAATCTCGTTGGTCCTTGCTCAAGTAATTCTTCCTTCGCTTCATTTCAACCCAATTTCATTTCAGTTCCTCAGGTCACTAATTTAGAGATATTAATGTGTAGAGTTCTCGAGAAATATCGAAACCTTACTTATTCCAATGGAATTTCTTCATTGCGTTATTAATTATTTGCTGGATTTGAGGTTTCCTAGTTTTTATCACTAATTTAGGGGTTTTGTTACTAATTATGGGTTTGAAATTTGTTACAAGCTGAAAAGCGGACTGAAACTTAGGGATTACAATAATTTGATAGGGTTTTAAGTCATCATTGTTGATGCCTTTTCCGGAGGAACACAGTAACACATTAGTACACAGTTTGAACACTTTTCTAATGTCGGTTTTTTGCTAGATAATTGTTGTTAATCTGAGCAATTAGTCGCATTTTTAGTACTCGTACTATCTTTTATGAATTCAGTGAGTTGATCTGAGTTTGATTGCTTAATTTAATCTTGTTCACTTTTATTGTTAGCGGAGTTTGAATGCTTGTGAAATGTCGTTAAATTGTATAATTTGAGCATTTAGTCAAAATTTCGTCATTCTTGGAGGATTTAGAGAGCTGTTTTGAGTTTAATAACCTTCTCTCGCATGAGTTTGTATGTTGATGAATTCAATTTAGCTGTAAATCAACAAATTTCGATTATTTTTATGTTTTTGATTAATTGAAGTTTTTGTCAAAGAGTTCTACGCTTTGCCAGAGGAGAAAGATCCTGTCACTGTGCTGATTTCAGTGAAAACTAGAGTTCTCGCCTTCTGCTTTGGGGTTTGGTTGATTAATATGATGATAATTCTGGCTGTTTTCCGCAGAATGCGTGGTCGAGACACCTCGTCTTTCTACCCGCCACCTACCTGAGAATGGTAATACTCTAAAATCCTGCAACTCTTTCTTGTTTCTAATTTCTGTTAATGCATATTCCTATCCTACAATCAATCTGAATTCGCAAGTGGCCGTACATTACATGAGATCTTTCTGTTTCACTTGATTTAAGGATTCAGTCGATTTGTTAGAATCAATTGTTGTGCATTGTGATAAGCCTTTAAGCAGTAGTAAAGTAGTCCTACCAAAGTGTGAGTAATCTTGTAGATTTCAATATAGGGAAATGTGAAGCAAGTAACTACATTGAATCAAGAGTGGGACTCAAAACTCTAAACTATCCACGTGCAGTGTTGTCTGTATTTTGTCGTGGTACAAACTCTTGGGTGCTTTTACCTTAACTGTCCTTTTGGTATGGTTGCACAATATGCTCAAATCCCTAGTGCCTCAACTAATTACAAATGGACTCTTGGCTTCAAGCTTATTCCCCTTGGCTTAAAAGTGACTCCTAATGTCCTACTTGTTTATTTAAAATCGCTATCGAGAGTGTACTATGTATTGGATGTTACGTAGTCTCGGTTCATATCGATCTATGTGTCCTTTGCAGTTTCTGATATGCCATTGTGTCACTAAATTTAATGCTATATTATGTCTAAATGATGACCCTATATTCTGAATTCTGCAGTCGAAAGAAGAATGTGAGTACCTAATTAGCCTTGCAAAACCTCATATGAAATCAATTGTTGTTGACAGTAAAACAGGCAAGAGTAAGGACAGCAAGTTTGTCATCTAACTTTCTCATCAACCTTTTCTTAAATACCTCGCAGCATTTGGAATTCATGTCTCTACTAGTCATTTGGCTTTTACTTTTGCTGCCTTCAAATGAAACATATTTGTTTGGTTTAACTGGAAATCAAAAAGAAAATAAAAGTTATGTTATCGACTGACACGTGAGATCTTTCTGTTTCACTTGATTTCAGGATTCAGTCGATTTGTTAGAATCTGAGGAAGAGACTTACTTTCCTGCATTACATGTTGGCTCAGACAAGATTCCACTGTAGCTATTCAAAATTTTAATATTAGACAGACTTGTCATCATTTACTCTCTTTTTTCAACTTATGCAGATTATAAAACGGATAGTGGTTACTCGAGTTCAAGCAATTGTGATGGCGACCTTGTCAACAGGAATTGATTCTGAGTCCTTTCCGGTGAATCATACACACCGTAGCCTTTCTTCTGAACAACGAAAACAACTAAAAAAACATCAAAATGTGGAACTCGGGGTAGTCAGAATTATGATCTTGTTGATTGATTTTGATTTTGATTTAATGTAATGAACTCGGGAAAGTCATAATTATGACCTTGTTGATTAGTTTAGATTTTAATTTAATGTGATGAACTCGGAAAAGTCAGACATATGAACTTATTGATTAATTAGATTTTGATCACTACAAGAGAAGTGCAGTTTAGCTACTAATTTAGCAACTGCCTGAAATTTAGTCGCTAAATATATAAATTAGCTACTACTTTTGAGACATAAATATATTTAGTCTCAATTTTAGAGATCAAAATATAGTGGTAGCTAATTACATCGCTATTATGGAGACTAAATAAAGTCAATAGCAAATTTGGTATCTAATTTTCATTTTTAGATACGGAAAAACGTCAGTAGCTAGAGTCGTCTCTATATATGTCAACACAAAATTACGTATAATGTATTTAGTTTTTATCTATGAGACTAAAGTAAATTCGTTAATAAGTGTAGTAGTTATTATAGAGACGAAACCAAGTGAGTAACAATTTTAGTATCTAATTTAAATTCTTAGCTACGAAAATAAACTGGTAGCTAAATTTAGTTATCGGTTGCTGTTACCACGTATTTTTTATTTTTCGTATTGATATAATATATTTATATTATTATTTTCTCATTATTGGAGTATTAAAAAGTACCTTACAATCCACATGTTAATGATTAATTTTATCTTTATATATACATTCATTGTCCAAATAAACATAAATCTTCAAGTGGCTCAATGGTTTGAATGTTAGCCAAGTATGGGAAGGTTATGGGTTCGATTCCTCTTGCGAACATTCACCGACAATTTCCATAAAAGAGTCGGTGGTGCGGTGTATGGACGTACAAGCATGATTTAGTGAGCTAGGGGTGTGGCTCTACGTGTAGTGCGGTGGGCTAGCTAGGGCTAGGGACATGTAGCGGGGTATGACATGTATGCCAAAAATTAGAGAAGGTACATTTATGCCATTTTAGATACTAAAAAAGTATGTTGCTAATTTTGCTACAACTGAATCGGTCTCTAAGTTCGTACCAAAATTAGCTACTATACGATTTGCGCTCGCTAATATACCTACTAGAATTTTTGTCTCTATTATTGTCTCAAAATTTACTACCACGCTCTCGTCGCTAAATTGGTAGCTAATTCTGGTCGCTAATCCAGTAGCTAAATTAGCGACAAGGCGTTTAGCTACTAGTGAAATTTAGTCGCAAATTCCGTCTCTAAGCCAATTAGCTACGGAATATTGAAGATTTGCTACCAAAATTTCCGACTCTAAAATGACTTTACCTTGTAGTGGATGGGATGAACTCAGGAAATTACGATCGGAATCTTGTTCTTGTTGATTAGTTTAGATTATGATGTGATAAATTTGGAAAAGTCTGAATTACGAACTTATTGATTAGTTTAAGTTTAGATTTTGATGCGATGAATTAAGAAAATTCAGAATTCTGATCTTATATAATTAGGTTAGATTTTGATTTGATGAACTCTCAAGAGTCTAAATATTATCTTATTGATTTGATTAGCTTAGATTTTGATGAGATGGGCTCGGAAAAGTCGGAATTATGATCTTATTGATGATTAGTATAGTTTACTCTTTTTATTTTTCCATATGAATCTTACCAGCTTAAGTATGTCTTTTGCAGATGTTGAGGTCTGGCATGTGCACAGAACTGTTCCAATTCGACGTCTCACCAACTTCACAATCAATTATTTCGGCTTTTCTTTATCATACACAACTTCATAAACTCGAGTGAATTCGAGTGACCCCAACATACCAAAGAAAAAAAGGATTTTCTGGTAGCTTTAGTGTTACCAGGGTCACTCAACTCTAGATCCCTCATCCCTCCCTTCACTCTTTTCTTTACGGAAATTATTTTGAATGACATGATGGATATTGTTCAGTTCGTTTTAATCCCTATCTATGGCCACCATCTCAAAAGGTAACCATTTAATCTCACTAAATAAGTCAGTCATAAGGTTACACATTCAGTCTTACAACCTCATCAATTTCGCTCATCATCACTTTAGTTTCCCGCTATTTTAATTGGTTTCGGTGCATGAATTATGTTTGCATGTTGTGTATTTGTATCTAATATACCTGATGAACTCTACAGATGACAAATGGGATATCCAAGGCTATGATCTCAAAGGCAAGAGAACTAGGAATACCTGTCGACTTCACGTGTAGGAAGGTTAATTTTCATTTGCTTTAGGAATTCATAAATGGCGTCAACGTTGAGGAGTCAGTTGTCAAATTTGCAACATCTCTTCTTATCTCACATTTCTTCATCCAGTTAGCTACCTACTCTTAATCTTACTCTTACACAATAATTCAATTAAACTCTTAACCGATTTAGGTTCTTTATTTTCACCCTTTCCTTTTCATTTCTTGTGTCTCATTTTTGTTTTTTGTACTCAGTTCTTAATTTCTACCTCATTCCTTTTCTCCCCCAAATTCACTGACCAATTTCTACCTCCACTTGTTCACACCACACTTCATTTCAAGGTATAACCCTCTTCTCTTGGTCTTTCTCTTTCTTCTTGCACTCCAAATGTTTATTCAAAGTACTCACTTAATGCATGCTTTTGACTCAATTATCAACTATCTTTCTTTCTCTACATACTACCCGTACCATGTTATTGTTTTTACATAAAATTTGTGGTTTTTGTTACTATACTTACTACTACTTAGAGGTGATCCTAAGTGGAATTGGGCGGGCTAAGAATGAAAAATTGGCTAACGGACAAGTGGGTAAATGGGTTTGTGGCATGCATTTGTGTATTATTGAAAACTTCTTTTACGAGTTGGATCGGACGGATTCGATGGGTCGTCTCGCCCTTGAACACTTATACATTTACTTCATTGTTGAAAACTATCCAATTTAATGGACAGGAGAACTACTTTTTCTTTTCTGAAGCAATTCAATAAGGAGCAGAAGATGAAAAAGTAAATCGAAGCCAAAATTCAGAGTATTTCATTTTCTAAATGCGACATATCCTTATTTTTTCTGGTTTTGCTGTCTTTGTTTTACTTTTTTAGAAATTAAATTTTTTCTCTTTTTATGTATAATACTACGTTTGATTTATATGGGTTTATAATTGTATTTAGTTCAGTTAGCTTGTTTTGGTTATTTTTGCCTATTTTTCGGTCAAGTAAAGTTCTTGAAGTGTAGATGAAAAGAAGATGATACATCGGACAATGATGACGAGGTCTTTGTGCAGTAGCCTCAAGTAGCTCTTAGTAGAGAAAATGTGTCTAAGATCTCTTCTTCTTTCTGATATTGTGGACTGCTTCTATTTTCTGTCGTAGCTACTGTTGCATTTGACAATTGTTTGAAAGATCTCATCATCATTTTGTAGGAAAAGAACAAAAACAAAAAAAATATGACGTGCACAAGCTCTCCTTCCTCGCAAGCAACTCGATCTTACCACGACTAACACCCAACCTCGCAAGGACGAATGCGTCTTATTTCAATATCGCTAGAACGAAATAATAAATCTAATAACTCGCAAGTAATTAGACTAACAAGAAAATTCTTGTAATACTTCTCAAACTTGAATGAATAAAATTGAATAAAAAGCCTTCTATTTATAGTCGATTAGGTCATAAAAATAATGAAACTAGAAATAAGAAAAACTGAATAGGAAACTCTACAAATAGGAAACTCCAAAATAACTACTATAAATAACAAACTAGTAACTAACTACGCTAGTAAATAACTAACTAGAATCAATTTTAAATAACTAACTAGACTCAATTTAGGGCACTAATCTTCCTTCATCATTCTCCTTTTCTTCGAAAAGATTCGTCCTCGAATCTTAAAAATCTTGAAGTTGGAAATTTCGTCATCAAACCCTCCTGGATCAAACACAAATATTTCTAACCTTGATAAAAAATCAACTAAACACAATGGCGATGATTTTGAACACATCGTTCCATCTTCCTTTAACGCATCATCTTCATTGTAATCTCCATGCTTATCCATCTCCATCCATTTGAAATTGTAAAGAGTATTATAAACAAAAACCTTATTGGGCCATGTTTTCTTGTGTTTTCCTTTCTCGTGCCTTCCATCCCACAACTCTCCATTCACAATCATAGCATAATCCAAATAATAGTTGCTCGAAACAACACAATCATCATGAGCATCCATAAGAATCGAATCCAAGAAGTAATAATAATAATTCCCACCATATAGCTTCTTGTTGATGTATTTATCAAGTGGTGATTGATAATGTTGATCAACTCGAGAATCAAACAATGTTTTTTTGTTGCTTATTAATTTCTTACTCATGATTGATTGCATAATATTAAGATCATCTTGTTTTGCTCTGTTATAACTTGTATGATCAATTTCATCCATGTGATCTTCACCATAAACTTCTTCAAATTCTTCGTCAAAAATAATTGGAAGGTTAGGATCAAATAACGAAGTATCTTCTATATGACATTCCTTCTCGAAAGAAAATAGTTCATCGTCAACCACATCTTCTACTTTCGCTTCTTCTTCTTCTTCATGATCAACGACAAAATCCTCAATCTTTTTCTCTTTTTCTTTCGCTCCACAAGATTGATTAATAAGTTCACGCTCCAACTTTTCTATCATGCAGGAAATTTTGGCAATCCACCATTGTATATCCTTCCATAGTAATTCTTTCTCAAATTGCTCGACCTCCATCAAAAAATGTTTGAATTTCCTTCGAGAAATGATTATGAATTCCCAAAACAAATTTGTTAAGCAACAAATTAGAACGCAGCTCTGATACCAAATTGATGTAAAATAACCCCAACGAATCTTATAGCGGAAATAAAGATTCGATCTTTGATCTTCTTACAATGAAAAGTAATGATTTTTGGTGTCTCAACGAGACTTTCTTTTGTAAATAAAAGGATAGTTGATGTAAAACTTACCCAAATATTTATGTGTGTTTCAGGTTAACGAAATTGCAAAGAAATATAAAGTTTTTTAGGTTTGATTTTTGTAGGAAATTAAAAGAACAAAAACAAAATCCAGAATCCAGCTCATAACAGAATCCAGTCTCTAACTAGGCAACTCAACTATAACTGAACTGCGTGCAGCGAGGTCCTGGTTTAAGTAGTATACACCCCTCCTGGATACAAACCATATCCAGTTCAACCCGACGCGATATACACGATGCGATATCTAAGTTTAAGGGCACAATTCACACTCTCCTGAACACAAACCATGCTTAGTTCAACAACCAATGTGCCCCATAAAGGCACACCAGCCTTACAGTTGATGGCAAAAATGTACAGCCTAGACTATATTACTCTAACCCCACACTTGTCCTTATTCCATAACTCCAAAACCAAGCCATTATCGATATTTAAAAAGATATAATCATTATAAACAATATGGAGATAAAAGGAGTAATCATTATATTTTAAAAGAGGATACTTTCTATTTTAGGAAACTTCTACTTTTAGAAACCTTCTTAAAATTAGCATCATATCAAAATATCAAAAATATTAGCTCATACTAACCCAACATTTTTAGTAAACGATATAGATTTATAAAACTAATACTTTCGGCCTTAACGATATTAATTGTTAAAGTGAGAACATTTGAGTTTATGAAATTATTGAAATATCATACAAATGTTTATAAAATGATTAAAAATGTCTTAAATAATTTAATACTACTAATTAGGGTGTTTTCAAAATTTATAAAACTAAAATACCCTAATGTTAAACAAAATCTTTTAATGGTTTTTATTTAATTAAACCAATGAATATATTTACAGTATGTTAAGGGATGATTTAACTCTTAAATTTTCAGATTTAACTATTTTCAAAATTGCTGGAAAAATAATTCTTTTAGATAAGATGGAGCATTTTAACGATAAATCGTAATTTGTCCAAAAATCAATACTATTAATTAAAGATCTTAATAAATAGTACAAAAATTACTTAAAATAGCTAAAACGTATTTATGGAAATTCGGTCCAGAAAAGAACATTTTCCAGAATACTTAGACTCGGTTTTTAAAAGGGTTTCTCGTTAATCGTCTAATCTCGACAATAACGATTAATAAAAATAGTAATTACAAAATGTTTTACGTATTAATATCCAAAAATTAATAATAAACTTAAAAATCATGATTTCCCAAAAAATACTATTTTTCTAGATTTCCAAAGATTCCAGATTTAATAAATCCCATTAAAATCTTCTTTTAAACCCGTTTTCACAATTAACGATTCCCTTAAAAAAACTTATCGTTCCTAACATTTTATTAAAGCACTAAAAATCATAAAATTACATTATATTATGAAATCATCAGAATCATATTTTTTCCAGATTCAATCATAGGACCAGAAATCGAGAATTTAAACGACAAACGCGGTTTTAACGATAAACGATGATTTAAAGTGATTAATTAATCCATCCACTTAACAATTCCTAAATATTATGGAAAAACTCAGAAAATTCTATTTCATCATAAAGGTTCACCACGTAAAAAATCAGATAAAAATAAAATATTTAAGTACTAGAACTAAAAATTGGCTTTTAATTGTTTATGTTCGTAAACGGTAATAATTCAATAATTGATAACTAAAATATCATAAAAATACTTAATTATTAAAATTCATCAAAAACCTCATTTTTACAAAATATAATAATACATTACAAGTTTAGGCCGAATATTACGATTTTATAAATCAATATAACAATTTAATCGTTAATCTCGTAAAAGCAATAAAAATACCGAAACATGTAAATTTTCAAGTTTTAAAAATTTTCCAGATTATATGACATACATATATTGTCAAAAATGAAATATAAAAATATACATGCAATTACACGAATAATATCACGAAATACCGAGTAACATCGACGTTACATCTAGTCCAAATCGGAATCGATAATATACTCGTCGGCCTCGGGATCGCCCACAAAACCTACCATACGCGAAATCATGGCAGAAAAATACCATGAGAAGAACTAATAAAATCAAGGTAAATAATGATCGAAAACATCGATTACTACCTTAACGATAGGCTCGGAAAGAGGATTAATTCGACGATAAAAATGAGACAATTAGGACTCAAATTAAGCAAGAATCAGCCAAGGGAAGAAGGTAGAATACTCGGCCAAATGGGAAGGAAGGAAGATGTTGAATAAATTTTATTATGCAAAAATGAATGTAAGAAAGAGAGAGAAATGGTTTTAAGCATAAATGATAGTAAAGATGGGTGAAGCATCCAAAGTGTATCTAGACTAGGTTGGCCGGCCAAGAGGATAAGAGGAGGAGTAGGAAGAGTTTGAGTATTAAAGCCTCAATTCAATGAAACGAAAAGAATCTTATGTTTAAGGTTTAATGTGATAAAGTGAAACGTATTAGTAAAATGCAGTTAAATTGTGACAAGAAGTTTTGTCGGTCCAAAATATGAGGAAAAGGTTTAAAATGATTTATAAGTTGATAAAAAAGTATAATCGTAAAATAGTTAAAGGCATTTCAAAGTAATTCGAGTAAACCTCGCGTTGGAAAATAATTATTTACGAAACTTCGTATTAAAATCATAAATGGCTTAATTTTCGTAAATAAAAATATTTACTACTTGAAAATGTTATATAAATGTATTTAAACATTTTTAGGAAAGGGAATAACTTAAATCCGAGCTTAAAAACGTCTGATCAAAGAGGAATAGAATTCTTCGCGGAAAATAATTAGTTTACGAAGAAAATTAAATAAATAGATGTAAAAGAATTAAAATCTTTTAAAATACAAATCCTACATTGGAAATCAGCTGAAGTTTGGAGGTCTATTTTATGCTAGATGTCCCTTTCCTACATTGGAAATCTACTGTCAAAGATGATTAAATGGATGCTGCAGAAGAAAAAGATAAAGCATTGGAAGTACTATTGGCTCTCTACAAGTTTGACAGCTACCATATATATGTTGTGGCAGGAAAGTAATGCAAGACTGTTTACTGGTGCAAAAGTATCTGTTGATGCTATTACCGAGAGGATTCGGTTCTTAGTCACATCTTGGCTCATTACCCATCATTCAAATCCTAAATTTAAAAGCATAATAGATCAAATGTCTATGTAATTACACTCTAGAGTGATATACTTTTGCATCAAAATGTAATTTCATTAAATCAATGAAATGATAACTTTTCCTGCACAAAAAAAAAAACTTTTAAAATAAAAATAAATATTATTAAACTCAAAATTGAAGATAAGCTTGGAAAAATGATAAACATAAGCCAAAATGTGATATAGTTATAACGATGTCATAACGAAAAGAATAAAAATGTTAGGAAAATAGCGGGTGTTACACAATCATCATCTAATTTCTTATGCGTAGTGTTTTGATGCTCGTTGCTGCTGCTATTTTCTTCAATTGCTGCTTTCGACCATGTTCGTTATCGTCTCCCTCGTACCTATTTTTTAGCATCGGTGCTCCTGTTCAGCAACGACGATGACGTGACCCGGCGTTGACGAAAGGTCATTCCTTTTTCCTCCTTGTCTCGCCTTTTTTCTCCTTGTTTATTGGTTATTCATAAGCTGTTGTCGCTGCCATGTTGTGTGCCATCGATGTTGCTGCCCTTCGTTTTTATGTTGCTGTTTGTGTCGGTTTTGCTGCTGCTGCCACGTTTGTTGCTATTATCGTGCTTGGCTACTGTCTTCTTCTTCTTCATATTCCTTTCTTCGTTCTTCTTCTCCCTTCTTCTCTACTTTTTTTCTCTTGTTGCATCATTTTACTGCTACTGCATAAATGATGTTGCTCCTGTTTTCGCATTTTGTTGTTGCGGGTGTTGTTGTTGTCATTCATTGTTGTTGTTGCTGCTGTTATGGGTCGACTTTACGTGCTGCTGTCAATCGTTTTTGATGTTCTTTTGTTCCCTCTTCTTATTTCGTCCTATTTTTCTTCTTCTTTTTCTCCTGTCGTTTTGTCTTTCGTACTGCTGCGTGTTGCTGCTGCTACTGCTATCTGTTGTCTTTATTCTTTTCCCGTCTCCTTCTCATTCTTTATGCTGTTCTGTCCATGTTTGTGCTACTGCAGTTTCTGCTGCTGTCTTGTCCTATACTCTTATCCTCTCCTCGTCATTTTTTTTTGTCTCGTGGCTGTTGGTTTCGTGCCCCTATTCATCGATCATCTTTTATTTTCTTTCTTCAAATCGTGTTCACCTTTCCTCTTGCATCGATCACCATCCCCCGTCTTTTCGTTTCCCCTATTCAAGTCGAGTATCGTTTGGTTCCAATCAGTTCATATCTGTTTTAGCTTCCTCCCATTTTGGGTTATTAGTCCACCCGAATCCAACTCTTATCTTTCTTTTTGTGCGTATCAAGTTGACCTTCCTGGTGAATCATGCTCGGAAGACGATTGATTCTACAACATGGAGCTTAAAGACGTTACTATTGAAGTTTTGGAGCTTGGACTATGCAAGTAGGACAAATTCATTGAACGTTGTCAATCAAGGTTACTTTAGGACGTTACTCGATTTAATATCGTATGTTTGAGTAGTAGTATGTAGTAAATATTTTTAACTTCGGTTTTCTAATTTTACCTATTTGTTATTTTCTAAAAATATTATTTTTAAATTGTGTACCATATAAATATTTTATAAATTTTCAATATCGTTTTATAAATCGTTAGTGATTTACTTATTTACGATCGTTATAATATTTGGTTGGTTATCGTGACACTAGTAACTAAATAATATCTATTTCATATTTTTGTCATATTTTGTTAATTTATAATTTTAACTCAAAATTATATTTTTATATTATAATCGAGATTTGTATACTTGTTCAATAAATTATTTTCGTTTTACGACTTATATTAATAAATGAGAAAGTAGTTGATTTTGTTTTAAATACATTTTTAGTCGAGATTATATTCTCTAATAATTTCTCATTTGTTTACGATTGATTATTTTTAGTAAAATTAGTATTATTTATTGATAAAATCTATATGATAAACTAATTTGGGATCTTTATAAAATCTAATTTAATTTATAAAGTTCGTCGACTCAATTAATTTTGATATCATTTTCTTAAAACATTCCTTTTCTGCAAATTTATAGTTTTAAGTCGATTCCCTAATTATTTATAAATACTATACTTTCACTTATTCTATTTGATTTATATTTTAGTAACGAATTTAGAAATATATTAAAGTTACGATAACGACGATAATAATAAAACGTTAGTTTCGTTAGAATTGCTATTTCTATATATTTCACTTATTTTGATAACTTACGTATTTTCTATAAGACTATTTCTATTTTAAGTAAGTTTCTAAAATTAGTAAGTTTTTGTTTATAGAAAGTTTTCCTTTTAATATAAAATATTTATTCCTTTTATCTTCGTATTAGTTATAATGATTATATCTTTTGAATATCGATAATGGCTTGTTTTGGAGTTATGGAATGAAGACAAGTGTGGGATTCGAGTAATATAGTCTGGGAGGTACGTTTTTGCCATCAACTGTAAGGCTGGTGTGTCTTTATGGGGCACATTGGTTGTTGAATTGAGCATGGTTTGTGTTCAGGAGAGTGTCCATTGTGCCCTTAAACTTAGATATCGCATCGTGTAAGTCGTGTTAGGTTGAACTGGACATGGTTTGTGTCCAGGAGGAGTGTATACTACTTAAATCAGGACCTCGCTGCACGCAGTCCTATTATAGTCGAGTTGCCTAGTTAGAGACTGGATTCTGTTATGAGTTAAGTTTATAGTTCTCGAAGCTAGTTTCCAGTATTATCCTAGTGAAAGTCTAGCCTTGTGCACACTGACCGAATTTCCATAACCCCGATTTTGGTATTATTATTATCGATTGGTTTTGACTTGCAGGTTGGCAAATGTTTTAAGTTTTCTCCGAAAACTTACTTTATTATATCGTTTTAATGTTTTCTCTTTCAAATATTTTGATATAATATTACTATTATTTTTCCAATAATATAATTTAGCTGGGAGAACGTCCGAGTTACTCCCCACTAACGTGGCTGTTATGTTTATAACATGACAAGTATTTGCTGCTGGGTTTTTGGTGTGAGCTAGCGAGTAGCATGGATCCTACTCTTTCTTCATTCATGATTTATGGAATTGTATAAACCTGTTTGGAGAATTTCCTTTTAGCCCTTTTTTTAAAAAGTGGTCTTTGTATTGACTTATCATTTCTTTTAATAAGATATAGTTTGTCAGTGTGTTTTAATCTCAACTCTACAGTGTTTCTGCCACTGTATTGCGTTAGAATTTCAAGGGGAACAGCTTGTCCACCAGCTTGACACTCTCAGCCCGCCAACGTTGAAGGTGTTTGGTGAAACCTTTTGTTGGATCTTGGGCCATGACTTCTAGAGTTCGCATGGTAGTCTGAAGTTCAGTATTGTCAGAATATTTTTGAGCGAACTCCGTAACCACATCTTCCCAAGTTAAGAATATATCTTTTCGTATTTAGTCTGTAGAACCAGGCTTTCGGGTATTTTTTGATTGACGTGCCGAACATATTGATGAACATGTCGGCCTTGACACCCTTAATTGCCATAAACGCCTTGAAGGCTCGGAGGTGTAGTAATTGATCCTCCGTCCCTTCGAATATGGGTACCCTTCTAAGTTGAGATCAGTGGGTAGTTTCTCACTGATATGTGTATAGTTTCGGGAGTTTTCAACGCGAATGTTGTTCCCTTGGAGGGCATGTAGTTGTTCTTCGAGCTTACGCATCGTGATGATCAGTTTGGCAAAACTATTAACCAACCCAGAATTGAGGTCTCTTGCCGTTCAATAACAATTGGGCGAGCATTCCCGGCCTCTTGGTCGGCCTTTATGGCCCCTAGTTGCGTCTCAACCGTGGTCTACTCGCTAACCATCGTGTTTAGCAAAGCCTTCATTTCATTGATGTTGTTTTCCATATCCCTATTTCTGGTTGTGGGTACCATACTCTACGAGAATACCCACGTAATCAGAAAAGTTGCTTCGTAATCCGAGCACCCCACTCCGATTTGACTCTCCTAAGACAAGTGCGTAGGGTACGATTCTCAGAGTAACTGTGATTAATCACCTCGTCGAAGAATAGCCCCCAAGTGGGATTGAAAGTTTTTCTAAGACTCGAGTGTCAGACGAGTGACCTTTCCACTTAAGGTGCATGAACCTTTGTTACAGGTGTGGACACCCGCATTTTGCCTACTCGTGTCTGTAGCAGTCTCCAACAAAACACCTGATGATCATCGGACGCTAACAAGCATTAATACTCTCGAATATGGCCTCAGAATCTATAGTATCCATCGTGGGCACTTAGCGGAGTGTGAATCTCCCAAAACAAACCTCAAATTCAGACTCGGTGGGTCGTTCCTGATAAAATGAAGCTATTTTGAGCAAAACCCGTCATCGGGGGCAAAACCATCTTTTGCGACCGAGCCAAAACCGGTCATAGTCGAAAACCCGAGAACGAAACAAACCTTGCGCTGCGTCCAAGTACAAAGCAAACCAAGTCAAAACAAATCAAATCAATTAACCAATCAAATCAAATCTTACCATAAACAAACTCGGATTACTCTCACCCGCCTGAGGGCACTCGATCGAGTGCCTAATGGCCACTCGATCGAGTGATCCCCTAAAAAACCACCAGGAGACCTTTTCCTAAGCCACACGATCGAGTGCACTTAGGGCCACTAGATCAAGTGACCCTAAACAGGGGTAAAGGCTATAAATAACCCCCCCCCCCCCCCCCCCCTTTGCACATCATTAAAGGGACTTCTTTTTTTTACTCCTTGAGCCTTCATTTTTCACCATCTTAGAGTCTTCCATACTCACAGACATAGAAAGCCATTCCGAGACCAAAACTTATCAAAAAACCGAGAGCATTCTCTGCCTAGTCACATCCTAACTCACCTTACATATCTCAAATCGCTCCCGTGCCTTCGATGCCAATACGCGAGCCTATTTTCGAGACTATTGACATGTAGGTTGAGGGTATCAAACCCCATTTTCTATCTCAAATCTCCTTTTTATTTTGCATATACTAACACTACTAACATTTACATTTCGCATCTAACTTTTACTTTTCCGTTCATAACAATCTAACTACTAACATCTAACTTTAATTTATCGTCTTTTACATTTTGTTCATATATAATACCGCATATATTATGATATAACAAAATTACTTTCAAATTGATTCGAGCAAATGTCTGATGATGCTAAATCGATTATCGTTGGCTTCAAAAGCCAAACTACGATATCGAAATGCAAAGGACCTAAATTTGTGATAGAGTCCCAGATTGAATATGCTCGATTATAAAAATCGCCAAAAGTTGGTATAATCCTCCGAACAAGTCGTAGTGGAGGTGGCGCCATTCGAGGAGCTCTGCTCTAGACACTTAAAGGTTAGGGTGCTTTATAGCGTACGCATAACCGTCGATTATAACACGATCGCGGTTATTCATTTCCGAGCACATTCGATCCCATTTTCAAAATATTACTCTAAATGTTTGATGACGACTCTATAGGCGAACAATGTTCATCATGAGTCATTAAATCCAAAGTCGGTACAGAACCCAACAATGTCAATCTGATTGTCATACGATCCTCGTGATCCGATAGGTGACATCACGAAAAGGAAGGATCGATATTCGTATCGACATGGCGGGGTCAAGGAACATTCCTTCGCACATAGTTTCTTTTTATTTATATATATATATATATCATCAATATCACTCTAAAATATCCGATGTTTACTCTATAGTTGAATATCGTTCATAACGAATCAACGAAGATCAAATTAGTGTGAAACCTAATGACATTAAAACGATCATCGTATGGTCCATATGACCAGGACACGATGTCGTAATACGAAAGGATCGATATTCACAACTAATTCTAATACATTCGATCAAAGTCACGTAATGGGTAATGTCGAGCAAATTCTCTACCCGTTACAGAAGGCACTCGATCGAGTACCTAAAGGTCACACGATCAAATGACACCCTCAAAAACAGGCAGGGATTTCCGCCATGAGGCACTCGATCGGCTCCCTCCAATGACTCGATCAACTGATCTCTGAAAGCCTCCAACGAGGTCCCTTGAGGCGACATAAGGTTCCATCGAGTTATATTTATGACTCCGAGTCGATGCGTTCCTAATCAATCGTGACATTTTTAGTCGAGACTATTTTCTCTAATAATTTGTCATTTGTCTACGATTGATTATTTTTAGTAAAATCAGTATTATTTATTGATAAAATCTATTTGATTAAACTAATTTGAAAACTTTATAAAATATCGTTTAATTTATAAAACTCGTTGACTCAATTAATTTTGATATCGCTTTTCTTAAAACATCTCTTTTCTAAAATTTATAGCTTTAACTCGATTTCCTAATTATTTATAAAATGCTATATATTGACTTATTATATTTTATTTATATTTTGAGTAACGAATTTAGAAATATATTAAAGTTACGATAACGACGATAATAAAAAAATGCTAATTTCGATAGAAATATTATTTTTATTCGTTTCACTTATTTTAATCACTTACGTATTTTCTATAAAATATTTCTATTTTAAGCAAGTTTCTAAAATTAGTAAGTTTCTATTTATAGAAAGTTTCCCTTTTATATAAAACGCGTATTCCTTTTATCTTCATATTATTTATATTGATTATATCTTTTGTATATATCAATAATGGCTTTGTTTTGGAGTTATGGAATAAGGACAAGTATGGGGTTAGAGTAATATAGTCTGGGATGTACGTTTTTGCCATCAACTATAAGGCTAGTGTGTCTTTATGGGGCACATTGGTTGTTGAACTGAGCAAGGTTTTTGTTCAGGAGAGTGTGCATTTTGTCCTTAAACTTAGATATCGCATCGTGTAAGTCGCATCGGGTTGAACTGAAAATGGTTTGTATCCATGAGGGGTGTATACTACTTAAACCAGGATCTCGCTGCATGCGGTCCTGTTATGGTTTTTTTTTTGGTAAAGTGTAAGTATATTAAAATAACGCGTCTCTAAGGACGTCAATCATTTACAACGATAGTAGCATAGCAGCTACATCACACATAAACAAATTCCTTTCACATTAGAATTTCTAGTGAAATCCGGTCTCTAGTCATGAGTGTACCAATAATATGATTAAAAACTCGATTCTTTATCTCCTTTTATGAATGTAACAACAATATTCAGGAGTTGCCAAAATCCCTTCTTGCCAAGCCCAATTTCGTTGGTTCCAAATGTAGTAAATAGCCGCGTTAATGATGCAATTGAGCACTCCCTGTTTAAACTTGGAATATCTCATCTTCTTCGTCCAGGTGAGTACATCGCAGGTCGGTATTTGAACACCAGTCCAGACCTGCAGCTCCTTCAAAAATCGTCTACTGTATTCCCATGAAAAGAAAAGATCCTGCAGCAACTCACCATTTTGCCCACAAATACAACATTTATCATCTTCTACAATCCCCCAATTCCTCAATTTGTCTTTAGTGTTAAGGCTCTTATGATTATACATCCAAGCGATGAAGGCATGTTTGGTTACCGTCCAATGATTCCAAGTAAGATGAAACCAGTCCACTTTCTGTCCTGCTGGAATCAACCACGCATAGCCCCTTGCTATGGTATAATTTCAATCTGAGTCAGTACTCCATTCTCCTTGAGAGTATGCATTTTTGAATAGCTCTTTAGTCTAACAGATTTTTTTCCAAACCCAACTAGCTTCTCGAGCAGGAATGTAGGAACTCCAGTTTTTGCGTTTTGAGTAAGTGTGTTGGACCCAAAGAACCCATAGTTTCGAAGGTTGGGAATAGATCCACCACACTAACTTCCCGATTGCCGCTTTGTTCCATTCACTGTCGATTTTCATCCCTAGACCACCTTCTCTCAGTCCGGTACAAGCTTTTTTCCACACAATGGGAGGGGATTTTATGTAGTCAGCCCCCCCATTCCATAGGAAATTCCTGCACACTGCTTCTATTTTGTTAAACACGGTTTTAGGGAGAATAAACATCGATGCCCAGTAAGAGTGAAGCGTTTTCAGGACGGATTTAACCAGCACCAGCCGTCCCGCATACGACATTTTCTTGGTGCCCAAAGTTCTGATTCGGGAAGTAATATTCTCAATAAGTACTTGACAGTCTTTGATGCTCAGTTTAGTAGGTTGAATAGGAATTCCCAGGTATCTAAAGGGCATTTTTCCTTCGACACAACCTGAGACAAGCATAATTTCCTCTTTTGCGGCTTCCGAGACTTCGTTGAAATAAACATTAGTTTTCCCCCTACTCATCAGTAATCCCGAAGCTTTGGAAAAATTAGCAAAAGTCCGTATGAGGATCATCATTGAATTCATATCTCCTTTAAGTCGTGTTATGGTTGAGTTGCCTACTTAGAGATTGGATTCTGTTACGAGTTAAGTCTACAGTTCTCGAAGCTAGTTTTCAGTATTATCCTAATGAAAGTCTAGCCATGTGCACACTGACCGAATTTCCATAACACCACTTTTGAATATTATTATTATCGATTGATTTTGATTTGCAGGTTGACAAATATTTTAAATTTTCTCCGAGAACTTATTTTAT
Organism: Agrostemma githago; assembly: GCA_958450325.1. Classification (NCBI taxonomy): domain Eukaryota; kingdom Viridiplantae; phylum Streptophyta; class Magnoliopsida; order Caryophyllales; family Caryophyllaceae; genus Agrostemma; species Agrostemma githago. Next base: position 44,667,164 of record OY288244.1, read on the forward strand.
TATATCGTTTTAACGTTTTCTCTTTTTAAATACTTTGATATAATAATACTATTATTTTCCGTGTGATATAATATGGCTGGGATAACGTTTGAGTTACTCCCCACTGACGTGGCTGTTATGTTTATAACATTACAGGTATTTGCTGCTGGGTTTTGGGTGTGAGCTAGCGAGTACCGTGGATCCTACTCTTTGTTAGAAACCAATTAAGGACTTAACTGTTAGGTTTATATGTTCTTGTAACTCAATGACTAGCATTGAATATTTGCTTCCTTTGTCTGGAAGAAGATGAATGAACAAGATGTTGATAGGATGTTGTTCCAGATCGGGACAAGACCTGCTTAGAACTCCCAATGCCTGCTGACTGAAGTGGACAGCTTGGTGCTCCAAGAAAGATGTCAATGGTGACTTTTCAGCTCCGATTCGGTTTGCTTATGCTGCAGGCCAGATGATCAAGAGTAGATTCCAGTTCCGTGACGGTGCAACAGACTTAGATGTGAAATCACTTTGGATCCTAATGGAGCGACCCTATACTAATGTGCTCGTATCCCTACGAGATAATGAAGATATCCCGCGTTTTCCTTTGTGGAACCTTAGAGGCCCGAAGATTCTCTTCTCGTTTAAGACCTTAGTTATCTAGGATCATTGATTCTTTTCTCCTTGCCTCTACTCCTTCCAACCCTTCTTATAATTTCTCGTCTTCATTCTGGAGATAAATCTTTGATTAACTCTCCTAATTTATCATCTTTCCTCTTAAGATTCTTTGGTTTGACCGATTTCCGTCTCAGTGAACCCCATGAAAAGTTATAGATGTTTGAGGTTTAGTGAACCCTTATTACCTGGTTTGAGGATTGTGAGTCTACCGTGTCTTCTAAGCAAATAAGAAATTTTTGAGGATTGATTTAAATAGCAAATTGTTGCTTGACGGAATTAGGATGATACCTTAGATACCGATCAGCCTTGGGTTATAGGTTACATGATTATATAGATAGTACTTAAAGTTGAATGATATTTTGGAGTAGTAAGAATATATCATATTTGATGGATACCTAGTACTTAATCTAGAACCGAACTAAGTGTAACTGAAAATATTACTTTAGGATTCATGCCTAATGCTTATTCGATGGATGTATCGTGAATATTTGGGATCATAGAGCATTGTTTAAAGTGTTAGCATGAGTGTTGTGGTACCTTTAAATGTTTTCATTAATGTCGTTAGAAATTTTTGTTGCCATAGGTTATCCGTGTTTCTTAAGGATTAGATCATTGATTGTTGTTTAAGGTTGTAACCTATGAACTTTAGAGTTGAGTTATCTAACATGGATAAATTGTTGTTGTCCATGAAGAAGAGAAATATCTTGCACAATCATAAGTTGGGTTTATTGTGTTGTTTTGAGAAATACTATAATACAGATCGTCTTATTGGGACTTTCAGTTTAGATCCTTAGACCAACGAGATTGTGGCGTCGTTGACTTATTAAATATTTTGTGGTTGCAGCATTATGATTAGAAATTTGATGGACTTCTCAGAAACATTAATCGAATGACGTGTTTGAAGACGTAAATGTCTACCATTTCCTATAGGATTGAGAGAGTTTGAGAATCTGTTGTACCTTCCCAACCTCTGTCTACTTCTGATGTTTAAACATGTTGGTGAAATCAATTTTTTTTCTTTTTTGGAGGATTTGGTACCCGAGCATTATTAATTGGTGGATTTTGTTTAGTGTTCCTTATTCGAGAAATTTGGAGTATACCTCGAGTTCAGACCTCATGATCTTTGAATTCATGAGCCTTGACGATTACGAGTTTGGGTATGTTTTGTTAACCGTTGGAATCTTAATTATAGATTTGATTCTAAATCATTTGTGGATTAATAGCGTGTCGTTTGAACGATTGGATAGTCACGTAAGACATTTTGGAGTCTGTGACTAAGTAATACAACCTAGTGCCTAATATTGGACTTAACATTATTTGATGGAAGTTAGGAACCTGTGTTGTAAGAGTCGTACCGGGAATCTCGAGATGGTTATTAATTTATTCTCTAATCATTGAGAGCTCTCCTTGACTCTCAATTTCGTCCTCCTCTTAGCTTTTCTTTAATCCTGCTACTTCTTCTTCAGCCAATCCCTTCGGCTTCTTTGTCGGGTTTGAAAACTTTTTTTTCAATTTGTCGTTGACCTTGACCCTATTTATCCGTTTACCTTTTTCCTGAACCTATGTTATGAAAAATTTGACTAATTTAAAATTTTGGGTTGGCATGGAATTTTAATATTTAGAGTTATAAATTTCAAAACTTTATACTTCGTTTTTATTTTATTCTTTGTTGATAACACATATTTAGTCCTTTTTCAAAATGCCTTAATAATTTATTTTAAAGTATTTCAAAATTATTTCAATTTTCAATTTTCAAGACTGTTTAAATTTTACGAAAACTTTCATAATTGCTAATATTTTGATTTCTATAAGATTATTATGTAAAACGGTTTAGAATTTTCGAAAAACATCGTATATCTAAGTTTTTGTTTTATTTTCGATGGACATTAAATCTGTTACTGAAAATATTTGACGACTAGTTCGATTTTTATTTACTAACTACAAAATTAGATTTCTCAAATTTTTGTTTGGTTTTAAAACAAAATATTGTCGAATTTCTTAATTGAAACATTTTACTGTTGCTTTGAAGATATTTGGATACTCTCCCCTTCGAGTTCGTTTACAAATATCATTTATTGTCATTATTTTATCGAATAATATTTAATTCACGACTTTATCAATTTAAATGATTTTAAACTAGGCCCAACTACTCTTGAAATAAAATTTGAATTTAATTTCGATTTCATACTCCGTTGAAGTTGTAAACTTTTTAAACCGAGATTGTGACGCGAGTTAAGCATTTTCATTTTGTTCAAATGATATAACCTTGTTTTCCGTTCTATTATTATGTTTTTGTTAGTTTCGAGGACAAAACTTCTTTTTAGTGGGGAAGATTGTAACACCCTTGACTTTATAAATCAAATTTAATTAAACTTATGTTCGTATTTTTATTTTGTTTATAATTTAACTCGTAATTCTTAAAATTATTATAAAATGAATTTATCGTTTAATTGTTTCGAACTCCTAAAATTTTATTTGTCTCGGAAACTCTTCTTATATTTAAACATATTTTTATTTATGTTTCGATTTATTTTATAGATTTAATTTAATTCTTATCAAAAGCCTATTTCTTCGGTGATTTAAATTCTAAATTCTTGTGATTCATTTATATTTAAGCTCGGATTTCTTTTTTTGGCTCGAAACTCATTTATTTTAAGTTTTGTCAAAACATCTATTAACTTTCCTCGAGAAATCAACTTAATTCACTTTATCGAAGATTTATCATTTATCGGCAAATACTTTTTCATCGTCTAATTATTTATTTCTATAAAATTCATTTTCGCCTCGAATAATTATTTATATCCCGAGAAACGTTTATGTTACTCTTTTTTTTTGTCGGCCCGTTTATTTATTAATTGTATTAACTCATTTTAATTGGGTTTCGTGGTTCTATATATGTGTCTTCTTCGAATTCGTGTCCTAATAATATCTACTCCCTCCTAGTTCTTTATATCTTCCCTCTTTTTTTTGGCACAAATATTAAGAAGAGAATAAAGAATTGATTAAAGTAAGAAAATATGGGGTATAAAGTAGAAATATGGTGGGGTTTCTGAGTAAAGAAAAGAATAAAGAATTGAAAGAAGAATAAAGAAATAATTAAAATACAATCCAAAAATGGAAAGAGGGAAGATTGTTGAACTAGTACCAAAAAGAAAAAAGGGAAGATAAAAAAAACTAGGAGGGAGTACTATATTTCATTACTCTATTTTTTTCCCTAAACCCACATACAGTTCACTTGTCCACCTTTTCGTTCATCCTTTCCACCGCTTCCCCAATCCTTTTGCTTTCCCACCTTGTTAACTTACATACTCCCCCCCCCCCCCCGTTTTCCTTTACTGAAGGATTCTACGCACCCTCTTCGTTCCTCCTTCCTCCTTCTTCATTTTCTTTTCTTTGTCTACCAACATCTCCCTCCGTATAACTCTATCAACACCCATATCATCCATGGTCCTTATCATTACCATCTTCATCATTTTTTCTGATTCGTGCCTCTTCTGTCCGTATGCTTCTGCTGCCGTGTTGTTGTCATTCGCTGCTGCTATTCAACATCTTTTTATCTCGTTCAGGTTTGTCCTTGTCATGCTCCTTTCTTCTTACTTGTTCTTGCGGTTTGTTCAATAATGACGTCATTTTCGTGCTGCTGTTATGTGTTCTGCTGCCGTCGTTTCACTTCTCCGTTTTCTTCTTCATTTCTTATTCTTCTGTTGCGTTTCGTTGCTGCTACACGCTGCTGTCATCGTTTTCATTCTTGTTGTTCTTTGGTGCAATCGTTGTTGCTTCTTTTGTTGCGGTTGATGGTTTATTTACTGATGTTATTGCAGCTGTTTTGTCGTTCGGCTGATCGCGTGGCTGTCAGTTGCGGGTTCGATGCCTAGATTGGTCGTGTCTATGTTGTGTCTAGTCGATCTCCTACCGCAATTATTCATGACCTGAAGGTGACGGATCTGTTCTTCATCCTTCTTTATTTTCGTTTTGTATAACACCTGCTCTACCTCAGTTCTCCTCCTTCATCTTACTTCTGTCACTGATCTGCTGTTATGTTTTGCTGACCTGAAGCATTCTGCTGCTGTGGCTTGATGCCGTTTCGTGAATGTTGTTGTTATCTTGTTGTGCGTGCATCGGTTGAGGTTGTGTCGGGGTGTTGATGTTATTGATCGTTGTATTTGGGATGATGTACTGGTATTACAACGACAGTTATTGCTCGTCGTTCCTGCCGATGCTTGTTGTTTCATCCTCCGTCGTATCTTGCTTGTTCCTTCCGTCCTACTTCCTTCTCGATAAATCTTTTTACCAATCCTATTCCATTCCCGAGGGCCATCGTGCTAGCTTCGACAAAGACGATTATTTTATAGACGCAGATATCGGCTCAAGGTAACTTTAGGACGTTACTCGTTTTTATATCGTATGTTTGAGTAGTTGTAGACACCCAAATTTGGACCTGGTGGCTGCAGAAGTGCCCAGCAAACACCCGATGACGATAGGACTGCAACGCGACACGGGTTCGCGATGTTTTAGATAGTTTTCCTATAGAACGGTCCAAATAATTACTCGGAAAAATTAAAACTAATTTGATGGCAGCCTTAGTCGTGTCGTTACGGTAACATAGACACTAATTAGAGTCAATTCCGACAATGGGATCCCGAGTCGGTCCCGAAACTCGAACCAAGTCAACACCGCGCCAAGCGAACCTCGGGATGATCACCCGAGGCCCACTAACCCACGGCGCTAGGTCAAACCAGGGGTAAACTTCATCCCCAAGTAACGTATCACGCTCCTCCCTCTCGGTTTTGGAAAGTATCAAAATCGTATCCTCAAAACTCCAACCGCCCCACCTGACGCACCTGGGTCTCCCCACGCTCGGACCCAGGCACCTGAGTCTTAGCACGCCCCAGCTTGAGCGCCCATATGGGCGACGAGGGACGAAAACACCTATAAATACCCCCCTTCACGCCCTCATTTCGACACACAACATTCAATCTTCTCTTCCCCCTCAAAAACTCTCGCTAAGGGCTCGCACTCCGACACCCGACATCCAAGGCAAACTTTTCGTCGTGCTTATTCCAAACATCATCAGCATTCACGTTTGGGTTTGCAGCGACATAGTCGGTTACAAACTACTTCTCATAAGGCTCCAAAATCTCACAATTAGGAAGTAGATAAAGGTGAGCTCGATTGCATTCTTTTTCATCTAACATCCTAGAACCCCCAATTGATGATGTTCCTTCCTCGTCCTTAACTTTGTTTTCGTTTGGACATCTTTCTCAAAGTAGAAGGAGCAGAAGTTTGCAATATCCTCTGTTAAATAGGCATTAAAAATAGAACCCTCTACCCTAGCCTTGTTACCAATTTTTTTCCTTAAATGGTTAAGGAACCTACATATAAAACTTGAGCAAGTCAATTAATAAATATTAGCTATGTTTTAATTAGAATTACAAGTTAAATTAATAAAAATAAAGTACCTTTCAAATGGGTACATTCATCTATATTGGCCAGGTCCTTCAACCTTAGCTTCGTAAGGCAAGTGGACCGATAGCTGCTTCATCGAATTAAAGAACGATGGTGGGAAGATCATCTCAAGTTTGCAGAGTATTTCTGGAATTAGATCCTCCAGCCGAGTCATGTCCTCAATTGACACTATAGAAGAACATAAATCTCAGAAAAACTGAGATATCTCAGTTACAGAATTCCACAACGTCGGTAGAAGTTGCCTCAATAACACTGGTAGTAACCTCTCCATAAATACATGGCAATCATGGTTGTTTAAACCTTGCAACTTTAGATTCTTATGATCGACACATCTCTTAAAGTCAGAGGCATACCCATCAGAGAACTTCAGCTTCTCTAACCACTCCAAGAACGACTTTCTCTGAGCCTTGTCAAGGCTGTAGACGACTCTCGCTTTGGACCCATCTCGTTTTATGTGCAACTGAGGACGATCACAATTTTTTTTCACGTCTCGTGCGGAGCCTGTAGTATCACAACTCTTACGATCCACATCCATCACAGTGTGAATCAATTGCTCAAAATGTTTTTTTCTATGTGCATCACGTCCAAATTATGACGATGTAACAAAGTAATCCAATATGGAAGGTCAAAGAAAATGCTTCGTTTAAACCATCCATTTTTCAACTTCTTTAGAGCCTTGAACTCCTCACAGGTGCCATCAATAGAAGAGGGGAACTCGGATATCAATTCCCATATTTCATCTCACGGGAGTCGAATAGGTGGATTATATGGCACTACCTCACCCTTTTTTAATTCTCTCTTGTTGTAGACACCCACATTTGGCTGCTAGGTGTCTATAGCGGTTTCCAAAAAAATCACCCAATGATGATCGGACGCAAACATGTTTCTACGCGCTCGGATATGGGCTCAAAACCATTAGTTTCTGGCTTGGGCTTTTTAGGGAGTACAAATCTCACAAAACCGACCTCAAATTCAGGCCCATTGGACAGTTTCCAATCAAATAAGAGTAATTTGGGTCAAAACCGACACCGGAAATAAAACCGACTTTTAGCGATTGGGTCAAACCCCGGTCAAAGCCGTTTCCAAGACACAAAAAATATCCATGCAAACATCAAAAGTCCAACCCAAATAAAAGATCCACAAAAAGACTAACCCGAGGTCAAAAAAACTCGGACCTCTCGCTCCAGCTGACCCACTCGATCCAGTGACAGACCACTCGATCGAGTGGGCCCTCAAGCAAGCCCGACTGCGGTTGCTTGGGCCACTCGACCGAGTCAGCAGGGTACTCGGTCGAGTAACCTTAGACGGGGAAGGGGAGCTTTGCCTATATATACACCCCTTTTGCATACAATTAACCATCTTTTTTCAGCCCTTTACAACCCTAATCACTCATCTTCAACTTACATCCTTAAACCCTACCAACTTACAAACCCTAAACTAGGATAACTTAACCTACGTATACTTTGATACTCCCGTGCTCAATCCACAACTAACAAGTTCTATCCGAGACTAAGAAACATGTAGGTTGAGGGTGCAAAATCCCACTCTTCTCTCTTCTCCTCTCTCTCGCGTCGTCCTCCTCTCTTCCTCTTTTTTTTTGTTCTTCTAATATCAATAATATTATTAGTATAAGACATTAGATTACTCGCCAATTCGTGTCGAGCGGGAATGATGACGGGATAAGGAAATCCGAATATACAAGGTTGCTTCACCCGACGTTGCCGGTCGCTTATTCCGACACCCCGAACGCTTGATTGTTAAAGCGGGTCAACATCAACAAAAATCGTCTCTTTTCATTCACGTCGCATCGTAATCATCATTTACCACATATCCATCATTTCTTTTTAAAAAAAACTTTTTTTTATGAGTCAAAACCTGTTGATGCGGATCCGACATCACACAATCCGTAAGGATTTATCGCGATGTCGAGATGCGGAGGGAATCAAGTCAAGTCCTTTGAAATTCAAGCAAGTATAAAGTGTCGATCTATTAGATTCGATACCTACTCAATAGTTGGGTGTTGAATCTAAGCGATTTAGTCAACTAATTCAACTAAAACGATTTTCATTGATGCTAAAATAGTTGTCATCTAATTCGACAAGAATTAATTACGACACTATAAACGCGGAGATAATCCATATCGTTTTAGCTTAATTTAAACGGCTTACAAAAGTATTTTCTAGATTTCGCTCTAAATATTCGATATCGCTTCAATAATCGAATATCGGATACTATGAGTATCAAAGTCCGAATCGAACATAAATCATACAATATTTATGCCAGATTCAATAAAGTCATCGAATTTTCAAAATCAAAAAGCAATTTCGAAATCGACAATAAATTGCGAAGCAAACCCTAGTTTGTACAAGGGTCACTCGATCGAGTGCCATAGGCCACTCGATCGAGTGACATCCAAAAATCGAGGCAGAATGCATTTTGAGGACCACTCGGTCGAGTTTCTCAAAGACTCGATTGAGTGGCGACCTACTCGGTCGAGTCACTTAGCGACTCGGTCGAGTAACACCTCAAATTGTGGGCAGACCCCTCTTCCGATGCACACTCGGTTGAGTCCTTCAATGACTCGATCGAGTGCCCTCTCATCACGTCAAAAGGTGAGCCCTGAATACAATCCGAGCCTCGTAAAATTTTCTTTATGACCTTGGTCAACACGTGTCAAGTCAATCACGTAATTTATTACTTTCTAAAATCATGCATTATGTTGTTTTCTTCATTCTATCGCATTTTTACATTATTTGCAAACCGTTATTATCATTATCACCGTTACTAACTTGTTTGTTTCTATTTTTGTCGATTTATTCTCGTTATTTCTTTTATTCTACTAAAAAAATCTCTCATGCTAAACATAACTTTGACGTTAATTTTAGATGCATTAAATCGACTTAGCAACCCATTCAAATTCTCGCATGTTTAGTTAAAACGTTGTTTGCATATCATTTCATCGTATTACTAACGCACGTATTAGAGAGTCAAACAATATCTTAGTAGAGGCCGCTAATGTGCGGGAGGGGTTGGGTGTTCTTTGTGAACTTCCCAACACGTACCCTCACCCCTTACTCAGAACCATAGTTTCCGGATATCCGAATCCACTGGCACACGAGAGTCATTCAATACACGGTATCCGATAATGTCGGTATCGGTATCAAATGCAAAGGGATGAGCCCAATATACTCTGACATCCGAAAGGGCCATACTTTGTGCATGGCCCACTAAGATATAGAGTGGGTTCGAACGGGCCCGAACTCCCACAAAGTTCGGTGGCGACTCCACTTCGATTTAAATTGCAATTCGACCCATCTCATGTGGAGATTCATTCGCCTCCCCAAACCCGCGCGTGGCCGCGTCGGGGTGGACCTATGTCATGTCCACAATTTGGAGACTCCGCTGGGGATTAACTGATGCATGACTTACCATCGGCATCCTCAGGGTGAGAATCGAATAGAAATCGTTTGACTAGTACAATACACGTTTTAGTTCTACGGTTCATGCATAACCCTATCTTTTCCCGGGCCGGTACTGGTGACCAACGTCCAACTATACCATGACATACTCCAATATGGATATGTTAAAGGTGTTCATAGTTGATTCGTATGGGTTTTGCGGCATGTTCTAAGCTCAACTCAACTTAGAAAGCCCGTCCCAATTCACGGATAGGCTACGTGCACTGGTATAGACCCATTACAGACCGACCGACACTTAGTGTAGGGCATACATTGCGTCGTTATTATGCTTGCGTGACTATGTGCTGCTTGGTTTCTAATGTCGTTTCTCAAAAATCGACAATTTTTTCAAAAAATACATCTTTTTCAAAATATCCAATTTGAAAACCCGGGAAGCATACCGAATTTAGGACTAATGATTTTACTCAAAATAGCCCATTTCTCGCCGGTATTCTGCCCATTTCAAAACTCGAAAATATTTTCGAACTTTCGAAATTGTGGCCCGATACACTTTCCAATTTTTAAAAAATCGGGCCCTCCACCGAGTCTTCTCGGATTTTCCAAAAAAAATCCCTTTTCAAAACCTTCCTCTTCTTAAGACTTCCCGTATTTAGCAGTGTCGGGTCGTGTCATAAGTCGTCGAAGTCTTTAGTGTCGAAACTCTGTCGATCTTACATCACGAGTTTCCTCCCTATCCCAGTCCGCCTTATTTGACTAAGGCATGGCCCACCTACGTAAGACGTACTCTTACAAAGGAGGGACCGTCTACACATTCGAGTCCAAAGTCTGGGGATGTCTCACGTGGACCTTCCTTCGAACGGGACTCGGCCCACATTGCCGGATTCTAAGAGAGGCCCTACTTTTGCAAGTCACCCGTCTAGGTGTCGTTTCCGAGTCATTTCCTTTTCAATCTTTCCTTTGCTCGGGATGTACTTATTATTCCAAGGTTTGGGCTAATTTCTGATTACACGGTATTCTTACAAACAGGCCACCGATAACCAGACGCCAGAAAATGCAAACTACTCTGGATCAACTTATTGCCGCTCTGGCCAAAATCGAGACCCAATTGACTGCCATCCAGACTGACCAAACGACCTTTGCCACTCGTTTGAGTGCCGTGGAGAAAGGGACTCCTGATGCGGGATCTGAGCCCACCGGGCCCATAGCTGAACTAATCAGCGTTGTTTGCAAGCTTGAAGAGCAGGTCTACTTGTCAACAAGCAACTCGATCCATACAGAGAATGCTCGCTCCTACTCGCCTCTGAATGACGAGTTACCCGCCAACCTCAACCTTACGGGAATACCGATGTTTGAGGGTACTGAAGACCCGGTCCATCACATCCGGGGTTTCAAAGAATTTACGGCTGTCAAGGGGGTGAAATCCACCATGTTCAAGCACTTGTTCGCTTCTTCCCTTGAGAAACATCCCAAAGCCTGCTACTACAGGCTTGAGTCCAAGAAGTAACTTGGGATGATGTGGCGGCTGAATTTGCTCGAAATTATGCTAATAATACCGAGATCCAGACTACGATGCGTACTCTGGAAGTCATGGCCCAAGAGCCCAAAGAAGGGTTCACTAAATATCTTCAAAGATGGAGGGTCGAGAGTGTGAAGCTGGTTGATAAGCCCAGCAAGAAAGTCCTAGTGGAGGCCTTTGTCAAGAACCTCCTCCCTTCCGACCGGGTCCATCTCCGGTATGATGTCATTCCTAACTTTGCCACCCTAACTGAAATGGGCACAAGGATTGAGGACGATTTAAGGTTAGAGAGCCTGACTAAGGCCTCTACCAAGGGATATCAAGGGGCCAGTTCATCTGTGAGCAAGCCCACACCTGCAGCGGCAGCCCGCAGCATCTTCGATGAGGTTAATTTGCTGGTTACCTCATCCAAAAAGAATACTCCAACTCGGGTATTCACGGATATAGGGACTACCTATACCTACGCCTTACAAAGGCTATCTTCAAAGGGCCTGATCCAACCAATAGGCCCAACTCCCGAAGTTCCACTGGAGAAAAGGTTCAAGAGCTACAACGTTCAGGCGTATTGCCAATATCATCGAGGTAATGGGCACGACACTGAAAATTGTTGGAAATTGAAGCACCTGATTCAAGATCTGATCAAGAGCGGGAAAATACCGTTGCCCGGGGACAAGCCGAGTAACAAAGAAAACCAGTTCAGTGCCTATGTTATATTCACTGGCGAGGTAATCGATTGTTCACACCTCATCTCCCCATTTATCCCACAGATTAACGGGATATGGTTCGATGACGAAGACGATGTCTACCTGGCCAAAGGGGAAGCTGTCCCCATCACCAATGAAGAGGTACGAAAAGCTAAGTCTAAAGCCTTAACCACCAACCACCTCGCCACCACCGGGCATCCTACTCCCGCAACCGTCACTGAACCTGCCAGGACGGAAGCTGACCCTGAGGAACCAAGCAAAGACACAACCCTGGTCAAGCAATTGAAGAGGGTTTGAACCGCTCTAACCATATGGCAACTTTTGGTTAGCTCGCAAGCACATCGGGAGGCACTTACCAAGGCTCTCGAGGAAATCAAGGTTGACTCATAAGTTACCCCTACTGAAATGGTAGCCACTATCATGCCCTATCTCAAGGGCAAATCCAAAGAAGAAGGCCCGCTCATCACCTCCTCTGAGTCCGACCTTCCACCATTCGAGGCCGCCCATAACTTGACCCTATACATCACGGTCATCTGCCGAGGGAAATAACTCCCAATGATACATAATGCTATAATTGATCTCGCATTAATTTGAGAGTTTTAAGATCGAAACTAATTGTGTGATTCTTGAAAGAAAATTCTAGCGACAGAACACATAGTGGATATCATAATAACACTCACAAGCTAAGCTAATATCTTCTAAAAGGGTGAAATCTAAAGGTCAAACTTACCTCTTTCGATGGTCAGCTCATTATGTCCAACAACGTATCAATAGATAATCACGTACAACAATTTGTGTTCATAATTTGAGTGATTGAATCGTGATCTACATTGATGATAGCAGTAGAATACAACTCAATAACAATACACACATACAGATTAATCAATAAAGAGATTCTAACAACAACATCAACATTAATTACAACAATATCACATTTGAAAACATCCAAAAACACAACCGAAATCCCCTAGCACTACATTGATTGATTTACTTCAATATTCTTAATCATACAACAGTTTGGGTTCATAATTTCAATGATACGTTGAAGACAGTAGTAGAATACTAATCAAATCACTAATCCGCAGCTCAATAATCACATCCAAAAATATCGGAAAACATAACCAGAATCATCTATCGCCTAATTAAATCAAAAATCAAATCACCTCACTGATTGATGTACTCCAATATTCTTAATTATACGTTCATACGAACAAAACATCAATCAATTAAAAAACATCACTAATTGATTCAATCATCAACATTCGTAATAATAATCGTGCGAAACGGAACATGAATCAACAACAACAACAACAACAACAACTACAATCTGATGGGTTCATAACCCTCTAATTAGACTTTTCTAATTAGTTACTAAATTACTTGTTAATTTAGTATATAAAGATCTAATTACATGCATGAGATAAAAAGACAAAACTAGATACAAGAAGATATTTCCTTACATAAACAATGAGGAAATAATGGGCACAATAAGAAAACTCCTTTTCTTATTGTTCTTGAGGTTATATTATTATGAATGATCCTCCAAAACTTGAATCTTCAAAGTAGAGGATCTCCTTCTAGTTGCACCAAGATTCAACCCAAATAATCACCACTATTATTAACTAGATAATAGTAGTGATAAAACTACACCAATATAATAAGTATTACTACTATAGTAATTATAGAGAATATTAGTGCAAGAGAGTTTTTTGGAGAGATAATACAAGTGCATGCAAAACAAGAGGCTCTCATAATAAATAAGAGAACCAAATGTCCTCTTATAATCACCCTTTTCCCGGCCACCCTATCCAAGGGAAGGCCACTTGCACACATTATTAATTGCATGCTTGCATGGGTAATATCATGTAATTATTATGTTTGTGGCATGCTTGCATGCACATAGAAAACAACCACCAAGGTCCAATTTCCTATGTGTGCCATGTGCATGTACATAAAATGGGTCCATTTTATTTTTGTCATTTGTCTTTCAAATTCTTATGTGTGACATAATTAATTATCCTATATAATTGATCACATCAAATAAATAATATACCCTTAACTCTTTTAAGTAGTACATTACAATTATATCAATATACAATTGGTCCCATAATAATAATTATTTAGCTAAATCTACTACTTCTTGTAAATATTAACAGCTACTTCTTGTAAATATTAATAGCTAATTACCACTACCCATAAAAGCATGCTAAACTTCAACTAATTTAGTAATTAACCTTTAAATACTAAATTAGGTCTTATTTAATCGTATTAAAATAAGACGTAAAATTTATTCAGTCAATTAACGTATAATAGACTAATAAACTTAATCACGTAGAGTTCTAAACTCTATCTCCAATAAATAACTCTCATTACCAAGCATATATCAAATATATACGCAAGGAACTAATTAACTGTATCAAATACAAATAATTAGTTTTCTATTTGGGTCTCTTCCTATAGGTGTGACCAAAAGGGATCAGTTGATCACCACCGTTATACGACAATAACGTCTAACTCTAGTCAGCTGAGCGTTATCAATTTACGTTAATCAACTGACGTGGAGTATCAATGTACTATTCATCCCAAGTATATTCCATCCATGAGATTTAATATATAAATGCACTTTTGTGGAGGACACTTGCTCCAACACAATCAACAAACAAGAATCATCATTAAAATAATTAAAACTACCAGAAATTAAAAATCAAACAACAATAAATCACAAATCCGATTGAGAATTAACAATAGTACAAAAAGTACAAAAAGCGCGACACCAAGAAAATAAAAATTATCGAACAATAGAAAAGAAGCATTGATGGAGCTTACTGAAGGAAGAGGCGATTACTGTAGGGTTAGGATTGAAGGATTGATAGAGCTTCGGTCTTGAAGGATGATCGAAGGATTAGGATTGAAGGATGATCGATTAGGAGTGAAGGATGATCCAAGAATTGAAAACAGTCTCGTTTATTATGAATAGGTTTGAAGGATGATGAAGGCTTCATTTTCATTTTTTCATCTCGTTTTCATTTTTTCGTTTAGTATGATGATGGCTTCATGAGGATGATGAAGGCTGCGTGGAAAAATGAAAATGAAGGTTCTAGGGTTTACTAGTTTAGGAGTAATAGATATGGGTCACTAGTTTATCATTATTACATCAATATACATGGGTTTTTAATATACCCTACTTCTATTCATATATTATAGACATAGGTTTTACTTTGACCTATTTCTATAATTTTTATATACATAGGTAAGAGAATATACATAGGTTTTTTAAATAACCTATGTCTATTAAAAATAGATGTGGGTTTTTCTTTTAGCCTATGTCTATTAGGTCATGTCTATGACTAATTTTGTAGTAGTGCTAGAAATGAGGACTAACCAGAGGTATTAATATTGCAAGAACTCCGCTAATGCTCACTCACCTTCTTTTTGCCGATGACGCTCTTTTCTACTGTGGTTGAAGTGTTGAGCAGACTAGGAATTTCCACGAAATCATTGAAACTTTCTGCAGTGCGTCAGGAGAAATCATCAATAAAGAAAAATCATCGATTCCTTTCAGTCCTGGTTGTAACTTGGCGGTAATGCAAAATTGCTATCGACTTTTTGGTTTCCATATGGGTAATTTCAAGGATAAATATTGGGGCCGCCCTCTCAATCAATCTCGTAACAGTAAGACTTTCTACAATAGTATCATTGATGGTATTACTTCGCGGATTACCTCTTGGAATGGTACTTTCCTATCTCCAGCAGGTTGCCTCACTTTAATTTCCTCGGTCCTTGCTTCCCTTTCTGTCTACCTCCTGTCGGTGTTTCGTATGCCGGTAAGTGAGGCAATAAAATCAATAGATTATTCGCCCATTTCTGGTGGGTGGGGCGACGATCTTATAAGACGATCCATTGGAGAAGCTCTGGATATTTGTGTGTGTCTACCTAAGGTTGATGGGGGACTGGGTTTTAGACATATACAATCAATAAATCAAGCACTCTTAGGGAAGTTATCCTGGAAGATTATTCAAGAACCAAACTCCCTTCGCAGAACCCTGCTATCGTCAAAATATGGATCATTGGCATCATTTGTTAACTCTCGGACAAAATACAGGCCTCCCCGAAACTCATCATAGGGATGGCGATGAATTTTTTGGGGTTTCAATCTGATCCATGATGATTTGGCTTGGCTTCCGGGTAGCCCAAGTAATCTCAACCCTTTAAATTGCAAATGGGTTCTTGGCTCCACTCGACTCTTAAAGAACCCGCTTCTTCTTCTTCAAAGTTTTTTACTTTTCAACATTTACTGAACGAGAACGGGAATTGGGATGTTCCTCGACTTATATCTATCATTACTGCTGATTGAGTTGCAAAGATTATTTATTACACTCGCCCAAGATATCCCTGTGATGACAAACCTTATTGGGTTTGTACGCCTTCAGGTACTGACTCATCCAAAAGCAGATATAAGAAGGCTTTTGATGATCAAAATCTGAGGATAGTAATAAATAATAGACCATCAAGTGATCTTCTCTTATCCTTCTGCAAGAATTGGTTATAGAATTAACAATGGCCAGCGAAATGGAAGAACTTTCATTGGAAAATCATTAATAATGCCCTTTTTTTATTTATGAAGAGTTCGAAAAATGATCTATGACTATCAATCTTTTAGGCAAATCGTGCCCCTCAGTCAATTCCATCGAGACTCTCAGCCAATTCTATCGAGACTCTCAGTCATATCTTCCGGGACTACCCGCTCTCCTCTGCAGTATGGCGAAGTTCTCATTTGGCTAATACCCGTAACTTCCCCTCTAACATTGATATCAAAGATTAGGTTGTGTCATGGATCCTTCATTTGCAAACACTTGGGAGGGATGAAGGTCAGGACATCTTGTTTATCTCTACTCTTTGGAACCTTTGGAAGTGCATAAACTCCTTGATTTTTGAAGGTCGGGCAAGTAACACTGCCATTATTAACTCTCTTGCAGAAGATGATGCAAAGATCGTTCGGACCGCAATTAAATTAAAAAGAATTCCCGATCGAAGACCCAATGTAATCTACTTCTAAATAAGGACTGATTATACCTTGCCAAGGACCTTTTGAATAATCTATTTATTCGATTTAATGGGGACACCTAGAAATGCCCCTATTCACGAATTAAGGTTGATGTGGCCTGGGTCAATCTACAATTGGGATCGGAGGGTTGGGTTGTCTTTTCAGCATTTAATCAAATAATTAGGGAACGTTATCATAAGATCTTGGCCGTCTCTTCTACCTAGGCAGAAGCCCTGGGACTCCACATGGCCTTAAGATGGACGCTATCTTCTGGTCTACGACACCTAATGATCTTTACAGATTGCCTCCAACTTCTTCAGTTTATTGCTATGGAAGCTATCCGCCCACCTGATCTTCTTCACTTGTTGGGCAATATTGATTTAATTTCTGATGATTTTCATTGTCTTTCTTTTTGCTTTTTACCTAGAGCTTTGAACAGGGAGGCGCATACCCTAGCGGCTTCCGCCTTACGTGATTAACAAAACTCCTAGCTTTGCTGGCAAAAATAAAATAAAATAATAAATAATAGTATTGGACTAGTAGTAATAGTAGTAGTAGTAGTCAAGTAGTAATAATAATAATAATATTGGAGTAGAAGTGAAGTTGTAGTAATAATAGTAATAATAATAGTAATTTGTTATACTTGAATGATTTAATATTCTACAAGATTTTAATAAATAAAGCAAATTGTTACTAAAGGTCTAACGTTAAAATAAAGTAACTAGCTACTATAGACATGACGAAGATCCATGCCCGGCATGGTCAGGTGCGGGTTTTGGTAGAGGATGTTCTCTGGTGAGTTTCATCCAGAATTAAAATTTAAATCGAAGTTAGAGGCGCCATCGAACGTTGTGGGAGTTCGGACCTGTTCGAACCCACTCTATACTTAAGAGTACTGCGCACAAATTAAAGCACGGTTTGCCTTGTAGTAATAGAGCTTGTGGGATTCGTCCTTTTGCATAATGATACCGATGTCGAATAATCGAGTATCGTATATCGAATGACTCTCGTAGCCAACGGTTTCGGGTGTCCGAAAACCGAAGGTTCTGAGTAAGGGGTGAAGGTACGTGTAGGGAAGCACACGAAGGACACCTAACCCCGCCCGCACATAGCAGCCACTACTAAGATATCAACTGGTGTTCGTGTACGCGTATTAGTAGGATGGTGAAATGTTATGACAAACATTTTTTTATGGTATACATGCGAATTTACGCGTTCACTACGTCGTTTAATGCACCTTTGGATATGTCGAAGTTGTATTAGCATGCGATGTTCATTTGAAAACAGTAAATGCCAAAAAACGAATTAAATAATTTGAAAGTTGATTATAAGTTACACGGGCGGAATACAACTCAGAATTCAGAATCCGGGAAGCAATAATATTAATGTTTTAGAAACGGCAAACGTAAACTATAAATGCAGTCGTAAATAGAAAACGTAAATTAAAACCGTATATCAAAGTTTGGAAAGACTTTAATCTGTTACGTATTGACCAGAGGACAGAAGCTCGGACGCCTGTGTTCGTCCTGGAAGTCAAACGCCTGAGGTGAGGCAATCTGGTGTTCAGACGCCTACCTTGGGGCGGCCAGAAAGGTAGCTTTCGGGACCAAAGCATGATACTAACTTCATCCCGAGGCCTCCATGTCTTGTCCTGACTTATCATAGCAAAATCTGACTGTCTCGATTCATCATACACTGAGTCTGACTAGAGAGTCGTAGGTATAAGACTTATATCGTGAGACATTCACTCATAGTCGTAATGGGATAAAATGAATACTAAATGTGGACTATGGAAGGAGACACGTGATAGATTATCACGTATCGACTGATGTCACAAGTGTAATTCCCTAGGCGAGATTTATATCATTGTCGACTACATTGAAAGAACGTATCGACTTAATTCGAATATTCGAACCCTCCGTATCGCGACATCGTTATCGGGTCATGTAGACCGTACGACTCTCGAATTGACGTCATTGGGTTTTGTATTACTTCGATTTTAGATGACTCCATATGCATGACATTCTATTATAGAATCAACATCAAACATTTCGGAATGACGATTATTAATGAAATCGAAAACATGCAACGAAAAATTCCGCGATCACTTCATAACCCGATGGGCCAGGCACATGCCATGAGGTGCCATGACCCTCGGGCGCTTGGGGTGGCATGCCTCAATTGTGAGGCGTCACCTCCCGTGCGTACTATTTGATGGTTATGCGGACGATTGCTCAAATCGCGTATTTGAAAATAGTTTTATAATAATGAATGCGGTATTAATATAACGGACTTATAAGAGCGTTTTAAGGAGTTGATTCACCCTAAACAACCAATTACGCAGGGTAGCGGGATAAGCGACTGTCGACGCGGGTGCGATACTCTTGTGTCCGTGTTTACTTATCTCGTCACCCTTTGTATTCGATAAATTAAAAGGTGAGTAATTTATAGTCGAATGTTAGTAGTTATATGTTAGCATATGATAAATAAAATGTTAGCGTACGATACACAAAATGTTAGTAATGTTAGAGTACGATAAGTAGGCGAGTTAAAAGATTAGAAAATGGGGTTTGAACACCCTCAACCTACATGTCAAATGCTTCGAAATATAGGATCGCAGAGTATCTTCGTAGACACGGGGAGCGGTTCAATGTATGTATGAGGAGTTAAGGTGTGTATGAGGGACAGAGAAAACTCGCGATTTTGTAAGTTGAGTTTGCGGAAATGAATATTCTGACCCTTGAAATGATGGACGTAAGAATGTAGTTATAGAGTTTTGCGAGATGATTCAACTCGGAATTTAGGTGCCCATAGGGATGTGTCTTGTTATTGGGGCGTCCCACTAGAGGCAGCTCAGTTCTGGGGCGCCTAGATGCAAGTGATTAAAATCGCGCGTATCGGAAGTTGCTCAAAATACAGATTGATATCCGTGTTCATTTGTGGTATGATTTGATTCCGATTGATTGGATTGATTCATGTGATTCAACGTGATTTAGAATCGGGTTTGTTTTGGGTTTTCGTCTTTGACTGGGTTTGACTAGGTCGACAAATGACGGTTTTGCCTCCGGTGGCGGTTTTGGCTCAAAGTAGTTTTATTTTATTGGAAACGACCCACTGAGTCTGGATTTGAGGCCAGTTTTGAGAGATTTGTACTCCGCTAAGTTGCCACGTCGGATACTATTGATTTCGAGTCCGTATTCGAGCGTATTGATGTATGTTAGCGTCCGATCATCATCGGGTGTTTTGTTGGAGGCTGCTACAGACAGGAGCAGGCAAAATGCAGGTATCTAAAGATCCCCTACTCTGGATGAGGCTTGGACCAGGCGAAAGTCAGAGTAGCCACTAGGTCAATCGAGATTACAACTTGGCAGCCTTCCGGTCGGGTCGTTTATAGTCCGTTAGACTCGCGTGAAATGCTTGCCAGCCATAAGTAAAGGGTCATACCTGTCTTGATAGCTCAGTGGGGAGGTTATTTTGAAGTACTGGGTGTACCTGTATGCCGACACATTATATCTTGGATGTAGCATTTTAGGAGAAATACCGACTCGGGTTTTCCGCTGGGGAGTAAAGACTGGTACCTGAAATGTTAGATGCGCAAGCAGAAATAGCGGATATAGTAGATAACAAGATAGCATATAGAAAATGCAGTTAACATCCAAAGACCGGCGCTGGAGAAAAATATTTTTGTTTCATTTTGAAATCGAAGTCTTGACAGCAGCTGATGTGGTAGGAGAAAGGTTTTCAAAATTGAAGGTTTAGAAAAATATTTGCAGTTTAGTAGACCAAAGTTCGACCTTGTCGAAAAGGTTTTTTTTTTCAAATGGCTATGTTTTGCAAATTTGAAATTAAGAATTTGAAGAGAGAGAGGCATGCCGACAGACTCGACTCCGTACACGACAGGACTAGTTGACAGACACGTCTTGGACTCTCAAAAGGTTGGATCGTGACTCGGTAGAGAATGGGCCACCTAAGATGACAAGACTCTTTAGTTGCGCTATTCCGTAGCCTAGGCGAGTGGCAACAAGGTCGAGCCTCAAAATGGGCAAGATCTATTATAGGGGGATTACAGTAGTTTGCAACAAGACAGTTTCTGCATGACAGGACTTAACAGTAGCAATGTTGTAGTCTAGGGCTCTTTTGAATTTATGGATTTTTGGGATACTTCCCAAAGTGTGTGTCGCTTCGAGTCCTTGACAGATTCTTGTCTTCGATTGAGCCGAGTACTAGGACACACTAGAGAAAGGAGGCCAGTTTTCGAAAAAAATGGATTTTGAGAGTGGATGGAGAATTTATTCTCAAGAGAAGCTCCTAGGTCGACAAAGCTAACTGTTGAGAGCGTGATAGTGTCATGATAGGAATGACGGTGCTTTTTGAATGTGTGTCAATATGGGTGGTTGTGCCCTTGTCGAAGGGCTGCCTATGTATTCACGTGTGGTGAAATCAAACCAAGCCGTAGTTCAGTGGATTGAAAGGTATGTTATGGTGCCTAATTTATTAAGGCTTTGTGTGTAACTAGCCATATTGATGGTGTAAGCTAAGTGCATACGCAATGATGGCTCGATCAAAGGGTTAGAAGCCTTAGGATGTTGATCTTGTGACTGTGTGCGTTCTCCAAGGTAGCCCCTATAGGTGGTGAACTATTTGGGCATGTTCTATGCTGACCGCAAGTTGAGTTCCCGTGTTTGGGGCCGGTAACTGGTTTGGATGTTTATGGAAATGTGGTGCCAGGCAGTAAGTGGCTTTGACGATTTGAAATATGGAGCTCGATTTTGTGGAGCTAAAGCTTCGAGGGTATGGTATTATATTGAGGTAGGAAAATGAGAAGTTGAGTAAAAATGACTCGAACTTCGGTTGGGTAGGTCTGACAATGTGGGATCTGATTTCCAAGTATGGCCCTAATGGTTATAGGGTATCCTACGAAGCTTGAAGCCTCAAAATTTTGGGCTGTCTCTTAGCCTAGGTCTTGAGAAGGTCTTCAGGGGTGTAATGTGGGGAGGCTAAATGCGGTGTTAGCTAACCAACCCGATTGGTTCTCCTTTATTTGATAGTATCAGCATTGATAATTTAATTATTGACCGTACCCCAGTCGAGGGCTTTTCATTTTGTTGGGTTGACCGTACCCTGGTCAAGGGATCTTCATTTGGGTTGATCTTTTAACCTAGGTCATGGGTGCTTTTTTTTGAATTTTTTTTTACGATGGGCCGCTTTTTCTATTTTGGGCGTTTTGCCTTTTCTTTGGTCTTTTGATTTTCTGCTAGTTGTGGTAATGACATAGGTCCACCCCGACGCGGCCACGCGCGGGTTTGGGGAGGCGAATGAATCTCCATATGAGATGGGTCGAATTGAAATTTAAATCGAAGTGGAGTCGCCACCGAACTTTGTGGGAGTTCGAGCCCGTTCGAACCCACTCTATATCTTAGTGGGCCATGCACAAAGTATGGCCCTTTCGGATGTCAGAGTTTATTGGGCTCGTCCCTTTGCATTTGATACCGATACCGACATTATCGGATACCGTGTATTGAATGACTCTCGTGTGCCAATGGATTCGGATATCCGGAAACCATGGTTCTGAGTAAGGGGTGAGAGTACGTGTTGGGAAGTTCACAAAGAACACCCAACCCCTCCCGCACATTAGCGGCGTCTACTATGATATCGTTTGACTCTCTAATACCCGCGTTAGTAATACGATGAAATGATTTGCAAACAACGTTTTAACTAAACATGCAGAATTTGAATGGGTTGCTAAGTCGATTTAATGCATCTAAAATTAACGTTAAAGTTATGTTTAGCATGCGAGATTCTTTTAGTCCAATAAAAGAAATAACAAGAATAAATCGAAAAGACATAGGCAAACAAGTTAGTAATGGTAATAACGATAAGAACGGTTTGCGAATAATGCAAAATTGCTGTAGAATGATGTAAATAACATGATGCATGACTTTAGAAAGTAATAAATCACGTGATTGACTTGACACATGTTGACCGAAGTCATAAGAATATTTTACGAAGGTCAGAATGTGTTTAGGGCTCACGTTTTGACGTGATGAGAGGGCACTCGATCGAGTCACTGAAGGACTCGACCGAGTGTGCCTCGGAAAAGGGGTCTGCCCAAAGTTTGAGGTGTTACTTGACCGAGTCACGAAGAGACTCGACCGAGTATGTCGCCACTCCATCGAGTCATTGCGAGACTCGACTGAGTGGTCCTCAAAAAAAACTATTCAGCCTCGGTTTTGGAGTGCCACTCGATCGAGTGCCCCCTGTACAAACCAGGGTTCATTTCGCAATAGATCATAAATTTCGAAATTGCTTTTTGATTTTGGAAAGTTGATGATTTTATTGAGTCGGGCAGAAATATTGTATGATTTGTGCTCGATTCGGACTTTGATGCTCATAGTATCCGATATTCGATTATTGAACCGATATCGAATATTTAGAGCAAAATCTAGAATATAAGTATGTAAGTCGTTTAAATTTAACTGAAACGATATGGATTATCTCCCCATTTATAGTGTCGTAATTAATTCTTGTCGAATTAGATGACAACTATTTTAGCATCAACGAAAATCATATTAGTTGAATTAGTTGACTAAATCGTTTAGATTTGACAACCAACTATTGAGTTGGTATCGAATCTAATAGATCGACACTTTATACTTGCTTGAATTTAAAAGGACTCGACTTGATTCCCTCCGCATCCCGACATTGCGATAAATCCTTAAGGATTGTGTGATGTCGGATCCGCATCAATAGGTTTTGACCCATAAGAAAAAAAAGAGTTTTTTTAAAAAAAATAATGATGAAATTGCGGTAAATGATGATTACGATGCAACGTGAATAAAAAGAGACAATTTTTATTGATGTTGACTCGCTTCACCAATCTAGCGTTCTGGGTGTCGGGATAAGCGACCGGCAACGTCTGGTGAAGCATCATTGTATATTCGGATTTTCTTATCCCGTCATCATTCCCGCTCGACACGAATTGGCGAGTTATTTAATGTCTTATACTAATAATATTATCAATATTAGAAGAACGAAAAAAAGAAATAAAAAGACGAGGAAGAGAGGAGGACGACGCGAAGGAGAGGAGAAGAAATAAGAGCGGGATTTTGCACGCTCAACCTACATGTTTCTTCGTCTCGGATAAAACTCGTTAGTTGTGGATTGAGCACGGGAGTACGAGGTTTACGTAGGTTAAGTTATGGTGGTTTACGGTTTGTAAGTTGCTAGGGTTTAAGGTTGTAAGTTGAAGATGAGTGATTAGGGTTGGAAAGGGGTGACAAAAGATGATTAGTTGCATGCAAAGGGGGTGTATATATAGGCAATGCCTACCTCCCCCATGTAGGGTTACTCGACCGAGTGGCCTGATGACTCGGTCGAGTGGCCCAAAGCAACCGTAGACGGGCCTGTTTGACGGCTCACTCGATCGAGTGGGCTGACACTCGATCGAGTGGGTCAGTTGGAGCGAGGGGTCCGAGTTTTTGGACCTTTGGTTGGGTATTTTGTAGATCTTGTATTTGGGTTGGACTTTTGATATTTGCAAGGATATTTTATGTCTTGGAAACGATTTGACCGGGGTTTGACCCGGTTGCTAAAAGACGGTTTTATTTCCGGTGTCGGTTTTGACCCAAATTGGTCTTATTTGAATGGAAACGACCCACTGGGCTTGAATTTGAGGTTGGTTTTGTGAGATTTGTACTCCGTCAAAAGCCCAAGCCAGAAACTAATGGTTTCAAGCCCATATCCGAGCGCGTAGAAACACGTTTGCGTCCGATCATCATCGGGTGATTTTTTGGAAACTGCTATAGACACCTAGCAGCCAAATGTGGGTGTCTACAGAGCCACCACTCTGACTGAGGCTTGGACAAGGCGAGAGTCAGAGTAGCTACCAGGCCAATCGAGGATTAAGACCTAGCAGACTTCCGGTCGGGTCGTTTATAGTCCGTTAAACTTGCGTGAAAGGGCCCGCCAGCCATAGGATAAAAATCATACCTGTGTTCGGTCGTCGGGAGTAGCTCCATTGGACTTGTTTTTAAGCCCTGGGTGTATCTGTATGCGGATACATCCAGTCTTGGAGCTACGCGAGAGCTTGCCTAAGAAGCCCTGGGTGTGTCCGTTTGCAGACACATCCCATCTTAGAATTATGCGGGAGCTTGCCTAAAAAGCCCTGGGTGTGTCCGTTCGCAGACACATCCCGATCAGAAACTATGCGTGAGCTTGCCTAAAAAGCCCTGGGTTTGCCCGTTTGCAGACACATCCCGATCCAAACTTGCGCGGGAGGTTGCCTAGAAAGCCCTGGGTGTGCCTGTTTGCAGACACATCCCGATCTGAAACTACGCGTGAGCTTGCCTAAAAAACCCTGGGTGTGCCCGTTTGCAGACACATCCCGATCCAAAATTGAGCGGGAGGTTGCCCAGAAAGCCCTGGGTGTGCATGTTTGCAAACACATCTCGATTCAAAATTGCGCGGGAGCTTGCATAAGAAGCCCTAGGTGTACCTATATGTAGGTACATCCCGTGTTTCTTTTAAAAGGAATGTCACCTTGGGCCTTCTGCTGGGGGGCTTAGTGAGTTTGCGCAGGCCTTCGACTCACGCCGGGGAATAAAACTTGATGTTCCGTTGGGAGGCCAAGCTGGTACCTGAAATGTTAGACATATAGGCAGAAATAGCAAATATAGCAGGTAGAAAGATAGCATACAGGAAATGCAACTAGCATTTATAGACTGACTTGCTCAAGGGAAAATTATTTTTGCTTCATTTTGAAATCAAAGTCCTGAAAGAAACTCACGTGCTAGGAAATAGGTTTTCAAAATTGAAAGGGGTAGAAAAGAAATTTGCAGTTTAAATAGACTGAAATTTGACCTTGATGAAAAGGATTTTCTCAAATGGCTATGTTTTGCAAACTTCAAAGCGGGAATTTGAAGAGAGAGACCTACCGACAGACTTGATTCTAGACGTAACCGGACGAGTTGACAAACACGAACTGGACTCTCTAAGGCTTGGACCGAGACTCGGTAGGAGGGTGGGCCACCTAAGATGACAAGACTCTTAATTTGCGCTATTCCGTAGCCTAGGCGTGTGGCAACACGATCGAACATCGATATGGGATAGATATGCTATAGGGGGCTTGCAGTAGTCTGTAATGGGACTGTCGTAGTCTTGTGCTCTTCTGGATTTTTGATTTAGGGTACATTCTCAAAGTAGGTATTGCTTCGAGTCTTGACAGATTCTAGTATTCGACTGACCCGAGTATTAGGACACACTATAGAAAGGAGACTGGATTTTTTTTGAATTTATCTGGATTTTGTGAGTAGATGGAGAACTTCTACCTAAAAGAAGCCCCCAGGATGACAAAGCGAACTGTTGAGAACACGACAGTGTCGTGATCGGAATGATGGTGTTTTTTGAATGTGTGTCAATGTGGGTGGTTGTGCCTCTGTTGAAAGGTTGCCTACGTATTCACATGTAGTGAAATCAAACCAGGCCGTAGTTCAGTGATTGAAAAATATATTATGGAGCCTAGTTTAATAGGGCTTTGTGTGTAACTAGCCATAGCGACAGTGTAGGCTAGGTGCATTTCCAACGATGTCTTGATCAAAGGGCTAGAATAGTTAGGGTTGATCCTGTGACTGTGAGCGTTTTCCGGGGTAGCCCCCAGAGGTGGTGTGAACTATTTGCGCATGTTCTATGCCGACCGCAAGTTGAGTTCCCGTGTTTGGGGCTGGTAATTGGTTTGGATAATTTTGGAAATGTGGAGCTAGGTCGCAAGTGGCTTTGATGTTTTGATATCTGGAGCTTGATTTTGTGGAGCTAAGGCTTCGAAGATAAGGTATTGTAATGTGGTAGGAAAGGGGGAAGTCGAGTAAAAACGACTCGAACTTCGATCGGGGTAGGTTTGATAATGCGGGATCTGATTTCCATGTCCGGCCCTAGTGGCTAGGGTGTATCCTATGGAGCTTGAATCCTCAAAATTCTGGGTTGTCTCTTAGCCTAGGTTTGGAGAAGGTCTTGAGGGTTGTAATGTGGGAAGGCTAAATGAGGTGTTAGCTAACCAACTTGATATCTTCCTTTATCGGATAGTATGGGCATTGATAATTTTTCAATTGATCGTACTTCGGTCATGGGAATTTGAATTTTTTTTGGTTGACTTCTAAGCCCCGGTCATGGGATTCTTCATTCGGATTGACCGTTTAACCTCGGTCATGGGTATTTGAAATTTTTTTTTATGATGGCCTACTTTTTTGTTTTGGCCTTTTGCTTTTTCCTTGGACTTTTGATTTTTTTGTCCAGCATTTTTTTTTCTTTTTTTTTTGGTTAGTCAGACTAACACCTAAGGTAGGGATTGGTCAGTCTTATTGGATGGGTGTTTATTGTGGGAAATAGCCTTGCCTACCGTCTTGAACCAAAACTAGTAGACTAGTTATATTTGTCATAGGATTCGATACCGCTCCTGCTAAGGGTAGTTATGTGGCTTTCTATGTCAGACATGGAACAGGTAAAGGAAAACACGGGCTCGGTTTCCTGCAGTCATTATAGATGTGCCTGTAATAGTAACGTGCATGTGCTCACAGTGTATGATGATGTTCATCATGTCCTCGGAAACACATAAGGGAAGTATATATGAGAGATAGAATATTGAAAGTTGACTTTATTGAATTTTGAAAAGAGGACAGAATACAATTGACTCTGACTCCAACTTTGAAATTGAAATAAATAGTACATCCTAGACTCGGACTCAGACTCGGACTCAAATCAAAATCCGGACTCTTGGATGAATGGGAGGTAGACTGGATGCTTTGGTCATCGGGCCCTGTATAGTCCATGAGGGGCTTTGCAAGCGATAATGTTTCCAAAACGGGAGTCTTCCCGGCATCGAGGAAATCTTGGATGAGGTGTTTCAGTTTCCATCACTGTTCTGTATCTTGCGCCCTCCTCATATGGAACTGACAGTAACATTCAACGCTTCATGTCTTGGCACTCTTTTCTGAAGGTGGGTCGGCTGTTGGGCCTACAGGTAGTATTAGGCCCTTCGAAACCAACCTTTGGAAAGCGATGGTGTAGGACATATCCAAGTGGGTAAATGTCCTTACTTTTGACTGGTTCTTGATTTTCGGAGAGGTGACTTGAGGGTTACCTCTCTCGGTCTTGCCATCTTGAGGGTATCGGACAGTTTCGTAAGAGTGTTCACCTTTCAAATGGCTCGGTTGGGTGATTGGTTGTCTTACCCGCTCTAGTTGTGTTAGACGGGATCGGGTTCTTACAAGATCCTCTTCGATGATGGTTACCCTGGATATTAGGTTATCTAGGGTAGTATTGATTTTCGAGAAGATATTGTTAATGGAGCAAGATAGCATAAGCATACTCCTCTGGATATCTCCTTTCTCGACAGCGCGAGATTTGTTGTGGTTTGGTAACGCCTCATTCATAGGGTCCCTGATCGGAAGAAACGACAGGTGTTAGAACTCGCCTAAGCTTGGTTTTGAGCAAATATGAGAGAGAGAGAGTCAAACTAGGTATGGCCCTGGGGGGTGCGGGAATGACTAAAATTCTTGGATCGGGATAGCCGAACATTGACCTAGACAAAGTAATGACCGCGAATTAGACTCGAGCTGCAGAAGGGTGAGTCCAAAAATAGGGCGACCGTGTTCGATCGCGTCACGTGTTCGGACCCACCTTGGTGACCTAACCCTAGGTGACTCGAGTATTCGCAGCATGGGTTCACCTCGAAGAAGGCATCATAAGGACGCGGATGCAGGATGGACGTAGGGTACTCCTGCCCGGGCGGAAGACAGCCCCTGAGTGAGACTGAAGACTCTGGTAGGACTCAGATGGTGTGACATCTAAGTGACTCAAAAGTAGGATACGTGAGACATGACCCTTAGAGCAAATGTGGTTGATCGCTTTGCTGAAGGGTAGTCCCCAAGTGGGATCGAAGGTTGTTAAGACTCAAGTGTCGGACGAGTGACTTTTAGACGTAAGGACCACGAACCTTTTGTTATTAGGGCTATGCCTTGTAAAAGGTTGACTCGGAAATGACACTTAGACGGGTGACTTGCGAAAGGTGGACCTCCCTTAGGATTCGGCTATGTGGGTCGAGTCCCGTTCGAAGGAAGGTCCACGTGTGATATTCCCCAGACTTTGGACTCGAATGTGTAGACGGGCCGTCCTTTGTAGGAGTATGTACTACGTAGGTGGGCAATGCCTTAGTCAAATAAGGCGGACTTAGATAGGGAGGAAACCCGTGATGTAAGATCGACGGAGTTTCAATGCTAAAGACCTTCGACGACTTATGACAAGACCCGACACTACTAAATACGGGAAGTCCTAAAAAGAGGAAAGTTTTGAGAGGTCCGAGAAAATCGGTCGATGGCTCGATTTTTTTCAAAAATCGGAAAAGCGCCATCGGGCCGCAATTTTTAAGGTTTGAAAATATTTTTGAATTTTGTAATGGGCAGTATACCGACTAAAAATATGCTATTTTGAGTAAAATCATAAGTCCTAATTTTCGGTAGCATTCCGGATTTTTGAAAAGTTGAATACTTGGAATTTTGAAATTTGAATATCGAAAAAAAGAATTTCCGATAATTTGAAAAATTGGAAACGGTATCCCGAATATTTGAAAATCGAAAATGGCATCTCGAAGATTTGAAAATTGAAAATGGCATCTTGGAAATTTTGAAAATCGAAAATGGCATCTCGAAAATTTGAAAATCGCGAATGGCATCTCAAAAATTTTATAATCGGGATTGAATTTCGAAAATTTGAATATAGAATGGTGGATCAGAAATTCGAATTTTAAAATGGGCAGCATGCCAGCTAGAAAATAGGCTTGTTTTGAGTCAAATCTTAAGTCTAAATTTCGGCAGCTTTCCGAGTTTTTTAAAATTGAATATTTTTGAAAAGATGCATTTTTTGAAAATGACGGTTTTTGAAAATGACTTTAGAAACCAAGTAGCACATAGTCACGCAATCACAATAACGACAGCATGTATGCTCTACACTAAGTCTCAGTTGGTCTATAAAGGGTCTATCCCAGTGCACATAGCCTATCCGAGAATCGGGACGGACTTCCTAAGTCGAGTTGAGCTTAGAACATTCCGCGAAACCCATACGAATCGACTATGAACACCTTTGACATATCCATTTTGGAGTATATCACGGTATACTGGGACGTCGGTCACCAGTACCGGCCCAGGAAAAGATGGGGTTATGCATGAACCGTAAAACTAAAACGCGTATTGTACTAGTCAAACGATTTCTATTCGAGTCTCACCCTGAGGATGTCGATGGTAAGTCACGCATCAGTTAATCCCCAGCGGAGTCGCCAAATTGTGGACATGACATAGGTCCACCCCGATGCGGCCACGCGCGGGTTTGGGGAGGCGAATGAATCTTCATATGAGATGGGTCGAATTGAAATTTAAATCGAAGGGGAGTCGCCACCGAACTTTGTGGGAGTTCGGGCCCGTTCGAACCCACTCTATATCTTAGTGGGCCATGCACAAAGTATGGCCCATTCGGATGTCAGAGTTTATTGGGCTCGTCCCTTTGCATTTGATACCGATACCGACATCATCGGATACCGTGTATTGAATGACTCTCGTGTGCCAGTGGATTCGGATATCCGGAAACCATGGTTCTGAGTAAGGGGTGAGGGTACGTGTTGGGAAGTTCACAAAGAACACCCAACCCCTCTCGCACATTAGCGGCCTCTACTAAGATATTGTTTGACTCTCTAATACGCGCGTTAGTAATACGATGAAATGATATGCAAACAACGTTTTAACTAAACATGCGAGAATTTGAATGGGTTGCTAAGTCAATTTAATGCATCTAAAATTAACGTCAAAGTTATGTTTAGCATGCGAGATTCTTTTAGTAGAATAAAAGAAATAACGAGAATAAATCGAAAAGACATAAGCAAACAAGTTAGTAACGGTAATAACGATAATAACGGTTTGCGAATAATGCAAAATTGCTATAGAATGATGTAAATAACATGATGCATGACTTTAGAAAGTATTAAATCACGTGATTGACTTAACAGGTGTTGACCGACCGAGTGTGCCTCAGAAAAGGGGTATGCCCAAAGTTTGATGTGTTACTCGACCGAGTCACGAAGAGACTAGACCGAGTAGGTCGCCACTCGATCGAGTCGTTGTGAGACTCGACCGAGTGTTCCTCAAAAAAACTATTCTGCCTCGGTTTTGGGGTGCCACTCGATCGACTGTCCCCTGTACGAACCAGGGTTCGTTTCGCAATTGATCGTAAATTTTGAAAATGCTTTTTGATTTTGGAAAGTTGATGATTTTATTGAGTCGGGCAGAATTATTTTATGATTTGTGCTCGATTCGGACTTTGATACTCATAGTATCCAATATTCGATTATTAAACCGATATCGAATATTTAGAGCGAAATCTAAAAATACGTTTGTAAGTCGTTTAAATTAAACTAAAACGATATGGATTACCTCCGCGTTTGTAGTGCCGTAATTAATTCTTGTCGAATTAGATGACAACTATTTTAGCATCAACGAAAATCGTATTAGTTGAATTAGTTGACTAAATTAAACATTTCAAAACTTTCAAAAATTCTAAAAAATTCAAAAAATCATTTTCCCCAGCGCGAGTCATTTTACTCCCTACGTGTTGCATGCAAATTTTATGTGACTTATACAGGTACGACTCAAGCAGGGACAGACAACCCACTGTATCTCCCCAGCGGAAAGCCCTAGGCGGCATTTTCCCGGAATAGCACGGGATGGGCCTACATATAGGCACACCCAGGACTTATGCGACAAGTCCAAATTCCCCCACGGAGTTATCATCATCAGCACAAGTATGACTTCTAGCTTATGGCTGGCGAGCCCTTCACGCAAGTCTAACGGACTATAAACGACCCGATCGGAAGTCTGCCAGGTTTCAATCCTCGATTGGCCAGGTAGTTACTCTGACTTTCGCCCTGTCCAAGCATCAGTCAGAGTGGGGGCTCTGTAGACACCCGCATTTTGACTGCCAGGTGTCTATAGCAGTTTCCCAAAAAACACCCGATGATGATCGGACACTAACGTGTTTCTACGCGCTCGGACACGGGCTCAAAACCATTATTTGTTGGCTTAAGCACTTATGGAGTAAAAATCTCACAAAGCTGACCTCAAATTCAGGCCCAGTGGGTCGTTCCGAGTCAAACAAGACTAATTTGGGCCAAAACCGACACCGGAAATAAAACCGACTTTTAGGCGATTGGGTTAACCCCGATCAAAGTCGTTCGGAGACATACAAAACAGCCATTCAAACATTCAAAAAGTGTGGCCCAAACACAAAACCCATCAAACATCCAATCCATGGTC
The DNA here is from genome assembly GCA_958450325.1 of Agrostemma githago. Classification (NCBI taxonomy): domain Eukaryota; kingdom Viridiplantae; phylum Streptophyta; class Magnoliopsida; order Caryophyllales; family Caryophyllaceae; genus Agrostemma; species Agrostemma githago. The sequence continues at coordinate 44,699,311 of OY288244.1, forward strand.
CAAAACACTGGACCCGCGCGATCCAGCTGAGCCACTCGATCGAGTGCTCAGCCCACTCGATCGAGTGGGCCCTCATCCAAGCCCGACTGCTGGCACAATGGGCCACTCGACCGAGTCCAGGGGCTACTCGGTCGTGTAACCCTAGCCGGGTGTGCGTAACTAGCCTATATAAGCACACCCATGCACACAACTTTTCACACTTTTGAAACCCTAATTTTTACAAACTTTACAAACCCTAATCGAACTTTTCAAAAAACCCTAATTTCAACCCTAATTCTACCCTAAGCAAACCCTAATCAAACCCTACTCACATACAAACCCTAACCCTAGCGTTTAGGAATTCAAACCCTAACCACCACAACTTAGCCTACATACTCGATACTCCCGTGCAAGCCGCGACTACGAGTTCCGTCCGAGCATAAGAAACATGTAGGTTGAGGGTGCAAAACCCCGCTCTTTCCCTTCTCTTTTTTTCGCGCACCGTTTTCGTCGTCGTAGTGTCATTTTTTTGTTTTTAGTCGAGTCCTAATATCGTTAATATCGCTAGTATTAAAACATTAAAATTCTCGCGGATTTGTGTCGAGTGCGAAGGATGTCGGAATAAGGAAACCCGAATATACAAGTGTACTGCACACAGCGTTGCCGGTCACTTATCCTGACACCCTAGCACTTGATTATTGAAACGAGTCAACTTAAACAATAATTTTTGTTTTCGTTCGCATAGTCTTTCATTCAATCGCATATTTCGTCAAATACAAAATTATCGAACATCTTTTAATAAGGGTCGAAAATCGTTGATGCGGATCCGATATCAAACAATTCGCAAGAATTAATTATGATGTCGGGATGCGGAGGGAATCAACTCTTTTAATTCAAGCAAAGCATCGATCTTTTAGATTCGATACCAACTCCATAATTGGATGTCAAATATAACGATCTATGTCAAAAAAGTTGACCAATTCGATTTTTCGTTGAAGCTAACGTAGATGTCATTAAATTTTCTTGAATTAAGACACTATAAACGCGGAGGAAAGTTCATATCGCTTTGGCCGACTTTAAACGACTTATAGTTTTTTTCTTCAATTTTCACTCTAGTACTCGATACCGCTTCAATAAGCAGATATCGGGCACGACAAGGATCATAGATATGAATTGGACATAATTATACAATATTTATGCCCAATTCCTCGAATCATCAAAATCAATGAGCAATGTCGAAATCATTAGCAAATTGCAAGCGAATCCTGGTTAGTACAGGGGGCACTCGATCGAGTGCATACCCCACTCGGTCAAGTGGCACCCCAAAACCAGAACAGAATACTTTTCCAACATCCACTCGGCCGAGTCTCGCAATGACTCTATCGAGTGGCAGCGTACTCGGTCGAGTTGATCAATAACTCGATCTAGTAGGGTCCGAAATACGAGACAGAAGGTTCTAACGACTTCCACCCGGTCGAGCCGCGCAATGACTCGATCGAGTGGCAACGTACTCGGTCGAGTTCGTCAATAACTCGACCGTGTAGGGTCTAAAATATGGGACAGAACCCTTTTCAGGGGTCCACTCGATCGAGGCCCCCAATGACTCGGTCGAGTGGCCCTTTGTCACGACAAAACCGTGAGTCCTACATCATCTTCTAGCTTCGGTAATGTATTTTTTATGACTTAAGTCAACACGTGCCTAGTCCATCACGTGAAACACCACTTTTCAAAACTTTGCATCATCCTATTTACGTCATTCCATACCATGTTACATCTTTACAAATCGTTAATATCGTTATACCGCTACTAACCGTTTGTTCTCTTGTCGATTTAATTCTTGTCTATTTTATTGTACTAAAATGAACCCGCATGCTAAAATACAACTTTCACGTTAAGATTTTAGTTGCATTAAATTGACATAGAAACCCATTCAATTTCTCACATGCTTAGGGAAAACAATGTTTGCATAACATTTTCCCGTTCAACTAACGCGCGTATTAGAAAGTCTTTCGATATCTTATTAGAGGCCACCAATGTGCGGGCGGGGTTGGGTGTTCTTTGTGGGCTTCCCAACACATACCCTCACCCCTTACTCAGAACCTCGGTTTTCGGATGCCTGAAACCGTTGGCGCACAAGAGTCATTGTATACACGATAACCGGTAGTGACGGCATTGGTATCGCAATGCAAAGGGACGAGCCCAATAAACTCTGACATCGGAAATGGGCCGTATTTTGTACACGGCTCACTACGACATAGAGTGGGTTCGAACGGGCCCGAACTCCCACAAAGTTCGGTGGCGACTCCACTTCGATTTAAATTTTGATTCGATCCATTCTCATATGGAGATTCATTCGCCTCCCCAAACCTGCGGGTGGCCGCGTCGGGGTGGACCTATGTCATGTCCACAGAAGGAGAGTTAAGTGGAAGATGAAAAGGAGGGAGTTATGGAAGATGAAAAGGTAGTTCTCATTAATCATGTAGCAACCAAAGTGAAGCTATAATCTGAAAAGGAGGGAGTTGAATACACTATCCAAGTTACAAAATTATAGCCTGCTTTCAGATTCATACTCCATCGTATTTGTTGCTATAATCATTCATGGCATTACTAACATATTCATCGTCGACCAAACAAGAGTGAAGGAGCGTCTTCGTATTCACGGACTTAGCTATACTCAAGGACGAATTATTACTGTAAAAAATGACGATATTGAGGGGGGTAGGAAGCAGCATCATTTCTCTTTGGAGGTAAGAACAGTCCAAGATATTCATCTTTGTTGTGCTTATTGCTCCTATTTTTGCATCGTATGCATTGTCGTAATACCTGATACATTCAAATACAAATCTATATATTATATTAAATAGAGAAGAAAGCATCCTTGCTACTTTCTATAGCATCTGGATGCAGCGCAATAGAGCAAGAATGGAGGGGATGATATTAAGACCCGAAATCGTGGCGAAGCAGATTATTTCAGAAATTAAGAGCCGCATAAAGATAAATGAAGAAGATGAAATCTCTGCTGAGGAGTACAATTATCTTCATAAAATTGGATATGCGAACTGATTTACTTCAGCTCATGTATCTTATTTTGATTTAGTTTTGAAAACTTGTTGTACAGATTATGTGCCCCTTGTAAATTTTTTGTTGAATGCAATTACTTACATTTCACCAAAAAAAAAGAACAAAGCATCTTCCATGCTCCATCTTCCCAAATGTCAATGCTTAAGCAACCCACATGGCGTGATATTATTGGGTGGAAGATGAAGAAAAGTGAGTTATAAAGTGGAAGATGAAAAGGAGAGAATTATGCTTGGGTGGAAGATGAAAATTGAAGGAGTTATGTCCACTGTCCTACGGATTAACCCGCTGAAGTCTATGTATCTGATATGCCTTGCTAGAGGTCGATGTCGGGTTGTCATGTAAATGAGTTACGTGTCTGGTAGTCTTAAGTGGGCCCATTGGGTCACACACAATATGTACGAGATATTATTAATATATATATATATATATCGATATATTAAATATATCGGGTCTGTAGTAATACGGATCCAGCTGCGTTGTCAGGTTATAGTAATTAGAATTATACTAATAATCTAATTATTGTAATTAGAGATATAGTAATAACCTAATTCTACCTTCTCATCTCCTATATAAGGAGGTTCATATGATGAACCAAGATATGGAATAATGAGTATTAACTCATTGTATATCCGTCTTATAAATAGTTATAAGAGAGATATAGAGAGAAGTTGTGAGACGGTCTCACATACCTTTATACTAGCATATACGTCGCAGTACTGTCTCCGTGTGGATACCAACGGAGGCATCACGTTTGGGGTGCTTTATTCTGTCTGTGAGAATTATTTATTCTATCCGTGAAGATTATTTATTCTGTCCGTGAAGATTATATATATTTCTGGGTTTATTATTATACTTCTTATTAATACGCTGTTCTGCTGTAAATAAGGTATAATTGTTATCCCTTTATTTTTGTCTTTTCGGTTAATACTCGTAACAGGTCCTTGAGTTTAAGGGTTGTAACCCTACAGTGGTATCAGAGCCTCTGTTACGTAGTATTAACCTAATCGACGTGAATCTATGTCTCGTAATTGGTTATGAGGGATTCCATCCGCGTATTAATTTGATTATATCTTATTGTCGTGAGAACGGTTCTCGCTGTCTTTATTTGTTCCGTAAAAAAATTTATCGTGAAGTGTTTATATTACGTCTTTGTATTTTGCATGGTTAAAGAACTGTTCGGCTTTGTCATGATTACAAGCTAGAACAATGAGATTACCCTTGGTGATGATTGACGTGTATTACTAACGCATATAAAGATACTTCTGCATTGTCCCACCTAGTGATTATCAAGTTGATCAACTTGTTTTGTGTGGCTAGTAATTGTATTTTTGTCAAGATTATGCACTAGTAATTTTGGTTTTTGTTTAGGGTTTATTTAATTTGCGAATTTAAGTTGTTTAATTCTGAAATTAAATTAAAGTTAAAATTGAGATCTGATTAAGTTTTAATTTAATTTACCCTAAATTGACCCACTACAATCCCAAATTTTTTTGTTGACGATGAGACTAATTAGATTAGGTCAAGATTCGATTGAAATTGGGTAAAATTATTAGAATTTATCGTTGACGATGAGACCTAATAAGATTAGGACAAGATTCGTTTTAATTATGGTGGAGACGGAACGAAACAAGGTCAACCCGATTGACACGAGTGTGACTCGGTCGAAACGGGTGTGACTCGATTGGCACGAGTATGACTCAGTAGGCACTGGTGTGTCCTGGTCGGAACGGGATGACCCTGGCGGCAAAGGTTTGACCAAGACGACACAATATTTACTCGGACGACATGGTGTCGGGTCGAGCGACGCTTTTAAGAAAAATTGTTTTCTCGCGTTTGTGTCTTGATTATGAATCAAACACGGATTATACTTTCATTTTTTCGAATCAATGAAAAACTAGTTTTCTAAATCGGCTAAATAGTTTTTTTGCATTTTAATTATCATGTTATCATAAATGGGCCAGGAAAGGAGTTTCTCAAGTCCTAATTGATTTTGATGAATTGTTCATCTATATGACAATTATAAGTTGCAGATCGATTGTGAATCGAGTTTTGTATATCCCTTCAATTTTTCCGAGTGGGAAATTGTTCCTCATAGTTGGAAAAATGAAAGATATTGGTGAAATTGTTCAAACCAAATAGCAATTATGAATTGTAATATGATTATGAATCAAAATATGGGATCTCTTAACTTGTTTTATACACAAATCATTTGTAACAATTGAATTATTAGGATGAATGATTTTTATTGTTTGAGACTTGTGGCTTGTGTGCTTAGGTTGCCTTGTAAGTTTACCTAGTAGCACGATTAGGACCCATAACGCATTTAATCCCTCACACAAATATTAAGTATTGCCTTTCCAGAATTGACCACCACAACAATTTCATACCACTGGTTGAAGTGACTGCCTAAGCGGTGCTTTGCCGATGTGTGTGGACTGAGTAGGTGGGTAACGGTTACCCACAGGTTCAATCTGGTATGCTTATCATTGCTATCAAGTCGGACTTGGGCTTTGAGGCAAATAGTTGGTGTCATATGATGACAAATTCCGACGAACCAAGAATTACATATTGATGTAATTGATAATGTTGTTGTCTACCTTTACTTTTGGAGCTTGAGCAGTGAGCCCAAGTTTACTTGAGCGACAAAAGGTTTAGGATCTTGGAATATTATGCGAACTTGAGGGTAGTTTTCATGATTTATCTTAAAATTGTTTAAGATTATTAATTAATATTAATTATCATTTTACTTTGCATATAATTGTAGTTGTAATTTACTCCCTTTATCACATTTATTAAAGATGAGTTTGAATTGTTCAACCTTGTCGATTGGTATCTTGAGAATTGTTCTCAAAATTAGAGATACGGATTTTGTCCTTCTGAAGGATAATTCCAACAAATTATTAACAATGTTAAAGTACAGTATGGACTGTATAATGAGAGTCATGAAGATGATTATAAGTACCAAAATCAATAGTTTCGATAAAGGGAACCGTTCCCATTAAGTGAGAAAATGTTGAAAGTGATCTAATTAATCCATGTTGATGCGCGTATTTTATATACACTTTTTATGCCTTTTATACGCGCATTCCCGTGTTTATTGAATAGTGAAAGCTATTATTTTTGCCCCGAATTGGCTACTTTTTGGTGTGTATTGTTCTTTTGCAGGAAAGGAACACAAAGGAGCTAAAATGAACCAACACCGCGCCAAAACGAAGCTGGAAGGAGTTGTTCGCTGAAACGAGCGATAGTCGACCGACTATTAGAATAGTCGGCCGACCATGTTGATAGTCGGTCGACTATTCTGGAGCTGCAGAGATCAAGTTAATGAATGATTAGTCGACCGACTATTACAATAGTCGGCCGACTATTCTCTGGACCGCGGGCAGGTTTCGTGATCAGCAAGAAATTTCCTAAACACAAGAAGTTTCCTAAACAGTTTTTAACTCATTCAATTTGTCTAAATAGGGATTTTCAGCCACATTAGAATTCACTTCTTCACAACATCTCAAGTTTATTCTTCTTTACTTTTATTCTAGACTTTTATCTTTTTTCTTATTCTCTTAGAACTACTCCTAGTTTAATTTCTTCCTTTAAGAACTCGGTTATTGTAAGACTTGCAGATTCGAATCGCCTTCATTCCTTTTGGTAATTTCACTTAATCCTTCTTCCTTCTTCTTCATTCTTGATTGTTCTTATCCTTCGTATTTAATTATTCTGAACTGTTGTTTTATGCTTGTCGCAAATTTATTATTATTCATCATGTTTAATCTAGTAGAATCGTTTATTAATATTATTGTTCATGATTTCATTATGAGTAGCTAATTTCCTTCGCTAGGATTTAGGGGATCGGATCTGCGAATTGAATGTAGTCGCTAAATAATTTATAGATCTGTCAATAATATTGTGTCTGAGTTGTCAATTGTAGCACATAATCGCGATTAGTCAGTTAATGCGCATGATTGATTAATTGAATCTGGTAAACTTGAACCTAAGATCGGAAGCCTGGTAAAAGTTAGACCTGCTACAACACATTAGTTTGCCCTAATAAGATCGGAAGCCTTTAGACGCATGCTAGGGTGAATAGCGGACCGGAAGGACCTTTTCAATATCCCTTAGACCAATGTCTGCGACAGACCTATCACTTAGACCGTGACCATAAGAAATTCGTAGTGAACCGACAATCCTAGTTTTCTCTCCATATATTAATTCGTCCTAATTCATTCTATTTAGTTTAGTTATTCTTCTTCTTTAATTCTCTTTCCTTCACTACTTTTAGATTAGTTAAAACAAACAAACAAAACCCCCAATTTGTTTACTTAGATAGACTTTAATTGCAAGTAGTATTTATTTGTCTCCCAGTGAAATCGATCCTGATTTCCCCAGCTATATTTTTAGTTGGACCATAGTTGGTTATTTTTGATAGGTGTACGATTAGCTTATCACATGTCATACGATGACGTGATTATATGGATAATCAGGAAATTTTGGATGCTTCTTTCTAAAGAATTAGGAATTGAAATCGTTTCAATTAGTCCTAAGTTTAGGTCACTTTATTATGAATAAACATGTGACTTAATAAGGTTTCTCACCTTTTAGCATGAGATGTTAAAAGACGATTGAACATTCTATCAAGAAGGCAAATAAAACTAATGTTCTATGAGTTCATTAGAAAATTGCTTAAGATAATGATTAAAGAATCTAAGATGTTGGTTAAAGTAAGGGAAGCACAATCGTTGTCATACCCAAACTTGTTGCCTAATTTAGATGATGTACGATTTTATTAGTCATTAATGTAATGACAAATATATATGACATTGGTAGATAGTTTCTAGGAATGTCTAGAAAATCTGCAAATCAATTATTGAAGTATGACTTCTGGTGTATGTTACTAGAGTAATTGTTACTTTCATTCTACTGTTTTCGTATAATATACCAAATGCAACTATTACATTGTGGATGTGATGGCTCAAAGAGGGTGGAATAATGATATATAAGTGAAGTGTTTTATGATTGAAATAGACAAACGTTGTTGTTTCATATATAAAAGAAAAATCACTTAATTTTACCATAAAGCTGAATACTGGAATTGAATAATTATTATTCTTGTACTAGTCATAAGCAAGAATATTGAAACTGTTTCATGTATAGGCATGAAAAGTTTTGATAAAAGTAGAATAATTGTTGCTCTATACCTTGCAAGAATATGAGGTACAATAAGGCTAACATGATTATTGGGCTCTACATTTCAAGTAGTGAATGCTTTTACTTGTAACATAACGACCAAAAGGTTCAACTCCCTCGACCTGAGTTTTACCCATCATGGCATTGTCCTTAACTCATGAGACAAGAAACATAAGAATAAGTTTCATAATGATGAAATTATAAACCTTATTGATAAGGATCAAGTGAGGTAAATGGATCTTGTTTAGATGAATAAATGGCATTACAAGTGACTCCTATTAATTGTAGTGGGAGGGTACTTAGACTTGTTAGATCACACATATACAGATACTGTGGGTTTAACTAGTGATGTTGCAAAAATGGGTAACACGTATTGTTTTGTTCATTTGATGAAATTTGAAACTGAATGCTTTGAATTGTTCAAGGAAATTCATATGAAAGTACAAGATCAACTTTGATAAGTTGGTACGAGTCGTTCGATATGATAGAAACAGGGAGGAATTGAACTAAAAGATTGTGATCATGTTAGAAGTAGTGATAAGTGTTTCAAACTACATCGAACCATATTTGATATGATTTGGTCTATGATGAGTCATATGCAGATTTCATGCACTATAAAAATCTTTGTACAATGTTAATGAGATTGTCCATGTAAGTCGGAGAATAAACACCATATGAGATATGGATTGAAAATGTTCTTAAAAGTCTTTTCTTAATTATCAAGTCAAGTTTAAAGAAAATTGTTTTCTAGAACTTAGACTCAATTATGGCATGTGTTTTATTAAGGGTATTATGTTAGTTCCATAAACCATCCAAAGAACAAAACTGTTTTGTTGCATGGAGTGGTATGTTTCTTTTAAAAATATGTGATTTCTAATAGAAACAGTGGGAGATCGACCTTTAATTGTTCAAAATTAACAGGAGTTCTCTACAACTGTTAAAGAGGATATGGATGCATTCATGAAAAGTCAGGATCATCTTAGCTGTAAAATTACCCTACATAGGTTTGACCTATGATGAAACAATAATGGACAAAGACTCCAAAACTCACATAAAATCTAATAGATTCTGTATACCATAACGACCAAGTATAGACTTTGGTAATGAGTCTTATAGTGAAAAATAGTCTTCAATATAAAGATGATATGGATTGATATAAGAGTATCTATGAAGCATAGTTGGTAGTTAAGGATTGATCTCATAGTAGTGACTATGGAAAAACCCTTTTTACAACATTATGTTTGAGTCTATTAAGATTGATTTAGCATTTTTGAATGTCATCACTCATTTGATGAGTTTTGGACATATATGTGTGAAATACATTTCTTGAGAGAGATGCAATATGATGTGTGAGCGACTCATTGTATGAATTTCATATTATTAAAATTGTTAGGCAAATGTGAGTATTCTGATTTGATTGGAGCATGGAGCAAGTATCTTCGTTCTCAATGTGGTAATTCGAATATGTTTTTTTCCCTTTGAGACGAAGAGAGACAAAGTGTGTACAAGAGGCTAGTGGGAGTGCATTTATTGTTATGATTTGGTATGTAACTGACATACTTCTCTAACTAAACAACATTTGATTGCTTTAGTCTATGAAACTTTGCAATAAATGTGTTTATTATGTACTTGTGTGACGAGTAGATACTAATCTGGTGAGTGTCACTAGAATGCTATCTAGGAATTGTTCCTTTGCGCTTAAGAAGCAAAAGGGGAATTATTTAAGAGATGTGCATGATGTGATAAGCGAATTGTTGTAAACAAGTTACAACGATTCATATTTCCAAATGGACAAAGATGACATGAGATTGTAATCTCAGTATATTTTATTTTGGATGAAAGTTGTGTGTTGGAACGGTTTCAAAGAACAACTTTATGACTAATATTATAACTAAAGTTAGTGTTATATTGTTTTTGAAACAAATAGACGTTTGATTACGAATCAATTAAGCTCACACTCAACTTTAAAGTTTATGAAGCAATTTGTTGCTTATGAAACTAATAGTTTGCCTTAATTGAGAGAAGGTAGATTGGTCATATGCTTGTAAATAACCGATACAAACGTTGTATGTCCCGAAACCTCCTCTACATAAAGATCATATTGGTTGTGATCGGTATGAGACGCATGGGCGAGTGGTCTAAGTACTTTCAGAGATGTTTGGTTTAGTGGGAGTTATTTCGATAATTGATATATGTATGACATATTGTGATTTGATTAATGTAACCGAGTTTTGTCCCTAAATAATTTACATTGATGAAATAGATCACTAAGTACGTGACTTAGGCTTGGAACTCTATTTGGATGATGTAATTATTTTGTCTCTAGTCAAGGTATTGTGTTGGGACATTTGAATACCCATAAATGACTGGTGTGTGAGTTGGTTGATAACTAAGTTCCTTGAGTCATAGGTATTGAGATACTAAACCAGGCACAAGGGGATATGTTAAGAATATGCATTACACAGACCCACCGAAAAGGATTTTACTAAGATTTCGCTTAGTGTCAGTAAAGTTCTTTGAAACTTATGAACTTGTACGGTCTTTAGACCCGAGTCTTTGACTATTCTGTACATGTGATGTGTATGTTTTGATACTATTCCTCGTCAGCTGTGAAAGGGGGCTATGGATGGTTATTGGGCATGCATGGAACATGTGATAGTATGTGGTTAGACAAGAGGGGATTTGCTTTTCCTTTATTGAAAGAAATTTATTATTTCTTGGCCACTCGAAAAGTGTGACTTGTGCAAATGCGTGGCCGCGCTCAGATAGGATGATTGTCATCTATCTGCTCTTTTAACAAGTCAACTCAAAGGTTCGAGTAAAAGATTGAGATATGTGAGGAAGATACTTCTTCTTACCTCATTCTCAATTGGAGACAATAGTAGCAAAGAGACTTAACGCCTTTCTTGAAAGGACATGTACATGTGGGAGACTGAAGGAGTTATGTCCACTGTCCTACGGATTAACCCGCTTAAGTCTATGTATTCGATATGCCTTGCTAGAGGTTGATGTCGGGTTGACATGTAAATGAGTTACGTGTCTGGTAGTCTTAAGTGGGCCCATTGGGTCACACACAATATGTACGGGATATTATTAATATATATATATATATATATATATATATATATATATCGATATATTAAATATATCACGTCAGTAGTAATACGGATCCAGCTGCGTTGTCAGGTTATAGTAATTAGAATTACATTAATAATCTAATTATGGTAATTGGAATTATAGTAATAACCTAATTCTACCTTCTCATCTCCTATATAAGGAGGTTCGTATGATGAACCAAGATATGGAATAACGAGTATTGACTCATAGCATATTCGTCTTATAAATAGTTATTAGAGAGATATGGAGGGAAGTTGTGAGACGGTCTCACATACCTTTATACTAGCATATACGTCGCAGTTCTGTACCCGTGTGGATACCAACGGAGGCATCACGTTTGGGGTGCTTTATTCTGTCTGTGGGAATTATTTATTCTATCCGTGAAGATTATTTATTCTATCCGTGAAGATTATATATATTTATAGGTTTATTATACTTCTTATTAATACGTTGTTCCGCTGCAAATAAGGTATAATTGTTATCCCTCTAGTTTTGTCTTTTCGGTTAATACTCTTAACAGGTCCTTGAGTTTAAGGGTTTTAACCCTACAAAAAGGAGGGAGAGTTAAGTGGACGATGAAAAGGAGAGAGTTTAAATGTTCTCATTAATAATGTAGTATCCAATGTTAAGCAATCAAGTTAACTGGAAGATGAACATGAAAAGGAGGGAGAGTTAAGTGGAAGATGAAAAGGATGGAGTTATTATTTGACACATAAAAAAAATACATAATCATTTAGATGTTACGTCTTTTTATCTACTTTGGTATTAATGCGCAATCAAATTTGATATTATTATATATATTATTTATTATTAAGAACTTCATATTATACCTCTAAAAGCAATATAATGGAGAGATGAGGAAAACCATTTTTATTTTGTGAAATCTTTTTTTTGGTAAAATGTAAATATATTAATAATTGTAAATATATTTGTGAAATCTTATTCACATTTCAATCGCTTTATTTTATGTATACTCATTTCAAGTTTGTAAGAAATGAATTTGCATGGTTGTTTGTTGATTCTATTTTTATTTCTAATTTTATCTTTTGCATTTGTTTTTGGTTAGAGATATTGTGCGAAACCAATAATCAAGTCTGCAATTTTTCATTTTTTCAGGTATAGTAATTTTATTTTAATAGATCTTTATATTGACTATTTTCTAAATAAATTTCGAGTACCTTTAAATCCCATGGGTTTTGTGTTCATAAGAATGAACTTTTATTTATGTTCAAAGTTTAAGTAATTTACAAAATATGTATGATTGAGAAAAGGGTGCAATATTTTATGTGTTAATCAAAGTAACATACACTAGTAGAAAAAGGTCAAATTGTTGCTCCTTATTTGAGGCGTTTTAGGTGAATAGTAGCAAACAATTTTCCTTTTTTTGAAGTAAAAATAGTTGAATGAGTCATTTTAAAAAAAAAAAAATCATAAAGAATGGTGGTGAGGCGTCTCTCTTCCAAAACCAACGCTGCACCAATCTTGCAATATTAATATATTATTCTAATCAATTAAATCAGCCAAAATCCCAGTACACCCCCTATCTCTTTATTCGTGCACTACACAGTACACAGTCCGTCTCCTTCCCCGTCCATTTCAATCTCCGAACTGAAACAGTTTGGATCTCCAGCCAGCGCAGTTCGCTTCTCATTCCACCTCCTTCAGTTCCTCTTTCCCTCACCGTTCTTCCTTCCGTCTGTTTTACATGTGTTCGCTCCTCCTCTGCCTGTGTTCGCTCCTCCTTCCTATTCCCCACGAAATCTCGTTGGTCCTTGCTCAGGTAATTCTTCCTTTGCTTCATTTCAACCCAATTTCATTTCAGTTCCTCAGGTCACTAATTTAGAGATATTAATGTGTAGAGTTCTCGAGAAATATCGAAACCTTACTTATTCCAATGGAATTTCTTCATTGCGTTATTAATTATTTGCTGGATTTGAGGTTTCCTAGTTTTTATCACTAATTTAGGGGTTTTGTTACTAATTATGGGTTTGAAATTTGTTACAAGCTGAAAAGCGGATTGAAACTTAGGGATTACAATAATTTGATAGGGTTTTAAGTCCTCATTGTTGATGCCTTTTCCGGCGGAACACAGTAACACATTAGTACACAGTTTGAACACTTTTCTAATGTCGGTTTTTTGCTAGATAATTGTTGTTAATCTGAGCATTTAGTCGCATTTTTAGTACTCGTACTATCTTTTATGAATTCAGTGAGTTCATCTGAGTTTGATTGCTTAATTTAATCTTGTTCACTTTTATTGTTAGCGGAGTTTGAATGCTTGTGAAATGTCGTTAAATTGTATAATTTGAGCATTAAGTCAAAATTTCGTCATTCTTGGAGGATTTAGAGAGCTGTTTTGAGTTTAATAGCCTTCTCTCGCATGAGTTTGTATGTTGATGAATTCAATTTAGTTGTAAGTCAACAAATTTCGATTATTTTTATGTTTTTGATTAATTGAAGTTTCTGTCAAAGAGTTCTACGCTTTGCCAGAGGAGAAATATCCTGTCACAGTGCTGATTTCAGTGAAAACTAGAGTTCTCGCCTTCTGCTTTAGGGTTTGGTTGATTAATATGATGATAATTCTGGTTGTTTTCAGCGGAATGCGTGGTCGAGACACCTCGTCTTTCTACCCGCCACCTACCTGAGAATGGTAATACTCTAAAATCCTGCAACTCTTTCTTGTTTCTAATTTCTGTTAATGCATATTCCTATCCTACAATCAATCTGAATTCGCAATTGGCCGTACATTACATGAGATCTTTCTGTTTCACTTGATTTAAGGATTCAGTCGATTTGTTAGAATCAATTGTTGTGCATTGTGATAAGCCTTTAAGCAGTAGTAAAGTAGTCCTACCAAAGTGTGAGTAATCTTGTAGATTTCAATATAGGGAAATGTGCAGCAAGTAACTATATTGAATCAAGAGTGGGACTCAAAACCCTAAACTATCCACGTGCAGTGTTGTCTGTATTTTGTCGTGGTACAAACTCTTGGGTGCTTTTACCTTAACTGTCCTTTTGGTATGGTTGCACAATATGCTCAAATCCCTAGTTCCTCAACTAATTACAAATGGACTCTTGGCTTCAAGCTTATTCCCCTTGGCTTAAAAGTGACTCCTAATGTCCTACTTGTTTATTTAAAATCGCTATCGAGAGTGTACTACGTATTGGATGTTACGTAGTCTCGGTTCATATCGATCTATGTGTCCTTTGCAGTTTCTGATATGCCATTGGGTCACTAATTTTAATGCTATATTATGTCTAAATGATGACCCTATATTCTGATTTCTGCAGTCGATAGAAGAATGTGAGTACCTAATTGGCCTTGCGAAACCTCATATGAAGTCAATTGTTGTTGACAGTAAAACAGGCAAGAGTAAGGACAGCAGGTTTGTCATCTAACTTTCTCATCAACCTTTTCTTAAATACCTCGCAGCATTTGGAATTCATGTCTCTACTAGTCATTTGGCTTTTACTTTTGCTGCCTTCAAATGAAACATATTTGTTTGGTTTAACTGGAAATCAAAAAGAAAATAAAAGTTATATCGACTGACACGTGAGATCTTTCTGTTTCACTTGATTTCAGGATTCAGTCGATTTGTTAGAATCTGAGGAGGAGACTTACTTTCCTGCATTACATGTTGGCTCAGACAAGATTCCACTGTAGCTATTCAAAATTTTATTGTTAGACAGACTTGTCTCATTTACTCTCTTTTTTCAACTTATGCAGATTATAAAACGGAGAGTGGTTACTCGAGTTCAAGCAATTGTGATGGCGACCTTGTCAACAGGAATTGATTCTGAGTCCTTTCCGGTGAATCATACACACCGTAGCCTTTCTTCTGAACAACGAAAACAACTAAAAAAAACATCAAAATGTGGAACTCGGGTTGTCAGAATTATGATCTTGTTGATTGATTTTGATTTTGATTTAATGTAATGAACTCGGGAAAGTCATAATTATGACCTTGTTGATTAGTTTAGATTTTAATTTAATGTGATGAACTCGGAAAAGTCAGACATATGAACTTATTGATTAAATTAGATTTTGATGGGATGAACTCAGGAAATTACGATCGGAATCTTGTTCTTGTTGATTAGTTTAGATTATGATGTGATAAATTTGGAAAAGTCTGAATTACGAACTTATTGATTAGTTTAAGTTTAGATTTTGATGCGATGAATTAAGAAAATTCAGAATTCTGATCTTATATAATTAGGTTAGATTTTGATTTGATGAACTCTCAAGAGTCTAAATATGATCTTATTGATTTGATTAGCTTAGATTTTGATGAGATGGACTCGGAAAAGTCGAAATTATGATCTTATTGATGATTAGTATAGTTTACTCTTTTTATTTTTCCATATGAATCTTACCAGCTTAAGTATGTCTTTTGCAGGTGTTGAGGTCTGGCATGTGCACAGAACTGTTCCAATTCGACGTCTCACCAACTTCACGATCAATTATTTCGGCTTTTCTTTATCAAACACAACTTCATAAACTCGAGTGAATTCGAGTGACCCCAACATACCAAAGAAAAAAAGGATTTTCTGGTCGCTTTAGTGTTACCAAGGTCACCCAACTCTAGATCCCTCATCCCTCCCTTCACTCTTTTCTATACGGAAATTATTTTGAATGACATGATGGATATTGTTCAGTTCGTTTTAATCCTTATCTATGGCCACCATCTCAAAAGGTAACCATTTAATCTCACTAAATAAGTCAGTCATAAGGTTACACATTCAGTCTTACAACCTCATCAATTTCGCTCATCATCACTTTAGTTTCCCGCTATTTTAATTGGTTTCGGTGCATGAATTATGTTTGCATGTTGTGTATTTGTATCTAATATACCTAATGAACTCTACAGATGACAAATGGGATATCCAAGGCTATGATCTCAAAGGCAAGAGAACTAGGAATACCTGTCGACTTCACGTGTAGGAAGGTTAATTTTCATTTGCTTTAGGAATTCATAAATGGCGTCAACATTGAGGAGTCAGTTGTCAAATTTGCACATCTCTTCTTATCTCACATTTCTTCATCCAGTTAGCTACCTACTCTTAATCTTACTCTTACACAATAATTCAATTAAACTCTTAACCGATTTAGGTTCTTTATTTTCACCCTTTCCTTTTCATTTCTTGTGTCTCATTTTTGTTTTTTGTACACAGTTCTTAATTTCTACCTCATTCCTTTTCTCCCCCAAATTCACTGACCAATTTCTACCTCCACTTGTTCACACCACACTTCATTTCAAGGTATAACCCTCTTCTCTTGGTCTTTCTCTTTCTTCTTGCACTCCAAATGTTTATTCAAAGTATTCGCTTAATGCATGCTTTTGACTCAATTATCAACTATCTTTCTTTCTCTACATACTACCCGTACCATGTTATTGTTTTTAAATAAAATTTGTGGTTTTTGTTACTATACTTACTACTACTTAGAGGTGATCCTATGTGGAATTGGGCGGGCTAAGAATGAAAAATTGGCTAACGGACAAGTGGGTAAATGGGTTTGTGGCATGCATTTGTGTATTTTTGAAAACTTCTTTTACGAGTTGGATCGGATGGATTCGATGGGTCGTCTCGCCCTTGAACACTTATACATTTACTTCTTTGTTGAAAACTATCCAATTTAATGGACAGGAGAACTACTTTTTCTTTTCTGAAGCAATTCAATAAGGAGCAGAAGATGAAAAAGTAAATCGAAGCCAAAATTCAGAGTATTTCATTTTCTAAATGCGACATATCCTTATTTTTTCTGGTTTTGCTGTCTTTGTTTTATTTTTTTAGAAATTAAGTTTTTTCTCTTTTTATGTATTATACTACGTTTGATTTATATGGGTTTATAATTGTATTTAGTTCAGTTAGCTTGTTTTGGTTATTTTTGCCTATTTTTCGGTCAAGTAAAGTTCTTGAAGTGTAGATGAAAAGAAAATGATACATCGGACAATGATGATGAGGTCTTTGTGGAGTAGCCTCAAGTAGCTCTTAGTAGGGAAAATGTGTCTAAGATCTCTTCTTCTTTCTGATATTGTGGATTGCTTCTATTTTTTATCGTAGCTACTGTTGCATTTGACAATTGTTTGAAAGATCTCATCATCATTTTGTAGGAAAAGAACGAAAACAAAAAAATATGACGTGCACAAGCTCTCCTTCCTCGCAAGGAACTCGATCTTACCACGACTAACACCCAACCTCGCAAGGACGAATACGTCTTATTTCACTCTCGCAAGAACGAAATAATAAATCTAATAACTCGCAAGTAATTAGACTAACAAGAAAATTCTTGTAATACTTCTCAAAATTGAATGAATAAAATCGAATAAAAAGCCTTCTATTTATAGTCGATTAGGCCATAAAAATAAGGAAACTAGAAATAAGAAAAACTGAATAGGAAACTCTACAAATAGAAAACTCCAAAATAACTACTATAAATAACAAACTAGTAACTAACTACGCTAGTAAATAACTAACTAGAATCAATATTAAATAACTAACTAGACTCAATTTAGGGCACTAATCTTCCTTCATCATTCTCCTTTTCTTCGAAAAGATTCGTCCTCGAATCTTAAAAATCTTGAAGTTGAAAATTTCGTCATCAAACCCTCCTGGATCAAACACGAATATTTCTAACCTTGATACAAAATCAACTAAACACAATAGCGATGATTTTGAACACATCGTTCCATCTTCCTTTAATGCATCATCTTCATTGTAATCTCCATGCTTATCCATCTCCATCCATTTGAAATTGTAAAGAGTATTATAAACAAAAACCTTATTGGGCCATGTTTTCTTGTGTTTTCCTTTCTCGTGCCTTCCATCCCACAACTCTCCATTCACAATCATAGCATAATCCAAATAATAGTTGCTCGAAACAACACAATCATCATGAGCATCCATAAGAATCGAATCCAAGAAGTAATAATAATAATTCCCACCATATAGCTTCTTGTTGATGTATTTATCAAGTGGTGATTGATAATGTTGATCAACTCGAGAATCAAACAATGTTTTTTTGTTGCTTATTAATTTGTTACTCATGATTGATTGCATAATATTAAGATCATCTTGTTTTGCTCTGTTATAACTTGTATGATCAATTTCTTCCATGTGATCTTCACCATAAACTTCTTCAAATTCTTCGTCAAAAATAATTGGAAGGTTAGGATCAAATAACGAAGTATCTTCTATATGACATTCCTTCTCGAAAGAAAATAGTTCATCGTCAACCACATCTTCTACTTTCGCTTCTTCTTCTTCTTCATGATCAACGACAAAATCCTCAATCTTTTTCTCTTTTTCTTTCGCTCCACAAGATTGATTAATAAGTTCACGCTCCAACTTTTCTATCATGCAGGAAATTTTGGCAATCCACCTTTGTATATCCTTCCATAGTAATTCTTTCTCAAATTGCTCGACCTCCATCAAAAAATGTTTGAATTTCCTTCGAGACATGATTATGAATTCCCAGAACAAATTTGTTAAGCAACAAATTAGAACGCAGCTCTGATACCAAATTGATGTAAAATAACCCCAACGAATCTTATAGCGGAAATAAAGATTCGATCTTTGATCTTCTTTCAATGAAAAGTAATGACTTTTGGTGTCTCAACGAGACTTTCTTTTGTAAATAAAAGGATAGTTGATGTAAAACTTACCCAAATATTTATGTGTGTTTCAGGTTAATGAAATTGCAAAGAAATATAAAGTTTTTTAGGTTTGATTTTTGTAGGAAATTAAAAGAACAAAAACAAAATCCAGAATCCAGCTCATAACAGAATCCAGTCTCTAACTAGGTAACTCAACTATAACTGGACTGCGTGCAGCGAGGTCCTGGTTTAAGTAGTATACACCCCTCCTGGATACAAACCATATCCAGTTCAACCCGACGCGACTTACACGATGCGATATCTAAGTTTAAGGGCACAATGCACACTCTTTGAACACAAACCATGCTTAGTTCAACAACCAATGTGCCCCATAAAGGCACACCAGCCTTACAGTTGATGGCAAAAATGTACATCCTATACTATATTACTCTAACCCCACACTTGTCCTTATTCTATAACTCCAAAACCAAGCCATTATCGATATTTAAAAAGATATAATCATTATAAACATTATGGAGATAAAAGGAGTAATCATTATATTTTAAAAGAGGAAACTTTCTATTTTAGGAAACTTCTACTTTTAGAAACCTTCTTAAAATTAGCATCATATCAAAATATCAAAAATATTAGCTCATACTAACCCAACATTTTTAGTAAACGATATAGATTTATAAAACTAATACTTTCGGCCTTAACGATATTAATTGTTAAAGTGAGAACATTTGAGTTTATGAAATTATTGAAATATCATACAAATGTTTATAAAATGATTAAAAATGTCTTATACATTTTAATACTACTAATTAAGGTGTTTTCAAAATTTATAAAACTAAAATACCCTAATTATTATTACTTTTGACAATACGATTATAAATAGGATTTTACGGCAAATGTTAAACAAAATCTTTTAACGGTTTTTTTTTTTAATTAAACCAATGAATATATTTACAGTATGTTAAGGGATGATTTAACTCTTAAATTTTCAGATTTAACTATTTTCAAAATTGCTGGAAAAATAATTCTTTTAGATAAGACGGAGCATTTTAACGATAAATCGTAATTTGTCCAAAAATCAATACTATTAATTAAAGATCTTAATAAATAGTACAAAAATTACATAAAATAGCTAAAACATATTTATGGACATTCTGTCCAGAAAAGAACATTTTCCAGAATACTTAGACTCGGTTTTTAAAAGAGTTTCTCGTTATCGTCTAATCTCGACAATAACGATTAATAAAAATAGTAATTACAAAATGATTTACGTATTTGATTGGGGTGGGCCGCCTGTCAATCAGCCGCCTGCTAGGCAGGCCCCGAGACGGTTCCTGCCAAGGAGTCGAAAGACTAGCCCCCAGCAAGAACCTAGAACAAAGCGTAAAACGCTAAAGGTTGGACGTCAGCTGCTGAGAGCACGGGCCAACCCAGCCTGTCGGAGCTTGGCAGCCCCCTGCCTGAAGACTGTCTGCCCTGGGAAAATCCCTGGCCGACAGGGTCAGGACCCCCAGGGGCCCTCTCGTCATTTTGCCTAAGGTAATTGGGAATGGATGGATGAGAAGCCGCCACTTGTCACTTCTCTATCCAACCATTCCTCTTTCTCTTCTCTCTCTTGTGGGAAGGTATAAATACCTCCCCATTTCCCACATGAGAGGGGTTGGATTTTCTCTCTCTAGACTCTTATTCCCAAAACGCCGCCTAGTTCCTCACGAGCTAGGTTCGTAAAGGCATTTCACGGACTGACTTAGGCATCGGAGAGGGTTTCCTCGGACAACCTCCGAGGCCCTGTGCGTTCATTGTGCAGGGAACAGGCCGTTTCCGCCGGGAAAGTCCGATTCAAGGAGTGAGAGGAAGGGGAGACCAAGGGAATCAAGCAATCAATTGTTCACCGTTAAATCAATTATACTGCCCGGATCCTAGGCCGGGCGAATTGTTTCCGTGACCGGAACAATTTGGCGCCGTCTGTGGGGAACTTACGGTTGTGCTCACGAGTTACCCACTAAAATCAACCACTCATAATCACAAAATTAAACACAATCATGCCAGAAATCGGTGATGCCAGTACAGGAGCGGGTCCGACGGTCCCGCCAGTGACCCCCCTGTATGGTATGCCGCAGTCGGATAGGGTTCCTCCTGCTACGATCCTAGCGGTAGGGGGAACCAATCCCCTCGACAGATCAAACACTGCTGTGACACCCGAGTTGGGGACACACCCAGGGCGTGCTCTCAATCTGACCCCAGCTCAGATGGCACAGGCGGCCGCGTTCTTCTCTGCGATGCTGAATCAGGAATTCACACCTGAGGACTTGGTGGGCAGGGTCGCGTCGGCTCCCAGGCAACCGTCCCCAACCAGCAGGGACGAGGCCGGGGGCACGAGGCGGACCGCCGCCAGAAACGCTCAAAGGAAGGCAAGAAGAACAGCTCAAATGTATACGCATGTGCAGAGGCGCATTATTACTGACAACCCAGAGCCACCTGTCCAGCAAGCATTCTCCATTCACACAACAGAATCGGCGTCTGGAGGACAGGGAGGCTTATCTCAAGGATTACAGGAGCGCATGAGGCCCAGGGAGCCCATGTCGAAACGCTTAGGGGAAAGGCCGGGTGGAGTTTTCTCCAGACTAACACCTGCAGCCAAAGAGCCGACGGTCCCCGGCTTATCCCAAAGCCTACAATCCCGGCTCAACCGAGGACAGCCGCTCGAGTCCAGACACCATCAGGGTGAAAACCTCTGCCACTCTCAGAGGAAGAGGCCCAGGCAGATCTCCCCGGAAACGGAGGATGAAGCAGCAAGCAGGCCACCACCAAGGCACCGCTCCCCCAGTACGAGGAAACCGACCCATAAACAATGGGATTCTCACGGTAACCAGTCTGGGGAAAGCAGGTCACGACTGGTGGGCAGGCCCACGAAAACCCCGTTGCACCCTTAGGTACAAGAGTACCCCATTCCAAAAATCAAAATGCCCACCATCAAATTTGACGGGACAACAGACCCTGAAGACCACCTGGCAGCCTTTGAGAGCCACATGGGCATGTATGACGTAGATGATGCCATATGGTGCAAAGTTTTCCCTACCACCCTGGTGGGGCTCGCGCAGGGATGGTTCAGAGACCTCCGCCAGGGGTGGATCAGGTTCTTCATAGAGTTGGCTGAAACTTTCCTCGAACAGTATGCCGGAAACAAGAGAAGACGCCTTACCCGTTTCGATCTCATGACCCTGAAACAGAAAAAGGGTGAGAGTGTGAGAGAGTACATGAGAAGGTTTGATCTATCCTACCAACAGGTCAAGGAGATCGATGATTCCACTGCCGCCTACGCCCTGACAATCTCCCTACTTCCAGGGGAAATGAAAAACCAGATGATCAGGGCCCAGCCAGAAACCTTTGCCATGGCCAGGAAGATTGCTGAAGGGTTCATTCTGCAGGAGGAATTCCACGGCCTGACGGATACCCCTGCAGGCCAAACAAAGCCTCAAGGGGGACCGCAGGGTGGAAGGGGCAGAAGTGAGCCAGACAAGCAAAGGGAAGAGGGAGACACTCCCAAGAAGGAGCGCCCAGTCTACCAACCCAGATTCGACAGTTACACCGCTCTGAACAAATCCAGGGCGGAAATCTTCGAACTGGAAAAAGAAACTGCCAAATGGAACCGCCCAAACAAACCTCGCAGCCCAAAAGGCGACCCCAAGAAGTTCTGCACTTTCCACGACTGTATAGGCCATACCACCGAGGAATGCCGTCACCTAAAGGACGAGATCGAAAAGTTGATCAGAAACGGATGGTTAGCCAACTATGCGGCCAAAAATAAGTCTCAGAAGGAAGTGTCTGAGAAACCCGAGGGGTCAGTGCAGAACCGGATGGTAATCCATGTAATTTCAGGGGGCACTGAGGGCCAGCTCAGTCGAAGAGGCCAAAAAAGGCAAATGCGCGAGCTGAGGAACCAGATCTGCTATGCTGAGAAAGAAGGGAGTCCAAGGGGAGTGACATTAAGTATCACCCCTGATGATGCAGGACGGGTGATATATCCGCACAGTGATCCTCTGGTGCTGTCCCTAGAGATCAGCAACCATATTGTGCGAAGATGTATGGTGGACACGGGCGCATACACGAATCTATTGTACAAGGATGCTTTCGAAAAAATGGGCCTGGAAAAAAGGCACCTGCGGCCTGCTCCCGGATCCCTGTATGGATTCAGTGGGGCAGGCGTGCTGCCCATGGGGGTCATCGACTTGCCTGTAACCTTCGGGGAAGGTTCCACAGCCAGGAATGTCAGGGCAACTTTTGTTGTTGTGGACGCAAGGTCTGCCTATAACGCCCTGATTGGCAGGGCCACGCTGGATGAAATCGAGGCGGCAATCTCCATCAGGGCTCTCACCATCGCGTATGTCACTGACTTCGGGCTGGAAGGAAAGATACGTGGGGACCAGGAGTCAGCCAGACAATGCTACTCCGTGGCCCTGCAAGAGCACGAGAGAGACAGAAAAGGAAAAAGAAAAGCCGACAATTCCCCCTGCAGAGAAGGTGAAGTCCCAGTCGAACACCCGGTGTCTGACCGCCTGGAACCAGGGGGCGAGAGTATGCTGGTAGATTTGGAGCCAGGAAGACAGGTGCTGGTAGGAGCAGGCCTGGAAGAATCCTACCAGGCCGAACTGGTCAAGCTACTGAAGGAGAACAAAGACGTATTTGCCTATTCTGCAGACGAGATGCCTGGCGTTGATCCATCATGCATCGTTCACAAGCTGAATGTAAGCACGGAAGCTCGCCCTGTAAAGCAGAAGAAACGAAACATGTCTGCAGAGAAAGACGCAGCAATCAAGGAAGAAATTGACAAACTCTTGAAAGCAGACTTCATTGAAGTCTGCGACTACCCAGAATGGCTGGCAAATATTGTCATGGTCAAGAAATCGTCTGGCGCATGGAGAATGTGCGTCGACTTTACGAACCTGAACAAAGCCTGCCCGAAAGACTGCTATCCGCTCCCTCGGATCGATCAACTGGTAGACGCCACCAGTGGCTACACCATGCTAAGCTTCTTAGACGCCTTTTCAGGGTATCACCAAGTGTATTTGTGGCAGCCGGACAGGGTGAAGTGTGCGTTCATCACTAGTTCGGGCACTTACATGTATAAGATGATGCCCTTCGGGCTCAAAAATGCAGGGGCTACGTACCAGCGGTTGGTTGATAAGGTGTTTGAGAAACAAAAAGGCAGAAACATCGAGGCTTACGTTGATGATGCCATCGTAAAAAGCAGGGAAGACAGGGAACACCTGACAGACTTGCAGGAAACCTTCAATTCTCTGCGCGCTTACAAAATGAAACTAAATCCGAAAAAGTGCACGTTTGGAGTCCGCTCCGGAAAATTCCTGGGGTTCTTGGTCAGTTCTCGGGGTATAGATGCCAACCCTGAAAAAATTCAGGCAGTTCTAGACCTCCCAGAGCCCAAGACCATCAGAGACATCCAGCGCCTGACGGGTCGAATGGTCGCCTTGGCACGATTCGTTGCCCGATCAGCAGACAAAGCCACTCCTTTTTTCAAGATACTGAAAGGAAACAAACAGTTCAAATGGGAAAACGAGCAGAAAGAGGCCTTCGAGCAACTGAAGGACCATCTTAAGAGGCTCCCTACCCTGGCAAGACCAGTAGCAAGAGAAAAACTTTTTCTCTACATTGCAGTAACCAATATAACTGTCAGCGCGGTCATCCTGCGAGAAGAGGCAGGCGCCCAGCAACCTATATACTTTGTGAGTCATGCGCTGGGGGCAGCTGAGAAGAATTATCCGATGGTTGAAAAAGTCGCCTACGCGGTCATAATTGCGGCCAGGAAGCTCAGGCCTTACTTTGACGCGCATCCAGTCGTAGTCCTCACCAACCAACCCCTGGAAAAGGTGTTGGAAAAATTTGAAAAATCAGGGAGATTGTTGAAATGGGCAATTGAGCTGAGTGGGCTAGGTATATCTTATCAGTCAAGAACAGCCATCAAGGCCCAAGCTTTGGCAGACTTTTTTGCTGAGTGCTCCCATTCAGGGGAAGAGGAAGCCCCTGCCCAGGAATGGACCGTATATACTGACGGGTCCTCGACGGCCAATGGCGCGGGTGCAGGCGTCGTACTAACCAGCCCAGAAAGGACCGACTTTGAGCATGCTCTCAGATTCGTTTTCCCAGCATCAAACAATGAAGCAGAGTACGAAGCAGTACTCGCAGGCGTCCGGCTAGCTAAAGCCGCAGGGGCAGAACGAATTGTCTTGGCGACAGACTCCCAACTCATCGCCAACCAGATTAATGGAGAATACGAAGCAAGAGACCAAGCAATGGCCACGTACCTGGAGATGGTAAAGGGAGAGTTGTCCGACCTAAAATCATATGAGGTCAAACAAATCCCCCGATCCCAGAACAACAGAGCAGATGCCCTGTCAAAACTGGCAAGTTCCAGTCTGCAGGACATCCGGAGATCAGTATGGGTCGACGTTTTACACGAGAAGTCTACTAATCCCTGTCAAACGATTAATGCCATGGAAGAAGAGCTGGAAAGCTGGATGACTCCCTTCATCCAGTACAAGAAGCATGGTATCTTACCATCAGACCCGTTACAAAAGAGGAAGACACAGGCTAAAGCAGCCTGGTTCATACTCATCAATGAAGAGCTTTACAAAAAGTCTTTTACTCATCCATTGCTCAGATGTCTGCGGGCAGATCAGGCCGCTGAGGTATTAGAGGATATCCACTCTGGGATATGTGGACATCACATTGGTGGAAAAGCACTGGCCCACAAAGCCCTCCGGGCAGGCTACTACTGGCCTACCATGCTGGCGGACGCCAAGAGCCTGACCCAGAAATGCAGGAAATGCCAACTATTTGCCCCATCAATCCATGCCCCAGCCCAAGAGCTCAGACCAATCCTATCCCCCATCCCCTTCGCTCAATGGGGGATGGACATTCTGGGACCCTTCGCGGTGGCAACAGGGGGGAGAAAATTCTTAATTGTCGCCATAGATTACTTCACCAAATGGGTGGAGGCCGAAGCAGTGCCCAATATCACTGAACCGGCGGTCAGGAAAGTAATCTGGCGAAACATCATCACCAGATTCGGTCTACCAAAGATGTTGGTATTTGACCATGGCAGGCAATTCGATAACGATCCGCTGAGAATCTGGCTGGAAAGCCACAACATTTCAGTCGCCTACTCAGCTGTCTGTCATCCTCAAACAAACGGGCAAGCAGAAGCAGCCAACAAACAAATCCTAAACGGCCTGAAGAAAATGGTGGATGATTGCAAGGGTAGGTGGGCCGACGAACTCCCCAGTATACTCTGGTCGATCCGAACCACCAAGAAAGAGTCTACAGGCCAAACCCCATTTGGTCTGGTATATGGCGCAGAGGCACTATTGACAATCGAAGCAAGGATTCCCTCTCTGCGCTCCCTACAGTACGACCAGGCTGAGAATGAAGCTGCAATGGTTGAAGCCCTGGACCTGGTAAATGAGCTAAGGGAGGAAGCCAGTACCAACATCGCTGCCTACCAGCAGCGAATGAGGAAAGCTTTCAACAGCAAAGTACGACAGAGGAGCTTTCAGATGGGCGAGTTGGTTCTGAGAAAGACACAGGCGATTGGGAAGTCAAGAGAGCATGGGAAGCTAAGTGCCAATTCGGAGGGCCCATACCAAATAACTCAGGTTTTGGGGCCAGGCACATACAGGATAGCCAATCTGGAGGGACAAGAGCTAAGCGCTCACTGGAATGCAGATACACTAAAGAAATATTACGTCTGAACAAGAATATAGGCAGTTTTTACTTTTACTAAAGTAAAAAGGCGGAGGACGATCAGAAATGTCGACGGCTCCGACCACCCCAATGTCAAAAAGAATTTTAAGAGAAATGAGAAGATACAGATTTATACTCGTTGCCTGTTCACACTCGCGTCTTTCACACACAAACGAGCAGGGGGCAATAGGGGGAGGCCCCCCTGTTGCCAAAATTGGGTAAAATGAACCCCCCAACGCAAACCAAAGGCTACCCTGCTTACCTCTGGGCAAGTAGGGGGCAGGCCCCCTGGACTTTGAACGAAAAGCCAGGGACAGGCCGAGCTAACAAGGACTGGGGGCAGGCCCCCCAACCTTGTATAAAAAACACAAGAACCACCCCGCTTACCTGCAGGCAGGCAGGGGGCAGGCCCCCTGGACTTTGAACGAAAAGCCAGGGACAGGCCAAGCCAACAAGGACTGGGGGCAGGCCCCCCAACCTTGTATAAAAAACACAAGAGCCACCCTGCTTACCTCCAGGCAGGCAGGGGGCAGGCCCCCTGGACTTTGAACGAAAAGCCAGGGACAGGCCAGGCTAACAAGGACTGGGGGCAGACCCCCCAACCTTGTATAAAAAAACACAAAAGCCACCCTGCTTACCTCCAGGCAGACAGGGGGCAGGCCCCCTGGACTTTGAACGAAAAGCCAGGGACAGGCCAAGCCAACAAGGACTGGGGGCAGGCCCCCCAACCTTGTATAAAAAACACAAGAGCCACCCTGCTTACCTCTAGGCAGGCAGGGGGCAGGCCCCCTGGACTTTGAACAAAAAGCCAGGGACAGGCCAGGCTAACAAGGACTGGGGGCAGGCCCCCCAACCTTGTATAGAAAAACACAAAAGCCACCCTGCTTACCTCCAGGCAGGCAGGGGGCAGGCCCCCTGGACTTTGAACAAAAGCCAGGGACAGGCCAGACTAACAAGGACTGGGGGCAGGCCTCCCAACCTTGTATAAAAAACGCAAAAACCACCCTGCTTACCTCCGGGCAGGCAGGGGGCAGGCCCCCCGGACTTTGAACAAAAGCCAGGGACTGGCTATGACAGGCACGATCAAACAGACGAGAAAAGGATCCCTAAATTTTAAAATAGTTATGCCATAGAAAGCAAAGAGAAATATTCCACAAACAAAACCCATGAAGGGTGGAAAGGTCTTTACAAAGTTGAAAAAAAAACCGAGTAGCGAAATATTACAGAAAAACCATGAACACTGGTTCGGCACAAGAAAATAAAAAGCTTTCATAAAAGAGAAGGGGCGTCACGCAGCATCCTGGCGAGCGTTGGCATCTGCTTCAGGCTGCCTGGTCACCCGTGCTTCGTCCTTGGCGGAATAGAGGCTCCGGAAAGCGTCCTCGTCAAAAGTAGGGAACATCTCCCCTATCACCTCCATAACCAATTCCAGAGAAGAGTTGGCGCCGCTCACGAAACTGGCTCTCACCGCTTCCTCAGTCTCCGCAGCCAGGGTCTCTTTCTCTTTCGTCCATTCCCCCTTGGCCTGGTCAAAAGCCGACTTTGCCTGCGACAGCTGCTCCTCCAGGACAGTCACTCTCCCTTTCAAATGCCCCATCTCGGCCAAAGATAGGTTGGCACGATCCAACGATTGCCGGCTCTCCTTCAGTTCGGCCTCTAGCTTGGAAACCTCCTTCACAGCCATTTCCCCCTGCAGCCTCCAGCGATCAGCCTGCTTCTTGGCCTCTTCCTACTCCCCCTCTTGCCTTGTCATTTTGTCTTTCAAGGAGCTTATCAAGGAGACGTCCCTCTCTATCATGGCCAGGCGGTCGGGAGGAGGAGCCCCAGGGGTAACTGTTAGCTCCTCATCACTCAGGCGGCTGAGAGCCGCCAGTTCCGCAGATGCCAACATAACCTTGGAGGTACGCTGGATATATTGAAGCACTTGATGAGAGGTGGAAGTTACCATCTTTGTAAGGCGGTCGGCCAAAACAGCCCCGAAGTCAGAAAGCAGGCCCGATACATCCACACTATCACCAGCCGTGTAGTGGAACTCCACGTTTTCCTCTGGGAAGGGAATGCTAGAGGGCTCACGTGCAGGGCGTTTCGCCTCAGGGGTGGAGACATCCGCCTCCAGGTCCACCACGTCAGCGCTAGGAGGCTCCCTCTCCCTTTTCCTCCTCGCTTCCAAGGGAACACTCTCCCCAGTCCCCTCAGAATCTCCAGGCTGCGTTCCCTGCGAGATCCGAGGGCCAGCCGGAGAAGCCCCCTGTTTTTGACCAGGGGAAGGAGTAGCCCCTGAAGTGACCTCCGCTTCCCCCTCATGAATACTGGGAGTAGGAGTCGCCGGCTTCGACGAAGGCAGCCGGGGGGGGGAGAGGTAATCTTCGGCCAGCGGCAAAGTCTTTCACAAGCTTCATGAGGGCCTTACTTCCTTTCCTAAAATTTGGTGGAAGAGAGGGACGCTTTGAAAGGACGTGCAATTCTTCGCTCAAGCCTAGCCTTCTGACCTGCTTCTTGGTCCAGCTCCAAGAGTAGGAATCTGCAGGAAAGGAAAGGCGGTCATCTAAAAAGCAGGGAGAAATAAAATCCCTGGAAAATCGTGACAACAAGAAAACCCTAGAACTACCTTCAAGGCCACGAATCAGGCCCAGGGGAAGCAGGTACTCGTCTGTCGTGATGAGCTCCGCATGAGGGAGCCAGAAAACAGGGCAAAAGTTCCCATGTTTATCCGTCACGATCTCAAACTTTTTTATCAAAATCTTCTCCTTATCGCTCAGCCTGACTTCCAGAGCTTTCCCCCCAACACGAGGATGATACTCCTCACGCGTCTCCATGCGGGTATGGACATGATTCCTAAAATGTCTAGGAATTTTCCACCCCGACGCACTATGGACATATATGAAATTGTTTTTCCAGTCTTTGAGACTGCTCATGGGCGGCCAAACCAAGGCGTACTTTTTCTGTCTCAGTAGAGACCAGTAACCAGGGGAGCGATCCCCCCCAGATGAAGACACCATTTGGAGGCCAACCATAAAGCAAAGGGCGTCGATGTATGGCCCCTCGCCATGGAACAGGCAGGTCCAGGTGTAGGCCACTAATGCCCTAATGGCCGTTGCAGTTAACTGAGCGATGACGACGTTCATCCTCCTGAAAGTTTCCTCCAGGAAGGGATGCAACGGGAATCGCAGGCCGAATTCTAGGGCCTTATGGAAGACGGCTACACACCCTTCTGGGGGACAGCATACTGTGTCTTTTTCCCCAGGGATCACCACTGTGTACCCCTCCCCAAAATTATAAAACTGCTCGATGGCCTCAGCCGCGTTACATTCCAAGATCAGGTCCCTATTCTTAGCCTCGGGATAGGTCTGTAAGGGAACCACGTATTTTTCTTTGTCCAGAAAATAGGTCCTCCCTCTCTCCCTGTGGATGAGAGGACCGGCCACCCTGGCAGGATCCACCTCCAGGGCTTCGTCATCAGAATCAATCACATCGAAGGGAGCTGGGTCGGGTGACTCAGCACCCTCTCCCCTGTGATCGTCTTCCTCCCTGGGGCCAACCCCGGAGGAAGAAGCAACGTCATGACGACTACCGTCACCGCCGCCGGTTCTTCCGAGCAAAGAATCAAAGGAAAGGGGGCGGACTCGCGACATTTAGGCTATAGAAGGGAAGAAAAGAAGCGAGAGATTCGAAAGTTCTAACCTAAAAAACGCCGGTGAAGTTGCCAGAAACGGCGACAAGAAGTGATCCTTGCTCCTCAAAGAGAAAACGCTCGGTCGATGAAGGAGATTCAAGAAGTGTTATGGGGAGTAAAGGTATTGAGAAGAGTAAAAGAAGAGAATGAAGGGGGAGAAGGGTTTATATAAAGCCCAAAGAAGTTCGAAAGGCGAAATCCCTGACAAAACCTTCGAAGACCATCCACGTGTCACATACTGAACACCAACTGCTCACCTTTTTCAAGAAGAGCCTCGGTAAACAGAAACGTCAGAGAGAAAGGTCAATCAACGACCTCATTCAAAAAAAAAATATATATATATATATATATATATATATATATATATATATATATATATATATAATATAATAATAATAAAATAATAACTCATCAAAAATTCAAATGCACAAAATATTCATTTCATTGAAAACCCTGCAAGGGAAAGCTACATCGTGGGTCGGATATGAAAGAAAAATACATAAGGCCCAAAAAGTTCCAGCCTGACAGAAATCAAAAGCCCTGCCACGAAGGCCTAGTCGTCCCCCAAATCTGGGGAATAATCCCCAGGACTGCCTGGACTCCCGAGAGCCGAGCCCCAGTCCCAACTTGGGGAACCTTGAAAGGGGTCATCAAAAGCCCCGTCTCCGTCCCTGTCGCTCAGGCAGCCAAGACCTTCGCTGTCATCAGAGTCGTGGCTGCTGTCTTCCCAGTCCCTTCCAAAGGGAACAGCTCGGGACTCGTCGCAGGCGCGACAGCCTGTCTTCTTTACAGGCGAAGAGGGACCCGACTCCAGGGAGGAATCGGTGTCAGAGTTGGGGCCGAAATGTTCAGGGTGCAGCCATGGAAAACATTCATGACAACCCCTATCATAGCAGCCCCCTCCCTGGGAGCAACGCCTAAACCTAGGCGCAGCAGGAGGCGAGGACCTCCTAGGGCGTTTGCCCATCCTAATGGAGGCCTTCCGACCCCTCCGGCGAAGGCGAAGTCGTGAACAGCGACTCCGGCGAACAGCTAGATAAGCGGTCCGTGCATATCTGAGCCTCCAAAACCCTCTGAAGATGAAAGAAACATGTTTGACCCCACGGCGAATTACACTTTTTTTGATCCAAGTCATGCTTAAAATAAAGAAAATGAAAAGATTGAAGGTGGGATGGAACACGAATGATAAAGGAAGCTAAGGATTTTATACCAAGGAAAACACAGCATTAATGAACGCTCCAACCACCTTGGAAGGAGAGCCACCAATCAGGAACTCTTCACGGTTCC
Source organism: Agrostemma githago (assembly GCA_958450325.1). Taxonomy (NCBI): domain Eukaryota; kingdom Viridiplantae; phylum Streptophyta; class Magnoliopsida; order Caryophyllales; family Caryophyllaceae; genus Agrostemma; species Agrostemma githago. The sequence continues at coordinate 44,730,997 of OY288244.1, forward strand.
CCAAAATCCGCCCAGAAGAAAAGGGCAATCATTACAAAAGTGCTCTCACCTCTTTGCATTCCTGACAGGAGCAGTGCAAAGTTCCTTGGGAAGGTGCGAAGCATTAAATGCTGCAACAGACATGTAAGTCAACCCCCCTCCAAGCAAGAGTCGCCAGCAGAGGAGAAGTCTCACTTCCCTACTACTGACGAAGGCCAATTGATTGGGGTGGGCCGCCTGTCAATCAGCCGCCTGCTAGGCAGGCCCCGAGACGGTTCCTGCCAAGGAGTCGAAAGACTAGCCCCCAGCAAGAACCTAGAACAAAGCGTAAAACGCTAAAGGTTGGTCGTCAGCTGCTGAGAGCACGGGCCAACCCAGCCTGTCGGAGCTTGGCAGCCCCCTGCCTGAAGACTGTCTGCCCTGGGAAAATCCCTGGCCGACAGGGTCAGGACCCCCAGGGGCCCTCTCGTCATTTTGCCTAAGGTAATTGGGAATGGATGGATGAGAAGCCGCCACTTGTCACTTCTCTATCCAACCATTCCTCTTTCTCTTCTCTCTCTTGTGGGAAGGTATAAATACCTCCCCATTTCCCACATGAGAGGGGTTGGATTTTCTCTCTCTAGACTCTTATCCCCAAAACGCCGCCTAGTTCCTCACGAGCTAGGTTCGTAAAGGCATTTCACGGACTGACTTAGGCATCGGAGAGGGTTTCCTCGGACAACCTCCGAGGCCCTGTGCGTTCATTGTGCAGGGAGCAGGCCGTTTCCGCCGGGAAAGTCCGATTCAAGGAGTGAGAGGAAGGGGAGACCAAGGGAATCAAGCAATCAATTGTTCACCGTTAAATCAATTATACTGCCCGGATCCTAGGCCGGGCGAATTGTTTCCGTGACCGGAACAGTATTAATATCCAAAAATTATTAATAAACTTAAAAAACATGATTTTCCAGAAAATACTATTTTTCCAGATTTCCAAAAATTCCAGATTTAATAAATCCCATTAAATTCTTCTTTTAAACCCGTTTTCACAATTAACGATTCCCTTAAAAAAACTTATCGTTCCTAACATTTTATTAAAGCACTAAAAATCATAAAATTACATTTTATTATGAAATCATCAGAATCATATTTTTTCCAGATTTAATCATAGGACCAGAAATCGAGAATTTAAACGACAAACGCGGTTTTAACGATAAACGATGATTTAAAGTGATTAATTAGTCCATCCACTTAACAATTCCTAAATATTATGGAAAAAGTCAGAAAATTCTATTTCATCATAAAGGTTCACCACGTAAAAAATCAGATAAAAATAAAATATTTAAGTACTAGAACTAAAAATTGGCTTTTAATTGTTTATGTTCGTAAACGGTAATAATTTAATAATCGATAACTAAAATATCAGAAAAATACTTAATTATCAAAATTCATCAAAAACCTCATTTTTACAGAATATAATCATATATTACAAGTTTAGGCCGAATATTACGATTTTATAAATCAATATAACAATTTAATCGTTAATCTCGTAAAAGCGATAAAAATACCGAAACATGTAAATTTTCAAGTTTTAAAAATTTTCCAGATTATATGACAAAAATATATTGTCAAAAATGAAATATAAAAATATACATGCAATTACACGAATAATATCACGAAATACCGAGTAACATCGACGTTACCTCTAGTCCAAATCGGAATCGATAATATACTCGTCGGCCTCGGGATCGCCCACAAAACCTACCATACGCGAAATCATGGCAGAAAAATGCCATGAGAAGAACTAATAAAATCAAGGTAAATAATGATCGAAAACATCGATTATTACCTTAACGATAGGCTCGGAAAGAGGATTAATTCGACGATAAAAATGAGACAATTAGGACTAGAATTAAGCAAGAATCAGCCAAGGGAAGAAGGTAGAATACTCGGCCAAATGGGAAGGAAGGAAGATGTTGAATAAATTTTATTATGCAAAAATGAATGTAAGAAAGAGAGAGAAATGGTTTTAAGCATAAATGATAGTAAAGATGGGTGAAGCATCCAAAGTGTATCTAGACTAGGTTGGCCGGCCAAAAGGATAAGAGGAGGACTAGGAAGAGTTTGAGTATTAAAGCCTCAATTCAATGAAAAGAAAAGAATCTTCTGTTTACGGTTTAATGTGATAAAATGAAACGTATTAGTAAAATGCAGTTAAATTGTGACAAGAAGTTTTGTCGGTCCAAAATATGAGGAAAAGGTTTAAAATGATTTATAAGTTGATAAAAAAAGTATAATCGTAAAATAGTTAAAGGCATTTCAAAGTAATTCGAGTAAACCTCGCGTTGGAAAATAATTATTTAAGAAACTTCGTATTAAAATCATAAATGGCTTAATTTTCGTAAATAAAAATATTTACTACTTGAAAATATTATATAAATGTATTTAAACATTTTTAGGAAAATGAATAACTTAAATCCGAGCTTAAAAACTTCTGATCAAAGAGGAATAGAATTCTTCGCGGAAAATAATTAGTTTACGAAGAAAATCAAATAAATAGATGTAAAAGAATTAAAATCTTTTAAAATACAAATCCTACATTGGAAATCAGCTGAAGTTTGGAGGTCTATTTTATGCTAGATGTCCCTTTCCTACATTGGAAATCTGCTGTCAAAGATGATTAAATGGATGCTGCAGAAGAAAAGGATAAAGCATTGGAAGTACTATGGGCTCTCTCCAAGTTTGACAGCTACCATATATATGTTGTGCCAGGAAAGTAATGTAAGACTGTTTACTGGTGCAAAAGTATCTGTTGATGCTATTACCGAGAGGATTCGGTTCTTAGTCACATCTAAGCTCATTGCCCATCATTCAAATCTTAAATTTAAAAGGATAATAGATCAAATGTCTATGTAATTACACTCTAGAGTGATATACTTTTGCATCAAAATGTAATTTCATTAAATCAATTAAATGATAACTTTTCCTGCACAAAAAAAAAAAAACTTTTAAAATAAAAATAAATATCATTAAACTCAAAATTGAAGATAAGTTTGGAAAAATGATAAACATAAGCCAAAATGTGATATAGTTAGAACGATGTCATAACGAAAAGAATAAAAATGTTAGGAAAATAGCGGGTTTTACACAATCATCATCTAATTTCTTATGCGTAGTGTTTTGATGCTCGTTGCTGCTGCTATTTTCTTCAATTGCTGCTTTCGACCATGTTCGTTATCGTCTCCCTCGTACCTATTTTTTTAGCATCGGTGCTCCTGTTCAGCAACGACGATGACGTGACCCGGCGTTAACGAAAGGTAATTCCTTTTTCCTCCTTGTCTCGACTTTTTTCTCCTTGTTTATTGGTTATTCATATGCTGTTGTCGCTGCCATGTTGTGTGCCATCGATGTTGCTGCCCTTCGTTTTTATGCTGCTGTTTGTGTCGGTTTTGCTGCTGCTGCCACGTTTGTTGCTATTATCGTGCTTGGCTACTGTCTTCTTCTTCTTCATATTCCTTTCTTCGTTCTTCTTCTCCCTTCTTCTCTTCTTTTTTTCTCCTGTTGCATCATTTTACTGCTACTGCATAAATGATGTTGCTCCTGTTTTCGCATTTTGTTGTTGCGGCTGTTGTTGTTGTCATTCATTGTTGTTGTTGTTGCTGCTGTTATGGGTCGACTTTACGTGCTGCTGTCAATCATTTTTGATGCTCTTTTGTTCCCTCTTCTTATTTCGTCCTATTTTTCTTCTTCTTTTTCTCCTGTCGTTTTGTCTTTCGTACTGCCGTGTTGCTGCTGCTACTGCTATCTGTTGTCTTTATTCTTTTCCCGTCTCCTTCTCATTCTTTATGCTGTTCTGTCCATGTTTGTGCTACTGCAGTTTCTGCTGCTGTCTTGTCCTATACTCTTGTCCTCTCCTCGTCATTTTTTTTGTCTCGTGGCTGTTGGTTTCGTGCCCCTATTCATCGATCATCTTTTATTTTCTTTCTTCAAATCGTGTTCACCATTCCTCTTGCATCGATCACCATCCCCCGTCTTTTCGTTTCCCCTATTCAAGTTGAGTATCGTTTGGTTCCAATCAGTTCATATCTGTTTTAGCTTCCTCCCATTTTGGGTTATTAGTCCACCCGAATCCAACTCTTATCTTTCTTTTTGTGAGTATCAAGTTGACCTTCCTGGTGAATCATGCTCGGAAGACGGTTGATTCTACAACGTGGAGCTTAAAGACGTTACTATTGAAGTTTTGGAGCTTGGACTATGCAAGTAGGACAAATTCATTGAACGCTGTCACTCAAGGTTACTTTAGGACGTTACTCGATTTTATATCGTATGTTTGAGTAGTAGTATGTAGTAAATATTTTTAACTTCGGTTTTCTAATTTTAGCTATTTGTTATTTTCTAAAAATATTATTTTTAAATTGTGTACCATATAAATATTTTATAGATTTTCAATATCGTTTTATAAATCGTTAGTGATTTACATATTTACGATCGTTATAATATTTGGTTGGTTATCGTGACACTAGTAACTAAATAATATCTATTTCATATTTTCGTCATATTTTGTTAATTTATAATTTTAACTCAAAATTGTATTTTTATATTATAATCGAGATTTGTATACTTGTTCAATAAATTATTTTCGTTTTACGACTTATATTAATAAATGAGAAAGTAGTTGATTTTGTTTTAAATACATTTTTAGTCGAGATTATTTTCCCTAATAATTTCTCATTTGTCTACGATTGATTATTTTTAGTAAAATTAGTATTATTTATTGATAAAATCTATTTGATAAAACTAATTTGGGATCTTTATAAAATCTAATTTAATTTATAAAGTTCGTCGACTCAATTAATTTTGATATCATTTTCTTAAAACATTCCTTTTCTGCAAATTTATAGTTTTAACTCGATTCCCTAATTATTTATAAAATACTATACTTTCACTTATTCTATTTGATTTATATTTTAGTAACGAATTTAGAAATATATTAAAGTTACGATAACGACGATAATAATAAAACGTTAGTTTCGTTAGAAATGCTATTTCTATATATTTCACTTATTTTGATAACTTACGTATTTTCTATAAGACTATTTCTATTTTAAGTAAGTTTCTTAAATTAGTAAGTTTCTGTTTATAGAAAGTTTTCCTTTTAATATAAAATATTTATTCCTTTTATCTTCATATTATTTATAATGATTATATCTTTTGAATATCGATAATGGCTTGTTTTGGAGTTATGGAATGAAGACAAGTGTGGGGTTCGAGTAATATAGTCTGGGAGGTACGTTTTTGCCATCAACTGTAAGGCTGGTGTGTCTTTATGGGGCACATTGGTTGTTGAATTGAGCATGGTTTGTGTTCTGGAGAGTGTCCATTGTGCCCTTAAACTTAGATATCGCATCGTGTAAGTCGTGTTAGGTTGAACTGGACATGGTTTGTGTCCAGGAGGGGTGTATACTACTAAAATCAGGACCTCGCTGCACGCAGTCCTATTATAGTCGAGTTGCCTAGTTAAAGACTGGATTCTGTTATGAGTTAAGTCTATAGTTCTCGAAGCTAGTTTCCAGTATTATCCTAGTGAAAGTCTAGCCTTGTGCACACTGACCGAATTTCCATAACCCCGGTTTTGGTATTATTATTATCGATTGGTTTTGACTTGCAGGTTGACAAATGTTTTAAGTTTTCTCTGAAAACTTACTTTATTATATCGTTTTAATGTTTTCTCTTTCAAATATTTTGATATAATATTACTATTATTTTTCCATATAATATAATTTAGCTGGGAGAACGTCCGACTTACTCCCCACTAACGTGGCTGTTATGTTTATAACATGACAAGTATTTGCTGCTGGGTTTTTGGTGTGAGCTAGCGAGTAGCATGGATCCTACTCTTTCTTCATTCATGATTTATGGAATTGTATAAACCTGTTTGGAGAATTTCCTTTTAGCCCTTTGTTAAAAAGTGGTATTTGTATTGACTTATCATTTCTTTTAATAAGATATAGTTTGTCAGTGTGTTTTAATCCCAACTCTACAGTGTTTCTGCCACTGTATTGCGTTAGAATTTCAAGGGGAACAGCTTGTCCACCAGCTTGACACTCTCAGCCCGCCAACGTTGAAGGTGTTTGGTGAAACCTTTTGTTGGATCTTGGGCCATGACTTCTAGAGTTCGCATGGTAGTCTGAAGTTCAGTATTGTCAGAATATTTTTGAGCGAACTCCGTAACCACATCTTCCCAACTTAAGAATATATCTTTTCGTATTTAGTCTGTAGAACCAGGCTTTCGGATATTTTTTGATTGACGTGCCGAAAATATTGATGAACATGTCGGCCTTGACACCCTTGATTGCCATAAACGCCTTGAAGGCTCGGAGGTGTAGTAATTGATCCTCCGTCCCTTCGAATATGGGTACCCTTCTAAGTTGAGATCAGTGGGTAGTTTCTCACTGATATGTGTATTGTTTCGGGAGTTTTCAACGTGAATGTTGTTTCCTTGGAGGGCATGTAGTTGTTCTTCGAGCTTACGCATCGTGATGATCAGTTTGGCAAAACTATTAACCAACCCAGAATTGAGGTCTCTTGCCGTTCAATAACAATTGGGCGAGCATTCCCGGCCTCTTGGTCGGCTCTTATGGCCTCTAGTTGCGTCTCAACCATGGTCTACTCGCTAACCATCGTGTATAGCAAAGCCTTCATTTCATTGATGTTGTTTTCCATATCCCTATTTATGGTTGTGGGTACCATACTCTACGAGAATACCCACATAATCAGAAATGTTGCTTCGGAATCCGAGCACCCCACTCCGATTTGACTCTCCTAAGACAAGTGCGTAGGGTACGATTCTCAGAGTAACTGTGATTAATCACCTTGTCAAAGAATAGCCCCCAAGTGGGATTGAAAGTTTTCCTAAGACTCGAGTGTGAGACGAGTGACCTTTCCACGTAAGGTGCATGAACCTTTGTTACAGGTGTAGACACCCGCATTTTGCCTACTCGTGTCTGTAGCAGTCTCCAACAAAACACCCGATGATGATCGGACGCTAACAAGCATTAATACGCTCGAATATGGCCTCAGAATCTATAGTATCCATCGTGGGCACTTAGCGTAGTGTGAATCTCTCAAAACAAACCTCAAATTCAGACTGGGTGGGTCGTTCCTGATAAAATGAAGCTATTTTGAGCAAAACCCGTCATCGGGGGCAAAACCATCTTTTGCGACCGAGCCAAAACCGGTCATAGTCGAAAACCCGAGAACAAAACAAACCTTGCGCTGCGTCCAAGTACAAAGCGAACCAAGTCAAAACAAACCAAATCAATTAACCAATCAAATCAAATCTTACCATAAACAAACTCGGATTACTCTCACCCGCCTGAGGGCACTCGATTGAGTGCCTAATGGCCACTCGATCGAGTGACCCCCTAAAAAACAACCAGGAGACCTTTTCCTAAGCCACACGACCGAGTGCACTTAGGGCCACTCGATCAAGTGACCCTAGACGGGGGTAAAGGCTATAAATACCCCCCCCCCCTTTGCACATCATTAAGGGGACTTCTTTTTTCTACTCCTTGAGCCTTCATTTTTCACCATCTTAGAATCTTCCATACTCACAGACATAGAAAGCCATCCCGAGACCAAAACTTATCAAAAAACCGAGAGCATTCTCTCCCTAGTCACATCCTAACTCACCTTACATATCTCAAATCGCTCCCGTGCCTTCGATGCCAATACGCGAGCCTATTTTCGAGACTATTGACATGTAGGTTGAGGGTATCAAACCCCATTTTCTAATCTCTAATCACCTTTTTATTTTGCATATACTAACACTACTAACATTTACATTTCGCATCTAACTTTTACTTTTCCGTTCTTAACAATCTAACTACTAACATCTAACTTTAATTTATCGTCTTTTACATTTTGTTCATATATAATACCGCATATATTATGATATAACAAAATTACTTTCAAATGGATTCGAGCAAATGTCTGATGACGCTAAATTGATTATCGTTGGCTTCAAAAGCCAAACTACGATATCGAAATGCAAAGGACCTAATATTTGTGATAGAGTCCCAAATTGAATATGCTGGATTATAAAAATCGCCAAAAGTCGGTATAATCCTCCGAACAAGTCGTAGTGGAGGTGGCGCCATTCGAGGAGCTCTGCTCTAGACACTTAAAGGTTAGGGTGCTTTATAGCGTACGCATAACCGTCGGATTATAACACGATCGCGGTTATTCATTTTCGAGCACATTCGATCCCATTTTCAAAATATTAATCTAAATGTTTGATGACGACTCTATAGGCGAACATTGTTCATCATGAGTCATTAAATCCAAAGTCGGTACATAACCCAACAATGTCAATCCGATTGTCATACGATCCTCGTGATCCGATAGGTGACATCACGAAAAGGAAGGATCGATATTCGTATCGACATGGCGGGGTCAAGGAACATTCCTTCGCACATAGTTTCTTTTTATTTATATATATATATCATCAATATCACTCTAAAATATCCGATGTCTACTCTATAGTTGAATATCGTTCATAACGAATCAACGAAGATCAAATTAGTGTGAAACCTAATGACATTAACACGATCATCGTATGGTCCATATGACCAGGACACGATGTCGTAATACGAAAGGATCGATATTCACAACTAATTCTAATACATTCGATCAAAGTCACGTAATGGGTAATGTCGAGCAAATTCTCTACCCGTTACAGAAGGCACTCGATCGAGTACCTAAAGGTCACACGATCAAATGACACCCTCAAAAACAGGAAGGGATTTCCGCCATGAGGCACTCGATCGGGTCCCTCCAATGACTCGATCAACTGATCTCTGAAAGCCTCCAACGAGGTCCCTTGAGGCGACATAAGGTTCCATCGAGTTATATTTATGACTCCGAGTCGATGCGTTCCTAATCAATCGTGACATTTTTAGTCGAGACTATTTTCTCTAATAATTTGTCATTTGTCTACGATTGATTATTTTTAGTAAAATCAGTATTATTTATTGATAAAATCAATTTGATAAAACTAATTTGAAAACTTTATAAAATATCGTTTAATTTATAAAACTCGTTGACTCAATTAATTTTGATATCGCTTTTCTTAAAACATCTCTTTTCTAAAATTTATAGCTTTAACTCGATTTCCTAATTATTTATAAAATGCTATATATTGACTTATTATATTTTATTTATATTTTGAGTAACGAATTTAGAAATATATTAAAGTTACGATAACGACGATAGTAATAAAATGCTAATTTCGATAGAAATATTATTTTTATACGTTTCACTTATTTTAATCACTTACGTATTTTCTATAAAATATTTCTATTTTAAGCAAGTTTCTAAAATTAGTAAGTTTCTATTTATAGAAATTTTCCCTTTTATATAAAACGCGTATTCCTTTTATCTTCATATTATTTATATTGATTATATCTTTTGTATATATCAATAATGGCTTTGTTTTGGAGTTATGGAATAAGGACAAGTATGGGGTTAGAGTAATATGGTCGGGGATGTATGTTTTTGCCATCAACTATAAGGCTAGTGTGTCTTTATGGGGCACATTGGTTGTTGAACTAAGCAAGGTTTTTGTTCAGGAGAGTGTGCATTGTGTCCTTAAACTTAGATATCGCATCGTGTAAGTCGCATCGGGTTGAACTGGAAATGGTTTGTATCCATGAGGGGTGTATACTACTTAAACCAGGACCTCGCTACATGCAGTCCTGTTATGGTTTTTTTTTGGTAAAGTGTAAGTATATTAAAATAACGCGTCTCTAAGGACGTCAATCATTTACAACGATAGTAGCATAGCAGCTACATCACACATAAACAAATTACTTTCACATTAGAATTTCTAGTGAAATCCGGTCTCTAGTCATGGGTGTACCCATAATATGATTAAAAACTCGATTCTTTATCTCCTTTTAAGAATGTAACAGCAATATTCAGGAGTTGCCAAAATCCCTTCTTGCCAAGCCTGATTTCGTTGGTTCCAAATGTAGTAAATAGCCGCGTTAATGATGCAATTGAGCACTCCCTGTTTAAACTTGGAATATCTCATCTTCTTCCTCCAGGTGAGTACATCGCAGGTCGGTATTTGAACACCAGTCCAGACCTGCAGCTCCTTCAAAAATTGTCTACTGTATTCCCATGAAAAGAAAAGATGCTGCAGCGACTCACCATTTTGCCCACAAATACAACATTTATCATCTTCTACAATCCCCCAATTCCTCAATTTGTCTTTAGTGTTAAGGCTCTTACGATTATACATCCAAGCGATGAAGCCATGTTTGGGTACCGTCCAATGATTCCAAGTAAGATGAAACCAGTCCACTTTCTGTCCTGCTGGAATCAACCACGCATAGCCCCTTGCTATGGTATAATTTCTATCTGAGTCAGTACTCCATTCTCCTTGAGAGTATGCACTTTTGAATAGCTCTTTAGTCTTACAGATTTTTTTCCAAACCCAACTAGCTTCTCAAGCAGGAATGTAGGAACTCCAGTTTTTGCCTTTTAAGTAAGTGTGTTGGACCCAAAGAACCCATAGTTTCGAAGGTTGGGAATAGATCCACCACACTAACTTCCCGATTGCCGCTTTGTTCCATTCACTGTCGATTTTCATCCCTAGACCACCTTCTCTCAGTCCGGTACAAGCTTTTTTCCACGCAATGGGAGGGGATTTTATGTAGTCAGCCCCCCCATCCCATAGGAAATTCCAGCACACTGCTTCTATTTTGTTAAACACGGTTTTAGGGAGAATAAACATCGATGCCCAGTAAGAGTGAAGCGTTTTCAGGACGGATTTAACCAGCACCAGCCGTCCCGCATACGACAATTTCTTGGTGCCCAAAGTTCTGATTCGGGAAGTAATATTCTCAATAAGTACTTGACAGTCTTTGATGCTCAGTTTAGTAGGTTGAATAGGAATTCCCAGGTATCTAAAGGGCATTTTTCCTTAGACACAACCTGAGACAAGCATAATTTCCTCTTTTGCGGCTTCCGAGACTCCGTTGAAAGAAATATTAGTTTTCCCCGTACTCATCAGTAATCCCGAAGCTTTGGAAAAAGTAGCAAAAGTCCGTATGAGGATCATCACTGAATTCATATCTCCTTTAAGTCGTGTTATGGTTGAGTTGCCTACTTAGAGATTGGATTCTGTTACGAGTTAAGTCTACAGTTCTCGAAGCTAGTTTTCAGTATTATCCTAGTGAAAGTCTAGCCATGTGCACACTGACCAAATTTCCATAACACCACTTTTGAATATTATTATTATCGATTGATTTTGATTTGCAGGTTGACAAATGTTTTAAATTTTCTCCGAGAACTTATTTTATTATATCGTTTTAATGTTTTCTCTTTTTAAATACTTTGATATAATAATACTATTATTTTCCGTGTGATATAATATGGCTGGGATAACGTCCGAGTTACTCCCCACTGACGTGGCTTTTATGTTTATAACATTACAGGTATTTGCTGCTGGGTTTTGGGTGTGAGCTAGCGAGTACCGTGGATCCTACTCTTTCTACATTCATGTAAATTATGGATTTGTATAAACCTGTTTGGAGAATTTCCTTTTTAGCCCTTTTGTAAAAAGAGGCATTTGTATTGACTTACAATTTCTTTTAATAAGATATAGTTTGTCAGTGTGTTTTAATCTTAACTCTACAATGTTTTCGCCACTGTATTGTGTTAGAATTTCTAGGGGATTACAGTTGGTACTGTAATCCCCTAGAAATTCTAACGCAATACAGTGGCATAAACACTGTAGAGTTGGGATTTCTAGGGGATTACAGTTGGTATCAGAGCATTGTTGCCCCCGACACTTACACCTGATTCTAGGAAAAATACCAGTAAATTATTTAAACAGTAAATAAAAGTATTAGTGAGAGATGGCTAGAAACCAATTAAGGACTTAACTGTTAGGTTTATATGTTCTTGTAACTCAATGACTAGCATTGAATATTTGCTTCCTTTGTCTGGAAGAAGATGAATGAACAAGATGTTGATAGGATGCTGCTCCAGATCGGGACAAGACCTGCTTAGAACTCTCAACGCCTGCTGACTGAAGTGGACAGCTTGGTGCTCCAAGAAAGATGTCAATGGTGACTTTTCACCTCCGATTCGGTTTGCTTATGCTGCAGGCCAGATGATCAAGAGTAGATTCCAGTTCCGTGACGGTGCAACAGACTTAGATGTGAAATCACTTTGGATCCTAATGGAGCGACCCTATACTACTATGCTCGTATCCCTATGAGATGATGAAGATATCCCGTGTTTTCCTTTGTGGAACCTTAGAGGCCCGAAGATACTCTTCTCGTTTAAGACCTTAGTTATCTAGGATCATTCATTCTTTTCTCCTTGCCTCTACTCCTTCCAACCCTTCTTATAATTTCTCGTCTTTATTCTGGAGATAAATCTTTGATTAACTCTCCTACTTTATCATCTTTCCTCTTGAGATTCTTTGGTTTGACCGATTTCCGTCTCAGTGAACCCCATGAAAAGTTATAGATGTTTGAGGTTTAGTGAACACTTATTACCTGGTTTGAGGATTGTGAGTCTACCCTGTCTTCTAAGCAAATAAGAAATTTTTGAGGATTGATTTAAATAGCAAATTGTTGCTTGATGGAATTAGGATGATACGTTAGATATCGATCAGCCTTGGGTTATAGGTTACATGATTATATAGATAGTACTTAAACTTGAATGATATTTTGGAGTAGTAAGAATATATCATATTTGATGGATACCTAGTACTTAATCTAGAACCGAACTAAGTGTAACTGAAAATATTACTTTAGGATTCATACCTAATGCTTATTCGATGGATGTATCGTGAATATTTGGATCATAGAGAATTGTTTAAAGTGTTAGCATGAGTGTTGTGGTACCTTTAAATGTTTTCATTAATGTCGTTAGAAATTTTTGTTGCCATAGGTTATCCGTGTTTCTTAAGGATTATATCATTGATTGTTGTTTAAGGTTGTAACCTATGAACTTTGGAGTTGAGTTATCTAACATGGATAAATTGTTTTTGTCCATGAAGAAGAGAAATATCTTGCACAATCATAAGTTGGGTTTATTGTGTTGTTTTGAGGAATACTATAATACAGATCGTCTTATTGGGACTTTCAGTTTAGATCCTTAGACCAACGAGATTGTGGCGTCGTTGACTTATTAAATATTTTGTGGTTGCAGCATTATGATCAGAAATTTGATGGACTTCTCAGAAACATTAATCGAATGACGTGTTTGGAGACGTGAATGTCTACCATTGCCTATAGGATTGAGAGCGTTTGAGAATCTGTTGTACCTTCCCAACCTCTGTCTACTTCTGATGTTTAAACATGTTGGTGAAATCAATTTTTTTTCTTGTTTGGAGGATTTTGTACCCGAGCCTTATTAATTGGTGGATTTTGTTTAGTGTTCCTTATTCGAGAAATTTGGAGTATACCTCGAGTTCAGACCTCATGATTTTTGAATTCATGAGCCTTGACGATTACGAGTTTGGGTATGTTTTGTTAACCGTTGGAATCTTAATTATAGATTTGATTCTAAATCATTTGTGGATTAGTAGCGTGTCGTTTGAACGATTGGATAGTCACGTAAGACATTTTGGAGTCTGTGACTGAGTAATACAACCTAGTGCCTAATATTGGACTTAACGTTATTTGATGGAAGTTAGGAACCTGTGTTGTAAGAGTCGTACCGGGAATCTTGAGATGGTTATTAATTTATTCTCTAATCATTGAGAGCTCTCCTTGACTCTCAATTTCGTCCTCCTCTTAGCTTTTCTTTAATTCTGCTACTTCTTCTTCAGCCAATCTCTTCGGCTTCTTTGTCGGGTTTGAAAACTTTTTTTTTCGATTTGTCGTTGACCTTGACCCTATTTATCCGTTTACCTTTTTCCCGAACCTACGTTATGAAAAATTTGACTAATTTAAAATTTTGGGTTGGCGTGGAATTTTAATATTTAGAGTTATAAATTTCAAAACTTTATACTTCGTTTTTATTTTATTCTTTGTTGATAACACATATTTAGTCCTTTTTCAAAATGCCTTAATAATTTATTTCAAAGTATTTCAAAATTGTTTCAAATTTCAATTTTCAAGTGTTTAAATTTTACGAAAACTTTCAAAATTATGTCTAAGTTTTTGTTTTATTTTCGATGGACATTAAATCTGTTACTGAAAATATTTGACGACTAGTTCGATTTTTATTTACTAACTACAAAATTAGATTTCTCAAATTTTTGTTTTGTTTTAAAATAAAATATTGTCGAATTTCTTAATTGAAACATTTTACTGTTGCTTTGAAGATATTTGGATACTCTCCCTTTCGAGTTCGTTTACAAATATCATTTATTGTCATTATTTTATCGAATAATATTTAATTCACGATTTTATCAATTTAAATGATTTTAAACTAGGCCCAAATACTCTTGAAATAAAATTTGAATTTAATTTTGATTTCATATACCGTTGAAGTTGTAAACTTTTTAAACCGAGATTGTGACGCGATTTAAGCATTTTCATTTTGTTCAAATGATATAACCTTATTTTCCGTTCTATTATTATGTTTTTGTTAGTTTCGAGGACAAAACTTCTTTTTAGTGGGGAAGATTGTAACACCCTTGACTTTATAAATCAAATTTAATTAAACTTATGTTCGTATTTTTATTTTGTTTATAATTTAACTCGTAATTCTTAAAATTATTATAAAATGAATTTATCGTTTAATTGTTTCGAACTCCTAAAATTCAATTTGTCTCGGAAACTCTTCTTATATTTAAAACATATTTTTATTTATGTTCCGATTTATTTTATAGATTTAATTTAATTCTTATCAAAAGCTTATTTCTTCGGTGATTTAAATTCTAAATTCTTGTGATTCATATATATTTAAGCTCGAATTTCTTTTTTTGGCTCGAAACTCATTTATTTTAAGTTTCGTCAAAACATCTTTTAACTTTCCTCGAGAAATCAACTTAATTCACTTTATCGAAGATTTATCATTTATCGGGAAATACTTTTTCATCGTCTAATTATTTATTTCTATAAAATTCATTTTCGCCTCGAATAATTATTTATATCCCGAGAAACAATTATGTTACTCATTTTATTTGTCGGCCCGTTTATTTATTAATTGTATTAACTCATTTTAATTGGGTTTCGTGGTTCTATATATGTGTCTTATTCGAATTCGTGTCCTAATAATATCTACTCCCTCCTAGTTCTTTATATTTTCCCTCTTTTTTTTGGCACAAATATTAAGAAGAGAATAAAGAATTGATTAAAGTAAGAAAATATGGGGTATAAAGTAGAAATATGGTGGGGTTTCTGAGTAAAGAAAAGAATAAAGAATTGAAAGAAGAATAATGAAATAATTAAAATACAATCCAAAAATGGAAAGAGGGAAGATTGTTGAACTAGTGCCAAAAAGGAAAAAGGGAAGATAAAAAAACTAGGAGGGAGTACTATATTTCATTACTCCATTTTTTTCCCTAAACCCACATACAGTTCACTTGTCCACCTCTTCGTTCATCCTTTCCACCGCTTCCCCAATCCTTTTGCTTTCCCACCTAGTTAACTTACATACTCCCCCCCCCCTCGTTTTCCTTTACTGAAGGATTCTACGCACCCTCTTCGTTCCTCCTTCCTCCTTCTTCATTTTCTTTTCTTTGTCTACCAATATCTCCCTCCGTATAACTCTATCGACACCCATATCATCCATGGTCCTTATCATTACCATCTTCATCATTTTTTTCTGATTCGTGCCTCTTCTGTCCGTATGCTTCTGCTGCCGTGTTGTTGTCATTCGCTGCTGCTATTCAACATCTTCTTATCTCGTTCAGGTTCGTCCTTGTCATGCTCCTTTCTTCTTACTTGTTCTTGCGGTTTGTTCTTTAATGACGTCATTTCTGTGCTGCTGTTATGTGTTCTGCTGCCGCCGTTTCTCTTCTCCGTTTTCTTCTTCATTTCTTATTCTTCTGTTGCATTTCGTTGCTGCTACACGCTGCTGTCATCGTTTTCATTCTTGTTGTTCTTTGGTGCGATCGTTGTTGCTTCTTTTGTTGCGGTTGATGGTTTATTTACTAATGTTATTGCAGCTGTTTTGTCGTTCGGCTGATCGTGTGGCTGTCAGTTGCGGGTTCGATGCCTAGATTGGTCGTGTCGATGTTGTGTCTAGTCGATCTCCTACCGCAATTATTCATGACCTGAAGGTGACAGATCTTTTCTTCATCCTTCTTTATTTTCGTTTTGTATAACACCTGCTCTACCTCAGTTCTCCTCCTTCGTCTTACTTCTGTCACTGATCTGCTGTTATGTTTTGCTGACCTGAAGCATTCTGCTTTTGTGGTTTGATGCCGTTTCGTGAATGTCGTTGTTATCTTGTTGTGCGTGCATCGGTTGAGGTTGTGTCGGGGTGTTGATGTTATTGATCGTTGTATTTGGGATGATGTACTGGTATTACAACGGCTGTTATTGTACTGTTATTGCTCGTCGTTCCTGCCGATGCTTGTTGTTTCATCCTCCGTCGTATCTTGCTTGTTCCTTCCGTCCTACTTCCTTCTCGATAAATCTTTTTACCAATCCTATTCCAATCCCGACGGCCATCGTGCTAGCTTCGACAAAGACGATTATTTTATAGACGCAGATATCGGCTCAAGGTAACTTTAGGACGTTACTCGTTTTTATATCGTATGTTTGAGTAGTTGTAGACACCCAAATTTGGACCTGGTGGCTGCAGAAGTGCCCAGCAAACACCCGATGTCGATAGGAGTGCAACGCGACACGGGTTCGCGATGTTTTAGGTAGTTTTCTTATAGAACGGACCAAATAATTACTCGGAAAAATTAAAACTAATTTGATGGCAGCCTTAGTCGTGTCGTTACGGTAACATAGACACTAATTAGAGTCAATTCCGACACTGGGATCCCGAGTCGGTCCCGAAACTCGAACCGAGTCAACACCGCGCCAAGCGAACCTCGGGATGATCACCCAAGGCCCACTAACCCACGGCGCTAGGTCAAACCCGGGGTAAACTTCATCCCCAAGTAACGTATCACGCTCCTCCCTCTCGGTTTTGGAAAGTATCAAAATCGTATCCTCAAAACTCCAACCGCCCCACCTGACGCGCCTGGGTCTCCCCACGCTCGGACCCAGGCACCTGAGTCTTAGGACGCCCCAGCTTGAGCGCCCATATGGGCGACGAGGGACGAAAACACCTATAAATACCCCCCTTCACGCCCTTATTTCGACACACAACATTCAATCTTCTCTTCCCCCTCAAAAACTCTCGCTAAGGGCTCGCACTCCGACACCCGAGGCAAACGATCCACTCGATCGTAGTTCCAATAATAAAAGCGACATCGACGCTACTCCTCACCTTCGAGCACTCCACTCGATACCGAGGTGCCTGATATCGATTAGCCTAACATTAGTGCACAGATTCTGTCGGATTAGCCGCAGAACTAGCAAATAGTAACGGAGCTCTGCCGGAATAGCCGCGCAAAGGTCAAACGGTAACGGAACTCTGCCGGGGTAACTGGTCAAGCTACGAGGATCCGCCTGTCAAAGTCATATCGCCACTAGGTTGCCAACTAAACAAA
Organism: Agrostemma githago; assembly: GCA_958450325.1. Classification (NCBI taxonomy): domain Eukaryota; kingdom Viridiplantae; phylum Streptophyta; class Magnoliopsida; order Caryophyllales; family Caryophyllaceae; genus Agrostemma; species Agrostemma githago. Next base: position 44,748,596 of record OY288244.1, read on the forward strand.
GCTTTCCATATTTGCACTTTTTATTATTACACACTACGACAACACTAGAAGTGGGCACTAAGCCCACGAACGCCTACTAAAATACGTAACGTCCCAACTTCAACCACAAATACTAACACACACTAAATAGACCCAAGTAATTCCGAGATCCGTTCACAAAATTATTTATGCATTGAGTAACGTTTAGTGTATACTCCGAGGGTGCAACTCCTCACAATGTGATTTACTTACATTCGCATTTACAGTTCTTCGTATGATTTATTACTTTTATGACCTTATAATCGCATGCTAAATCACCTAATGCGGAATTCAAAACGTAAAATAACTTAAAACTAAACAAAGCGATGGTCGGGTTCCGTATTAGTCCGGATGATCACCTTATTAGGTTCGATGCATCTCTATTAATATCGAACCGACGCATCTTAAGCAGAATACCAGGTAAGGTATATCACGAGAATGAATAATATTCGTATTATCGCGTTAAATCTGATTTGCTAATACCTATAATATTAGTACTCTCTACTCTCCAATGTGCATCTTTTCATGGCCTGCTTGGCATGTGAAATCGCATGCAAAGAATGTAAACACCACTACTTCGATGATAAAACTTATCTGTCCTTAAAACAACCGACGTAGCTAAGCATAGGGTTAAAACAACGGATGTTACAGTATTTCCGCCACAATAAAAGAACTAGGATCTCAGCCACCGATTGATTAGTAGAGGCCGCTATAGTGCGGGCGGGATTGGGTGTTGACATCTGCCGGATGTTGGCCTCCCAATACGTTCCCTCACCCCTTACTCAGAATCAACGGTTTCCGGATGTCCGAAACTATTGGCAATGAGAGTCATTCCAGGCATGGAGTGCTTAAGGGTACAAGTCTTTATCTTTAGGTCCCATGCCACTCAACTTTGAGCCGGCAAGGGATCAAAGTTGACCTGAATGGTTTCCGAGTCCCCATAATTGACTCGGTGGCGACTCCACAAATCGGCAACGAATTCAGTTCACTAAAAAGGTCGCCTTACCAAATGAATCGGCCTTTAAACATTAACAACCACGTCTCGATTAATTCCCAAACGGAAACATGGGTGCCCGCACCTGTCTAGTAAACATTAACACTTCGCCCCGTATGCGAGTTCGGACCGGCCCCTGGTTGGGAGGGGGCCGCGTGAGTGGCCACCGCAACACGTTGAAATACGGGTCATTCCTGCGCGGGCACCCGTCGGGCGGTGCGGACGAACGTCCACAGTTTGGCGACTTCGCTTGGAAACAAGTTTCCAGTGGTGGTATAGCTTGAACGAGGTCGGTGAAGCTCATTTCTTAGTTCGTAGTTGTGGTCACTACCGGTTTTAGCCCTAAAAAGCCCACCCTAACCGATATCAGGACCAATCGACCTCTTTGCGGTAAGATCTCTAGGGACGAGCGGAGAGATCTTCGGTTGACGCTCCGGCCGCCTAACGCGTAACCCGTGGGATTAATAAGCGGATAGTCCAAACGGACTGTATGCCACTCATCTCCCCAGATCATTGTCAATACCTAAGTAATGACTATTCGTGGGCGGTAGCCTACCCTAACCTACCCGTGTCTGCATCCTGCATGAGTGTACGCATTCCTAGTTATGTGTAGCGTGTTTGAACAATACAACCCAAATAAAACACTAAAATCTGGATTCAACCGCACCCAATTCCGTTTTTTTGAAAATACCTCATCTTTTCAAAACGACCGTTTAAATATCAATACTCTGGTCAAATCACGATTTCTAAAAAAGGAAAACGTTTTTTTAATGCCGTTACCATGGCAGAATTTACACGCACTGATTTCAAAAAAAATACTTTTTAGCGCCATCACCTTGGCCAAACTAAAACCTATTAATTACCGTTAACACAACCGAAACTCCCAATTAATGGGGTTAAGGCTACCACGCGGTCACATTTTATTATGCACATACCGTTAGCACAACCGAAGCTTCAATTAGTAAAGCCGAGGAACTCAAAAAGCGGTTACACTTTCAAAACACTTTCCTTTTACAATGCACACCCCCACCGTCTTATACTAGTTAGTACAACCGACAAACATGGGTCACTAATTTTAAAAGTCCTTTTTCAAAAGACAAAAGTTGATAAGAAACACTATTCACCGCCTAAGTCCCTCACTAAGGATTTGGTCACACCTTTAGGGAGTCTGTCGTCAGACTTCACGCTCCATCACGAGCATCACGCACCCCGCAAGTATCGAACTAACTAATGAATAGTAGTTTCGATAAAAACATCACGTAATTTTTTCCAAAAAAACCGGTTCCCCCAAAAGAAATGCACTCCTTTATAAAAACATACTTACGTTTCGTCATCATTTCCGATGCACATACATAGCAACGCACCTACACCCCACAAACGATGTTGTCACACCATCATTGCACTATTTCTAGAAACCATCCTTTTCCAAAATTTTGGAAAACTGGTCGTTTTCAAAGGAAACGTACATCCAAATCCTTTTGATCCTGTGCCGGGATCGTGATCAACCTCTTATGTCGTACAACCATTTGTTTAACTGTCTATGTTCATCATTAGGATCGCCACTACTAGAGATTTTACGTTTCTGGTCGTCTCACCTCGAGAAATCCTCTTTAAACCTCACCACTGAGGCTTGCGTCAGATCATCTCGCTACAGAGACAGAAAACTCCATAGGCGTTTCGCCGAATACACCCAGAGTCTAAAGCGCCTGAATCCCTAAACCGTGACCACACACACATGGGTCAAGGGTCTCAGTTCCGTGTCGCTCAATCCTGAGCATCCTTCGATTCTCTAAGACGTCCGACGAAATCTTCCTAATCCGCGGCACCATCTTGCAGAAATCTATCCCCAACATGTCCACGAAACCGGGAGTGATTGAGAACCTCTGCACCGACGTTAACGCCTTAGCTGAGGTGGTGCACAATATCCGAACCTCGATAGACCATATGTCCTACTTCGTTCGTCGTATGGATAGCCACCTCTACTTTCTCGAGAATAAGGACGCAGAGAGTGAACCGAACTACAGTTCGATTAACTACCATACACACACCTCGAGTGAATCACTTAGATACTCCTCCGTACGAGCGAAATCCCCTGGGAACGACAAAGAAATAACCTCAACTCCTCACAAGATACAACCTAACAAAGCCAAAACACCCTGCAGAGAGTTTACCAAACTTGGCTGAACATACGCTGAGTCCCTTAAACACTTAATAGATCAAGGGCTACTCAAACCTCAGGGTCCCACTCCAGACCCACCGGCTGGAAAAAGAAATAAAAAGTGGAGTCCCAATGCCTAATGCCTATTCCATCGGGGTAATGGGCACGACACCGAAGCATGTTTCTCGTTGAAACACGCTATCCAAGACCTAATCGAGGCAGGAACATACTCCCCGACAAAACGACAAAAGACCGACTTTACTTTCTTAGTCGCCGAGGGAGAGATAGTGACGTCGGTAGTAGTCACAAGTCACTTCAAGCCCCTTGACAAACTGTCCCCAAGAGCCGCCTCCAGGCGCCGCTCAAGGGGAACATCTTCAGAGGGAGGCGACAGGTGTTGAGACCCGGGAAGCGCGAGGGGCCAACATCACAGTGCGACCAGGCCACATGACCAGTCTTAGTCAAAGTCTAGTTCATCTTAGGGCCTAGGCTAATATAATAATAAATGTCTTGTCTTTTATTCCATCAAGTCCGGGGAAGTGCGAGGGGACATGTCCTCCACCTCCCCCAAAACAAATCACGGGCACCTAGCCCGTCTAATATTATTATCAATAAAATAATCTCCTTTTATTTTACAAACATGCCTCGACAATCGCTTGACTTTCTTTCAACAATCCACTTTAAAATGCTTAAAAAACTCGACTTTACGCCAATTATCGATAACAACTAACTAAAATGCAAGGACTACCGCAAGCAGCCCACTCGACTTCACCCTTAGGAAGAAATCGGGAGTAACAACCTTAGACTCAAACCGCCACTAACCAAACAACGATAAAACTTTGAAGCGAACAAAACGCCACCCGACCAAACTTACCAACAACACAAGCCGAATACGAAGACTGTCTAATAAGTCTAAAAGCAGCCATATCTCTAGGAGTCAAAAACCTTAGACTCCACGAAGACTCATCCTTATTAGTCAACCAAGCCACGGGTAATTGGAGGGTTTATAGTAAAAGCCTATCCCCATACCAAACTAAAGTAGAAGCAATCCCTAAGAAATTCACCGAAATTGACTTCATGCACATACCCCGCGAAGAGAACGAATTCGCTGATACATTATCCAAATTAGCCTCACCAATGAACACGCCCGATCACCCCCCCTCCCCCTCCATGCCTATCTATCTAGAAAGAAGCAAACAACCAGCCTACGTCCACAACCTCGAAACCGACAACGCCACCGAAGGACCTTGGTACAAACCAATCCAAAACTTTAAAACCCACGGGTCATATCCATCCGACACTAATGCCAAAAACAAAAGAGCCCTACGAATACAGACCACCCATTACGTCCTAAATCAAGGGCTACTATACAAACGAACCCCACAAGGAATCCTCCTTAGATGTATAAACAAAAACCAATCTGAGAAAGTCACGGAAGAGGTACATGACGGAGAGTGCGGACCCCACATGAGGGCACACCTACTAGCCCGAAAAATAATGAGACTAGGTTATTACTGGATTACCTTAGAGACAGACTGTCGACGTCACATTCGGCACTGCCATAATTGCCAAATATTCGCCAACATCCAACACCTACCTCTTTATCCTCTACATACTATAGCCACACCCTGGACCTTCTCTACTTGGGGAATAGACATCATAGGGAAAGTACACCCACCTGGGACCGGCGGACATTGCTTTATTTTAGTAGCCATAGATTACTTCACCAAATGGGCAGAAGCCACCTCTTACGTCGTACTAACCTCAAAACAAGTAGTCAAATTCTTGCAAAACAACATCATCTGCCGTTACGCTATACCTCATGAAATCATTAGCGACCAGGGGGTTCACTTCAGGGCCGATACCCAAAAAACTCCTAGACAAATACAAAATCCCAAGACACAAATCTTCACCCCACAGACCGCAAACCAACGGGGCCGTAGAAGCAGCCAACAAAACCATCACCACCATCCTTAAGAAAATGATAAACAACTACCGAGATTGGCCAAACAAAATCCCCTTCGCCTTATGGGGATACCGAACATCCTATAGAACACCCACCTGAGCCACGCCATATTACCTAACCTATGGTTCCGAAGCCGTCCAACCAATAGAGCTAAAAATACAATAACTAAGAATATTAGCCAAAAGTGGTATCCCTGAGGAAGAGTGGAACCAAAAACGATACGACGAGCTAGTACTCCTAGATGAACGTAGGATACATGCCCTATCCCACGTACAAGCCTACCAACAACGCATCCAACGAGCCTTTAACAAGCGAGTGAAATCCCGAAACATACACGAGGGAAATTTAGTGATCAAATCCATTAGAGCACCCCTTCCCGTCGACCCTAGAGGGAAATTCAAACCAAACTGGGCGGGCCCCTACCTCATTAAGAAAATACTCTTGGGGGACGGTATGATCCTTACCGACCTAGATGGTCAAGGGTTCTCAGCCCCAACCAACATGGATCAAATCAAACGATACTAGACATAAACACCCCAGAAACCACGTCCCGACCTCCGACTTAGGAGGAAACCAAAAAAACAACAACAATAACAACACGAAAAAAAGAAGTCATGTTCGCATCGATAGTTGGCATAAACGAGTCTAAAGCAAACTCACTCACATTTTAAGGAGAAAATAAAGAACTACGAACATGGTTTGATTCCGTCTAAAAGCGGATACGTAGGCAACCCTTTCCCGGGTACAACCAAGCAACTAAACAAAGCAGTCGATTAATCGATTCGTGAGCAAACCGGGATTCATCCCACGATCCGGTCAATGAGTGAGTTAAATGATGAAGCACAAACGACGAGCTGAGGACGGGGTGAAAACCCGAAAGGGCGCCCCGGGCAAAATGAAGAATCGAGTTGCGAGCCGTTAAAAACAAAGAAAGAAAAGAAAGCGAAAGAAAACAAAACAACAAAAAAAAACAACAAAAAGGGTGAGCCGAGGACGGAGTGAAAACCCGAAAGGGCGCTCCGGGTAAAATGAAGAATCGAGTTGTGAGCCACCACAAAAAAAGAAAGAATAAAAAATAAAAATGTGCTTCTCATTAATAACAAAATTCGGTTAAATCGAGCCTTTGTCGAGGCATCTACATCAAAAAATCTGAGTCCGGACGTCCCGGAAAATCAACAACGTGTCTAAAATCCACAAAAGTTAGTACTAATACGCCACATATTATCAACTAATAATACATAATATAAATGGCTGGGCTCTACCGGTCCAACTCTTCCTCACCCTCATCGCCCGGGTACAACTGCTTGCGTTCTTCCTCCGCGATTTTTCGAAAGCAAGCCTCTAACACCCTATCCAAACGTGAGTCCAGCAAATCCCACTTCCTTTGCTCTTTCACAGCTTTAATATGGGTCTCGTCAGTCTTGGCCCGTTCGGATGAACTGACTAGGCTAGGATCGGTTCCACTGTCTTTGGTTAGGCACTTAGTCTCTCAAGTCTCCTCTTCGCCTCTCAGCGGCCCTGTCTTCCTAACTTTTGGATCGGTCTGTCCTGACGGGTATCCACAAATTCTCTTCCTGACGAAAGTATTGACAGTCGGTCGAGCAACGGGGTGCAAAGACTTCTGCTCCCAAGACACCCTAAACCCCTTAAGCAAGTCCTCGGTCCACGGATCGAAACTAGAAATGACCTTAGCATCGTCTGGGATAGGAGGTCGGACACCCATCTGATTTGACAACATGCCCGGGTAAATATAAACTTGATCCCTCATGGATAGTAATAACAAAGCTCAGGTCGAAGACGAAAATGGAAACCCTACGCGCCCACTAATATTCCACCACGGGATGGACCACCCGATGACAACATCTCCCCTATCCAAATAGGAAAGCTAATCCTCCTCTTCGGAACTTTTGCTCCACGCCAACACCATCTTCCGGCCCGTGAAGCCCCTGTAGTTGTAATCCTTGAAACACCGAGGAGGGTCGATTAAACCAAGCCGTTCTTGTAACCAAACCTGCACGAAAAATGACGAAGTGTCACACCTCCTAAGTCAAAACAACCATAAAACAAGTGAAACCTAGCTACAAAAGAAAAATAAATAAAAAACACACCTGTAAAATGGTCCTAGAACCCCGAGAAGGTATCCCCTGTACCAGAACACTAGCATCAAGGCCGAGAACAAGTTCACCTAAAATAAGCAAAGAGGGTGACCGTCCATGTTCCATAGCCGCTACCACATCCAACACTCGAGGATTACCCCAGCCTTAATGTAACCGCGCATCCTCAAAATGATAGTAACAAGCAATAGCAACGTTAAAAGCGCGCCTACATGCCAAAGTCGAAACATGTCGAGAGCCAACTTGTGAGAATGTCCTAGAAAGCAACTCTAGGTTAAGACCGTCCACTCCAAAATAGCCTTTAGCCTCCTCTAGCGAAAAAAGGTCCAAAAAATGATAAAATCGCTCCACATAAGCATCATCCCCATAAGTTACACAAGGTCGAACCGAGCTCCACCCGCCTGTAGCGTCTATCTCTTCGGGCAAAGGGCAAACTTCACCCCCGGGAAAAGCAAAAACTTGATATTTAGGGTCCTAAAATCTAGAACAGGCCCGTAAAAAATCATCCTGCACCTTGACTCGACTAAGCACAACAACCACTGATAGGCTGCCATTTGAACTAACCCCGGGGTCACATTTCTTAAAAGAACTAACCCACTCGGCAAGGATTTTCCCAAAACCCGACATAACGCTAAATATAAACGTGCTAGACCCTATAGATACCCTGGAGTGTCTAAATCGAACACCCACAACCCGTATATGTAGCAATAAACCCACAAGAATTAGGAAACAACGAAAATTTCCATAACCCGGGGACCCGACCGCAACGGCCCACGCGCCCGAATTCCTGGCCGCCCAGGCCCAGGCGGTCCGGAGTGCACCTGCCTCAGCCCAAGCGCCTGTAGTCATGCAGGCGACATCCCGAGGAACCCAACGATAGAAAATCAAACATCCACTATCACCATAGCTATCATCCTCAACCCCGGACATCAGGAACGACCTCCCGAAGTCGCTAAAACGGGGCCGGAAAACCGAGATATCCATGCAAAGCCACTGGAACGCGAGCTCACTCGTCGGACGCGCGAGACTTAGACATTTTTTAGGAGGGGATAAGCTACCCCACCTAGGCGTGTCGTAGCCTTTTAGCAATCACCGTCAAGTCACGTCTGTAGCCTAATAAGGCAATATCATGAGTATATAAAAAGTGGTCCAACTTTTTTTTCAAGAGTCGTCCGAATTTCAACCTCGGTCCCATTTTGAATGCCAAAAAAATCGCACTCATTTTTTTGACACATGTAATCAAAGCACATTGATATTCCACATCTCGAGTCAAAAACGTTTTAATCGACGTACTACTTGATCCGATTCCCGGCTCAAACTAACGTATTTCAAAACATCCGAAAGAAGCTATTTTCATCCTCTCACTCAACGCTAACGCACCCTAAACCAATTCGCATCGCAAAATGAATGAACACAAAAGTGATTACTTGTCAATCTAGGTAAACAATTCGCTAAACTAGAACACAAGACTAATACGACCAATTCAAATATTAAGAATCTAAAACAAATATACAAAATATGCAAATCCTTATACAAATCGAGGCTAAGAAGGACCCCTAGAAGCCGCGCCGACGGCAATCACAATCTCGCAAAGCTGATCATCTAACCCTAGGTCCTCCAGGTCTATAAGGGGAGATTCACTACCGTCCATCCCCGACAGCATATCTAGGGTAGCCGTCTCGGGAACCCCTCCAGCCTCCTCCATAGCACCCGTGGCCTCAGCGTCGACCTCAGCCTCCCTTTCGACCAGATGCCTAGCCTCACCCTGAGCTGAGGTCTCACCCCGGGACTGAGCCAGCTGCTCCTTCAAAAAGGCGATCTCGTCAGCTCGAGATTGCAGGAGCCGCTGTGCCTCAACCTCTCTCGCCTCGAGTTCGGTCACCCTAGCCTCCAACTGCCCCATCCTATCCGGAACATCCTACAAATACACTTAAGCATTAGAAAAATACACAAACAGCCTAGAAAGCCACCTTAGTCGCGTAAACTCACCGATCAAGGCCCCGAAGTGTCACGGGAAATCCTCGAGGCATAGGCCCGTTATAAGTGTAGTTTGTAGTGCCTAATTTGTTGTGTATTGGTCCCATTTTTCTTGTGGAATCGCTCCTTGGGAGCGGTTTATGGGCTACTTATGCTTCCTCTAGTTCGTTTCAGGTTCCCGAGACCATTCATGAAGAATTGGAACGATTCCGACTCGTTTCATACACCTTTTTTGGAGCCAACGAAGTGAAGGAATGATCACTCGATGCCTTGGATTCGATCCCAAGATCATGGGACCAATATCGAGCCCCTAGGACTCGATCCCGAGCCCCGAGAATCGATGAGAAACCCATGAGAGTCAAGGAGGGACCTTAAAGATCATATTGGAGGCCTACAAGACCCATCCCCGTCGGGAAGGACCTCATCCCGTTCGGGATGAGGTGCACAAATGCGAAGGGTTCTGTTTTGGGTCCGTCCCAGTCGGGACCATGCCGTCTCGGTCGGGATCACTTCGTCCCGGTCGGGATGACCCTGCTGTAGCCCGTGTTTGATTCTTTTCTTCTCCTTCATTCTTGTAACCTTATAAATACTCCTCCCTTGTATTGTTTAATCATCTTACATTACCCTAGACTCTCTTAGGCCTCTCTTTAACATAAAAAACCCTAGATTAGTGTTCCTCTCATTAGTTTAATCTTCCCTTAATCTTTAGTTAATCTTTGTAATTAGTCTTGTATTAAGTAGATTCTTGAAGACTATTCCAAGCCTGACAACCTTGGAGTTTTATTTAGGTTTCTTATTAATTCAAGTTCTCATCTTTTTCATCTTTTGCTAGTTTGGTATAATCCTCTTCCCCCTTCTACTTTGGTTCTTTGTTTATTTATCAAGTTTGAATCTTTACATATTGTTTATTTGTTCTTGTTTGTTCATGATGAATGTTTGGTTGTTTGTGTTGATTTCTCTTATCATAGTTATAGTTAGTTTCATTATGAGTGAGCAGACTCCTTGTGGGGTTAGTAGGGGGATTAAGTGTGGATTATGGGTCATTAGGGTTTAATTGTGGGTAAAGGTGATTCCTTTGCTGCTAGTCACTTATTGGGCACACTATGTGTTTGTTGTATTGCTTGTGTGGGTAGTAGTGGCCAATGATTCTCATACTTGTTCTTACCTTCTCATGGTGTATTTGATGTGTGGTTGAATGTTTGTGTTTTGAGTAGTATCTAGCATGAATGTTCGGGTCTAGTCTTAGACACGAGAATGCGGACTTTGGCTTTGGCGTGAGAGCGCAAACCGACCTTAGTAACTAAGTGGCACCTACACCCTTGATTACCCAATCATCCTACTATGCTTATGAACCCGACCTAACCCCACTCCCTTCCATTTTTTTATTCATCCTTTTTGTTAGTTATCATTCCTCTAGTTCATTGTTTAGTTAATCTTAGTTGTTCCTTTTAGTTCATATTATTTCTAGCTCATTGTTAGTCCATTCTCATACCTCTCAATCATCATAGTTTGTCAATTATCATCCTCTTTGTGTTTGTTTGTGTGACTTAGCCTTGTTTGTATGTGAACTTAGTCTAGACACCCATAACCGTCTCCGTGGACACGACCCGACTTACCCTAGCTACGTGTTAGGTTAGTTGGACTTTACTTGACGGTGGGGACCCACGGCAAAATCCTACCATCAATTTGGCGCCGTTGCCGGGGACGGTGCATGTTTGGACTTAGTTTGCTTATTAGCTTGACTTAGTTACCCTTCTTGTGCTCTTCTTCTATCTCTTGTGCATATTGTGTAGGTTTTTTTCTTAGTTTCTTTATCTTCTTTTTCTCTTTGTCTTGGGTAGTGTTCATTTATTGTCTTTGCCTAGTGCCCATAAAACACTAGGTGTTCTCACGTTTGCTCTAGTGTGTAGTGTATGCCTAGGAGGGGACGCGATTTCTTTCTCTTCAATCCAGAGCCGGAAAGACTCTTTAGAGCCTTTCGCCAACGAACGATTGACCGGGTTAGAATCTCTCAACCAAGTGCTAGCAATACCACCGAAAAACAAGCCCAAGGATCCGACTTTATCGAGCAACCTCAAGGCAATACCGAAGGAATCTTCATAAATCCCTTTGGTACTTCTTCTAATCATTCCTCTCAACCAAGTTCTCGTTCAACATCTACATAAACACCATTTACACCGTCCTCTCCCGCATATCCAATAATGCCTAAGTTCTATTCGCACTCAACGTTTACGGAAGATGTCTTGCCCGGTCCAACCGCTTTACCGGAGGCATATACCGGCAGTTTTGTGGCTAAGACTCAATTCATCCAATTGGTCGAGCGAAGCCAATTTAGTGGGTTACCAACTGAAGATCCTCATCAACACATGGAAACCTTTTCGGACTAATGCGACGCTATCTCACAAACGGGAATAACCCAAGACCAAATCCGGTGGGTACTATTTCCTTTCTCTTTGATCGGTAAAGCAAAGCAATGGTTCAAAGGGTTAGACAAGGCGACTCTTGGTATTGATACTTGGAAGAAGCTAGCATTGGCTTTTTACCAACAATTCTATCCCCCGGAGAAGACAAATCTATTGAGAGCCTCTATCACGGGATTCCAACAACGTGATGAAGAAAGCTTCTATGAAGCGTGGGAAAGATTCAAAGCCTTGATCCGTTCTTGTCCTCACCATGGTCTATCACAATGGTTTCTTGTTCAACAATTTTGGAACGGATTATATGAAGACTCAAGGGCCATACTCAATATGGGATCAAATGGAAGGTTTACCGAGGTGGATGATGACCAAACTTGGTCAAGAATCGAGGAGATGGCGGTACTCAACTCTCAATACTCAAGGCCTAGGAAGGCGAATTGAGGAGGTAGGCACGAGGTCGATGCCATTACACAACTAAGCATTGACCTCAGAGCTCAATTAAAAACTCACATGGAGACTATTGACAAGAAGCTCCAAAACCACCTCAATCAAGTTCAAAGCACTAGCTCCTCCAACCAACACTCGATTCATGAAGTTAATGCTTTGTGAGTTGTATCTCCTACACTTTATTATGGGATGTGCGATCCTTGAGGGATAGTTGGACATGAGCCACTATATTGTCGGGGAAGTATTGAACAAGTGAACGCTTTTCAAGCGTTCAAGCAAGGTGCCCCCTATCCTAACATGTTCCAAGCTTCCCATCAAGCTTCTCAACAACAAGCTCTACAACACCGTCCCTATGTTCCACCTCCCTTAAGGGAGAACAATAAAGGATACCAAGGTTATCAAGGCAACCCAAGGCCATTCAACAACTTCAAGCAAAATAACCAAGGTACCTTCAACAACAATCAAGGGTGCCAACAAGGGAATTTCAATCAAGGTGGTTTCCAAGGAAACCAACACAACCAAGGACATCAAAACTACAACCATGGCAACAATCAAGGCCTTAATCAAGGCAACTCAAGCAAGCCAAGGTAATCGACAAGAAAGCAAGCCAAAGAGTCGGTCTCCTATCCATGATTATGGTACTCCCTTAGCCCTCACCGATACTCCGCATAACCAACCATCTCCACCTCGGGGTTTAGATATTCAAAAGCAAATGTTGGAAATGCAAAGAAGTCAATTGGAGGCACAAAGATCCCAACAAGAAATTATTAACCAACTCCAAAGAGATAACTTGGCAAGAGATGCTCATATGAAGATACTCGAAACCCAAATAGCTCAAGTTGCTTCGGGTAGCTCTTCAAGGCAAAAGGGGTTACTACCTCCTCAAGGGGAAACGGCGAAATTTGAGCCTGTGAATGCTATTATCACGAGGAGTGGTTCATCTTATAACTCCCCCTTATCCCCTATTTAGCACGTACCAATGAAAGAAGTTGTGTCTCCAATTCAAGAAGATCCAAGCTTGGGAAATCCAAAAGAGGAACAAGTCTTGTGGGAGATTGAGAAACCCCAAGAAGACAAGCTTCCCCCACTTCAAGGAAAAGACAAGGGTAAAGGGAAAGTGTCATTTGAGAAGTCCACCCCTATTGAGCAAAACAAGGTTCATATTAAGTTGCCTTTCCCAACAAGGCAAATGAAGACCAAGGTGGATGTCCAATATGACAAGTTCCTCAATATTGTGAAGAAATTGGACGTGAGTGTCCCATTTACCGATCTACTTACCCAAATCCCGGCATATGGAAGATTCATGAAAGAAATCTTGGCTAGGAAGATATCCGTCGACAAGGAAGAGACCATAGCGTTCACAAGAGTGGTGAGCGAGCTTATTCAAGGTTCTACGCTTCCCAAGTTGAAGGATCCGGGTAGTTTCTCGATTTCGTGCACCATAGGCAACTTCAAGATTGAGAGAGCACTATGTGATTTGGGTGCGAGTGTAAGCATCATTCCCTATTCCATTTGTGAGCGACTTGGGATGAAGGAGCTCAAGAGTACTTCCATTACACTCCAAATGGCCGATAGCTCCCTCAACCGACCTTTGGGGAAGTAGGAAGATGTGCCAATAAGAATCGGGAAGTTCTTCATTTCGGTCGACTTCCTTGTGCTTGACATACCGGAAGATGCTATCACTCCCATTATCCTTGGGCGCCCATTTCTCCATACCGCCGGTGCTACGATTGATGTGAAGAACGGTAGGATCACATTTGAGTTAGGCGAAGAAAAACTCATGTTTGACCTCCAAGGCAACACCTCGCCTACTAATGATGAGTCTTGTAAAATGATCCACGCCGTGAAAGACATCGGTCTAGGGGATGGGTCGAGTAAAAGCTTGAAGAACGACTTCTATGGAATTGAGGATGATGATTCCGAGTCTGGGGCGGATGAATGCCCGCATTATGATCTTGAAGACAAGTGTCAAGACAAGAAGAAAGATGAGCCTCCCTTGCTGCCACATGAGGATAGATGGACGTTTGGGTATATACCAAAGGATCGAAAGTACAAGTTCAATCCATTGAACTTAGTAGATCGGGATGCCCCGGGAACGTCGAGACAAGGTTGTGAAGAGCCTTGTAGTGTGGATGGTTACACCACAAGCTTGATTGAAGACTTTGCAAGAGCCTTCGATTTGTTTCTTCGAGCCCTTGATGGAGATGGAATTATCCTTAGTGTTGATGAAAAAGAATTGAAGAATGCACCATCCTTGGTTTGACGGAGTTCCAAAAGAACCGTCCTATTGTATATATCTCTTTCTTGTAATACTTTTAGGTTTTGTGAAATTCTTGTGATTTGGTATTTTGATGAGCGATGTGAGGGAGGGATTTTGTTGATTGTGTTTTGAGCTTATTTGATAGGTTTGAAGTGAAGATGAATCCTAGAGAGGAGTGGTTATTGTTAGAGCTTGGATTGTGAGAAAGGGAGTCGGGTTTTTGAAGATTGGGACAAGCTTTGGAGTTATAGAGGGTTAGAAGACTCTTCCCGGCCTAGAAGAGTGCATCCCGACCGGGATGGATGACCCATCCCAACCGGGAAGGAGTCATCCCGATCGGGATGAGGGTGCCAAAAGTTGGGTCTTCTGGAGTGTCATCCCGACCGGGAAGGTAGCTTCCCGACCGGGACGAGCGTGTCATCCCGACCGGGACCATCCATCCTGACCGGGATGGTCCCCTGCTCCTCCTTTTGCCTCTTCTTCGTCATGTGAGCCCACCCTACCACTTTATACCCCCTCCCAACCTCCCTAACTATCCTTGCTCATATCATATGACCCATATACTTCATTTTCATACCCTCACCTCATTTCCTCTTCACTTTACACCGAGCCTCACATCAAATCCCACCTCCTCACGCCATTGCAAGCTTGCTACCTCAACCATGCGATATTATCAAGTTTGAAGTGGGATGACAATGAAGAAGACAAGCAAAACTGCCTATATCGAACTTTGAGACGATGGAGTGAGTAAGTTGCTAACCGATCGGTACGGCAACTATCCTTTCTTTTCCGTCTTTTATAGCTTGTCTTCCTTTGTTTGTTCCCTTCCCTTATACACTTTTGTGTCATGGTGGCCCTCGGGGCCTTGGTAATTATTGCTCCCGACTCTCGGTGACGTGACTACATCGAGAGTCATTTCAAAATCCAAATTTGCAAGATTTTCGCCTCTTTTTTATAGGATTTAGTCGGATTTGGGCGGAATCCGGGCTAGGTGACTTGATTACACCTAGTCCTCCCCTCCCATTTCCTTTTATTTCTTTCTTTTTATTTCTTCCCCCATCCATATCTTTTCTTGTCTCGGCCCATGGTGACTTGACTACACCCCGGCCGGACACATTCTACCCTTTTCTTCGCTTCATTTTGGTTTCTTAGCTTTATTTTCGTAATTTCTTTTCTTTTCTTTTTTGTCTCCGTACACTACGGTCGAGCATGAGGACATTGCTCGGTTTAAGTGTGGGGGAGCGATATTCTATCGTAGTTAGTTTTGTTTTCGTAGTTTTTTCGAAAAATCCTTAAAAACCTTAAAAAATTTAAAAAATTTCACAAAAATCAAAAAGATTTTCTTTTGTGTCTTTCTCTTTTTGTGTCATTGTGTCGTACTCGTGTTGTGTTGTGTGTGCTTGCCTCCCTTTTTCCTTGTAGGTCGCCCAATCACCGTTGATTTTGGAAGGCTTTCAAGACATCCGGTAACGCCTTTCTATCCCTTTTTCCTCTTTATCTCTTGTGGACTATGGAGGAGATTTGTGATGAAGTCCGCCCGGGTGGAGCTTTGTTAAGATTTGTGGTTGGTTGGTTGCTTAGTTGAAAATTCGGGGTGGTGTTTGTTTTCTTTACGTGTTTGTTTTGCTTTGTCTTGTTTTGTTGCCTTTGCCTCTTTTTCTTTCGTTTTTGTCGTGTCTTTGTTTTGTGGTGTGTACTTGCGTCTAGTGTGTAAACGGTTTTCGAAAACCCAAATTTGAGGCTAGTGTGCAAGTGTTTACTTTCCCTTTCCAGTAGTATGAATCGAGTCTTGGACATTAGTCTAGGTAGAATGACCCTAAATCAATGATTTCGTTGGTTTCTTACCTTGAGTCCACCTAGTCTACTAGGGATTTACTACGGGATTTGCATTTTGACCATTATGACCACCCATGGTGTGAAAAGGCCTTGGTAGCCGAGTCCCGTCCCTTAGGTGACCTTGTTTGAAATGGTTTGATAAGTCCAAGTTTCTCCCCTTTTTGTGGGTTTGAAGGGAAGGGTCCGTCCCGACTTACCCATTTCCCCTACCATCTACACATTTTCCACAAAATAAAATTGCAATTTGTTGAAATCTCTCTTTCTTAGTTGCAAAAAGAAATGCCTACAACTCAAATCAAGCCAAAAGGGCAAAGAAAAGAAAATGAAAGAAAGAAAAGATTGAAGAAAAAGAAAAGGCACAAAAAGCCAAAAAGAAAATACAAAAGATGAAAAAGAAATGGCATAGCAACACAAAAAAAGCAAAAATGCAAAAGAAAGAAAATGCCAAAGAAAACCGTCTCACAAAAAAGGATTCTCACCCTCTCAAAATAAGCCTTCTTCCGATCGTTACCGTGAAGAGCCTACCAAAAGACCGAGTCCCTAGGAAGGATGATAGCGGTAATGATCGGTCTTCCCTCATTTTGCAATCATATTAACCTTTTTACTTGGACTAGTTGGGCGGTTTTGGGCATGGGACGACCCTCTTGGCTCACTGCTAAAGGGGGCGGGTCTCACTTACCTACAGTGTCGACTAACACCGTGGTTCATCCCTTTTCCATCCCGCCGATCGTCCCGTAGTACGTTCTTAGAAGGTTAGGAGGAACCTAGGTAAGTTACCAACGTTTTTGTTGCTTTGTCGTCATACTATTAGGGTTTAGTCCATTTTGGTTTGTATTGCTAGCTTGGGAACGTCGTTACTTGACTTGAGTCCTTAACCGGTGCTTCTTTCACCGCTTTTTAGAGTGAAGCGGTATTTTTTCTTCTTGGGTGCAACCGGTTGTTTGTTTGTTTTTTATGTTTGTTTGTTTGTGTGTTTTCGTGTCCGGTTGCATCCACAGTTTTGTCGCAAGACCTTACTTGCCTTGCGGAGTGCACTTTTTCTCTAAGTGTACTCGCGTGATTTGAAAGGGCGTAGGGTGGGCTAATACCCGCTCGGCTAGTTTAGTAGTTAGTTTGTGCTTACTCGAGGGCGAGTAAGGGTTAAGTGTGGGGGAGTTGATAAGTGAAGTTTGTAGTGACTAATTTGTTGTGTATTGGTCCTATTTTCCTTGTGGAATCGCTCCTTGGGAGCGTTTTATGGGCTACTTATGCTTCCTCTAGTTCGTTTCAGGTTATCGAGACCATTCATGAAGAATTGGAACGATTCCGACTCGTTTCATACACTTTTTGGAGCCAACGAAGTGAAGGAATGATCACTCGATCCCCTGGATTCGATCTCGAGACCTTGGGACCCAATCCCGAGCCCCTAGGACTCGATCCCAAGCCCCGAGAATCGATGAGAAACCCATGAGAGTCATGGAGAGACCTTAAAGATCATATTGGAGGCCTACAAGACCCATCCCCGTCGGGAAGGACCTCATCCCGTCCGGGATGAGGTGCACAAATGCGAAGGGTTCTGTTTTGGGTCCGTCCCGGTCAGGACCATGCCGTCCTAGTCGGGATCACTTCATCCCGGTCGGGATCACTTCGTCCCGGTCGGGACCATTTCGTCCCAGTCGGGATGACCCTGCTGTAGCCCGTGTTTGATTCTTTTCTTCTCCTTCATTCTTGTAACCTTATAAATACTCCTCCCTTGTATTGTTTAATCATCTTACATTACCCTAGACTCTCTTAGGCCTCTCTTTAACATAAAAAAACCCTAGATTAGTGTTCCTCTCATTAGTTTAATCTTCCTTTAATCTTTAGTTAATCTTTGTAATTAGTCTTGTATTAAGTAGATTCTTGAAGACTATTCCAAGCTTGACAACCTTGGAGTTTTATATGGGTTTCTTATTAATTCAAGTTCTCATCTTTTTCATCCTTTGCTAGTTTGGTATAATCCTCTTCTCCCTTCTACTTTGGTTCTTTGTTTATTTATCAAGTTTGAATCTTTACATATTGTTTATTTGTTCTTGTTTGTTCATGATGAATGTTTGGTTGTTTGTGTTGATTTCTCTTATCATAGTTATAGTTAGTTTCATTATGAGTGAGCAGACTCCTTGTGGGGTTAGTAGGGGGATTAAGTGTGGATTATGGGTCATTAGGGTTTAATTGTGGGTAAAGGTGATTCCTTTGCTGCTAGTCACTTATTGGGCACACTATGTGTTTGTTGTATTGCTTGTGTGGGTAGTAGTGGCCAATGATTCTCATACTTGTTCTTACCTTCTCATGGTGTATTCGATGTGTGGTTGAATGTTTGTGTTTTGAGTAGTATCTAGCATGAATGCTCGGGTCTAGTCTTAGACACGAGAATGCGGACTTTGGCTTTGGCGTGAGAGCGCAAACCGACCTTAGTAACTAAGTGGCACCTACACCCTTGATTACCCAATCATCCTACTATGCTTATGAACCATACCTTACCCCACTCCCTTCCATTTTTTGATTCATCCTTTTTGTTAGTTATCATTCCTCTAGTTCATTGTTTAGTTAATCTTAGTTGTTCCTTTTAGTTCATATTATTTCTAGCTCATTGTTAGTCCATTCTCATACCTCTCAATCATCATAGTTTGTCAATTATCATCTTCTTTGTGTTTGTTTGTGTGACTTAGCCTTGTTTGTATGTGAACTTAGTCTAGACACCCATAACCGTCTCCGTGGACACGACCCGACTTACCCTAGCTACGTGTTAGGTTAGTTGGACTTTACTCGACGGTGGGGACCCACGGCAAAATCCTACCATCAGCCTGGAAGAAGTTGGCAGCCTGCCACAATCACTGATGGCAAGCCAAAGAAACCTGAAATGCAACCATAGAAGTTAGGCAAACCGACCCTAATTTTTTTAGAACCAAACGAAAAACACAAAAAAAAACTCACCCGGTACACCCGATCACGTCACTTAATCCCGGCATCCATCTCCTCAGCAGAACACGGGGGGAGGAGCTCAGTAAAGGCTACCCCAATCACGTCGACCCCGAGCGGTGTCAAAGGGGAAGACTGGGGGCCGAACACCGTCAGCCGAATCGACCAGCTAAAAGAAAAGTGAACCGTTCCAAATGAAAGCGAATACTAAACCATAGGACGAAAAAAGCGATAAAACCAAAACCGATACTTCAATAATCGTAAACCTTGGGGGCTACTAAATAAAACAAACTATAATAAAGAAACTTACATATGCAACCACAGGTGGTTCACCAGCACATTCTCCGACAAATAATGCTCCTAGCCTGAATCAACCTTCGTTCAATCACCGCCGAAAACCTAACCAGATGAGCACGCACCGTCCTATATGCCAATCGAGGGAGTTAGAAGTAAATTTAAGCCCTATAAGGCAACCCCTACAACTTCCTCTAGTCAAAATCGACCACCAGCAATAAACGAACACGGGAGCCATGATTAATAAGGATGCTTGCGCTTGACCGCATGATAAAATGAAAAAAAAAGGACAAATCCACAACCCCAAAGCACTCAAAGCAACCAGTTCTCCTAGCAAGTCCCTGAGCACTCAACTTACATCCCAGGGGATTATTATTTTAGCACATTCCCGTAAGAATTCACTAAGCAAATGCAAGCTCAAGAACTAATGCAAACACCATTGTGCATTCATTAAGAGCTTACACATCAAGTCTAGTAATTTAAAGGCAGAAAGTCATTAAACCCAAACAACCACTCATCAATGAACCAGGGTTAGTCATAAACTTTCCCGAAGAAAGTCGTAGACCAAGGTTAGTCTAACGCAACCACCCGCAAGGTATTGAATCAAAAGCACCAATAAATACTTAAGCAAACAAACTCAAGGTCAATAAATATAAAACATGCACCTACTAAGACAAAACGAAATAACAATAACGAGACAACTACTAATCAACATCGATAATACACTCTCGACAATAAAACAAGAATAAAAAACACACTTAACCTAAACGCTGCACCCGGACGCGTAACAAAGCAAATCTAAACCAAACTAATCTAAATAGACTCTAAACGAATCTCAAGTGCATAAACAAACCAAAACAAGGGCAATAACAAACCCAAATAAAATTAACTAAGACAAACTCACGAAGCCAGCATTTTAACTAAAACGAATAGACAAACAACATTTTTACCCGAGGGTCAGAGTTATCCCGGAGGCACAACAACAACATTTTTGCCCGAGGGTTATCCCGGAGGCACAACAACAGCATTTTTGCCCGAGGGTCAGAGTTATCCCGGAGGCACAGCAACAGCATTTTTGCCTGAGGGTCAGAGTTATCCCGGAGGCACAGCAACAACAATTTTGCCCGAGGGTCAGAGATATCCCGGAGGCACAGCAATTTTGCCCGAGGGTTAGAGATATCCCGGAGACACAACAATTTTTGCCTAACGGGTCTTGGTTATCCAAGAGGCATTGGAGTCTTATACCTCCACATCAATTTTTATTCGAGAGGAGAAAAACGCCCTCGAAGGAGTCTTATACCTCCACAGCAACTTCAATTTGAGTGGAGACTGACGCCCACGAATAGTTTCGTATCATACCTTGTCTTAGGGGTCATAAGCATCCCAAACACGATTGCTCGAGCGGAGACAAACGCCCTCGAACGTTTTATGTCATCATGGGTTCACAAGCAGCCGAAAATATACACGTACAAATAAAGGCCAACTTAATGCGTTGCTAGCGTGCAAAAAACACTTAAAATTAAACAAAACCTCTAAATAAACCGAAGAAGACAAAGCGCGCGCGCACATAGAATCAAGAACAAGATGTCAGGCAACGGCCCGGGCCCCAAGCGATCAACCACAAGCGAAGACGTCAGGTATGACTTCTCAGCCTTGGTTGGCGAGCCTCACCACGTAGTCCAACGGACTTAAAACGACCCGACCGGACAGCCACCAGGTCGTAATCCTCGATTGACCTGGGTGGCTATACTTGGACTTTCGCCTTGTCCAAGCCTCAGTCAAAGTGGGGGCTTCTGTAGACACCCAAATTTGGACCTGGTGGCTGCAGAAGTGGCCACCAAACACCCGATGACGATAGGACTGCAACGCGACACGGGTTCGCGATGTTTTAAATAGTTTTCCTATAGAAGGGACAAAATAATTACTCGGAAAAATTAAAACTAACATGATGGCAACCTTAGTCGTGTCGTTACGGTCACATAGACACTAATTAGAGTCAATTCCGACACCGGGACCCCGAGTCGGTCCCGAAACTCGAACCAAGTCAACACCGCGCAAAGTGAACCTCGGGATGAACACCCGAGGCCCACTAAACCCACAGCGCTAGGTCAAACCCGGGGTAAACTTCATCCCCAAGTAACGTATCACGCTCCTCCCTCTCGGTTTTGGAAAGTATCAAAATTATATCCTCAAAACTCCAACCGCCCCACCTGACGGGCCTGGGTCTCCCCATGCTCGGACCCAGGCGCCTGAGTCTTAGCACGCCGCAGCTCGAGCGCCCATATGGGCGACTAGGGCCGAAAAACACCTATAAATACCCTCTTTCACGCCCTCTTTTCGACACACAACATTCAATCTTCTCTTCCCCCTCAAAAACTCTCGCCAAGGGCTCGCACTCCGACACCCGAGACAAACGTTCCACTCGATTGTAGTTCCAATAATAAAAGCGACATCAATGCTACTCCACACCTTCGAGCACTCCACTCGATACCGAGGTGCCTGTGATCGATTAGCCCAATATTAGTACACAGATTCTGTCGGATTAGCCGCAAAACTAGCAAATAATAACGGAGCTCTGCCGGAATCGCTGCGGGAAGGTCAAACGGTAACGGAACTCTGCCGGGGTAACTGGTCAAGCTAGGAGGATCCGCCTGTCGAAGTCGTATCGCCACTAGGTTGCCATCTAAACAAAACTTTCCATATTTGCACTTTATATTATTATGCACTACGACAACACTAGACGTTGGCACTAGGCCCACGAACGTCTTCTAAAATATGTAACGTCTCAACTACAACCACAAATACTAAAGCACACTAAATAGACCCGAGTAATTTCGAGATCCGTTCTCAAAACTATCTATGCATCGAGTCCCGGTTAGTGTATACTCTGAGGGTGCAACTCCTCACAATGTGATTTACTTACATTCGCATTTACAGTTCTTCATATGATTGATTGCTTTTATGACCGTATAATCGCATGCTAAATCACCTAACGCGGAATTTAAAACGTAAAATAACTTAAAACTGAACAAAGCGATGGTCGGGTTCCGTATTAGTCCGGATGCTCACCTTATTAGGTTCAATGCACCTCTATTAATATCGAACCGACGCATCTTAAGCAGAATACCAGGTAAGGTATATCACGAGAATGACTAATATCCGTATTATCGCGTTAAATCTGATTTACTAATACTATAATATTATTACTCTCTACTCTCCAATGTGCATCTTTTCATGGCCTGCTTGTCACGTGAAATCGCATGCAGAGAATGTAAACACCACTACTTCGACGATAAAACTTATCTGTCCTTAAAACAACCGACGTAGCTAAGCATAGGGTTAAAACAACGGATGTTACAGTATTTCTGCCACAACAAAAGAAGTAGGATATCAGCCCACCGATTGATTAGAAAAGGTCGCTATAGTGCGGGCGGGATTGGGTGTTGACATCTGCCGGATGTTGGCTTCCCAATACGTTCCCTCACCCCTTACTCAGAATCAACGGTTTTCGGATGTCCGAAACCATTGGCAATGAGAGTCATTCCAGGCATGGAGTGCTTAAGGGTACAAGTCTTTATCTTTAGGTCCCATGCCACTCAACTTTAAGCCGGCAAGGGATCAAAGTTGACTCGAACGGTTTTCGAGTCCCCATAATTGACTCGGTGGCGACTCCACAAATCGGCAACGAATTCAGTTCACTAAAAAGGTCGCCTTACCAAATGAATCGGCCTTTAAACATTTACAACCACGTCTCCATCGATTCCCAAACGGAAACACGGGTGGCTACACCCGTCTAATACAAGTCCGGATCGTCATCCAAATTGAGGTCCGACACTTCGCTCCTTATGCGAGATCGGACCGGCCCCCGGTTGGGAGGGGCCGCGTAGGTGGCCGCCGCCACACGTTGAAAACCGGGTCTGTCCCGCGCGGGCACGAACGGGGAGCCGGGCTGTGCGGACGGACGTCCACAGTAGTGTATGTAGTAAATATTTTAACTTCGGTTTTCTAATTTTTAGCTATTTTATTATTTGCTAAAGTTTATTTTTAAATCGTTTGTCTTATAATATTTTTACAACTTTTGATATCGTTATACAAATCATTAGTAATTTAATAATTTATGTTCGTTACTCCCTCTGTTTTTTTATTATAAGTCATTCTCACTTTCGAGACAACCCCTTCTCTCTTCAATATCTCTCGCAACGTAAGAAAAAAATACTATGAAATGTATACTCATTTGAAAGCTCTCTTCATAAGGTATTTTATGGTGCAGTTTTTGAAAATTTTGGAATAATGTATTTACATAAAAATTAAAGTCAAAGTCTAACCTTGAAAAAGCAAAACGTCATATAAAAAAATACGGAGGGAGTATAATATTTTGTTGGTTATCGTGACACTAGTAACTAAATATCGATTTCATATTTTCGTCATATTTCGTTAATTTGTAATTTTAACTCAAAATCGTATATTTACATTATAATAGAGATTTGTATACTTATTAGTTAAATTACTTTCGTTTTACGACTTATATTAATAAATGAGAAAGTAGTCGGTTTTGTTTTAAAAACATTTTTAGTCGAGACTATTTTCTCTTATAATTTCTCATTTCTCTACGATTGAGTATTTTGAGAAAAATCGCTATTGTTCCGGTCACGGAAACAATTCACCCGGCCTAGGATCCGGGCTGTATAATCGGGTTAATTGTGAACAACTGATCGTTTGACTTCCCTTGGTCTCCCCTTTCTCTCACTCCTTAGATCGGACCTTCCCGGCGGAAGTGGCCTGCTCCCTGCACAATGAACGCACAGGGCCTCGGAGGTTGTCCGAGGAAACCCTCTCCGATGCCTAAGTCAGTCCGTGAAATGCCTTGACGAACCTAGCTCGTGAGGAACTAGGTGGCGTTTTAGGAGTAAGAGTCTAGAGAGAGAAAATCCAACCCCTCTCATGTGGGAAATGGGGAGGTATTTATACCTTCCCACAAGAGAGAGAAGAGGAAGAGGAATGGTTGGATGGGAGAGTGACAAGTGGCGGCTTCCCATCCATCCATTCCCAATTACCTTAGGCAAAATGACAGGAGGGCCCCTGGGGTTTATGGCCCTGTCGGCCAGGGATTTCCCCAGGGCAGACAGTCTCCAAGTGGGGGGCTGCCGAGCCTAGGCAGGCTGCATTGGCCGGTGCTCTCGGCGGCTGACGGCCAACTTAACGTTTTCATGCTTTATTCTTGGTTCTTGCCGGGGGCTGGTCTTTCGACTCTTCGACAGGAATTGCCCCGGGGCCTGCATAGCAGGCGGTTGACTGTCAGGCTGCCCACCCCCAATCAATTGGCCCTCGTCAGTAGGAGGGAAGTGAGACTTTTCCTCTGCTGGCGATCCTTGCTTGGAGGGGGGGTTGACTTCCATGTCTGTCGCAGCATTTAATGCTTCGCGCCTTCCCCATGGAACTTTGTACTGTTCCTGTCAGGAATGCAAAGAGGCAAGAATACTCCCGTAATGATTGCTCTTTTCTTCTGGGCGGATTTTGGGGAAACGTGTGGAGTTCCTGATTGGCGGTTCTCCTCCCAGGGTGGTTGGAGCGCTTATTAATGCGGAGTTCACCTTAGTATAAAATCTTCAGCTTTCTTGATCACTTGTGCTTCATTCCACTTTCCATCTCTCCATTTTCTTCACTTTTAAACATGGCTTGGATTAAGAAAAGTGTGGTGCGCCGTGGAGTCAAACATGTTTCCTTTATCTTCAGGGGGTTTTGGCGACTTAGATATGCACGAGCAGCCTATTTAGCGGTTCGCCGGAGCCGTTGCTCCCGACTTCGCCTTCGCCGGAGGAGAGGGAAGGCCTCTATCAGGATGGGCAAGCGCCCTAGGAGGTCCTCTCCTCCTGCCGTGCCTAGATTTAGGCGTTGCCCCCAAGGAGGGGGCTGCTATGACAGGGGGTGCCATGAGTGTTTTCCATGGCTGCACCCTGAACAATTCGGCCCTAATTCTGATACCGACTCTTCCCTGGAGTCGGGCCCTTCTTCGCCTGTAAAGAAAACAGGCTGTCGTTCTTGCGACGATTCTCGAGCCGTCCCTTTTGGAAGGGATTGGGAAGACAGCAGCCGTGATTCCGACGACAGTGAAGGCCTCGGCTGCCTGAGCGATAGGGACGAGGATGGGGCTGCAACTGACCCCTTTCTGGATTCCCCAAGTTGGGACTGGGGTTCGGCTCTCGGGAGCCCAGGCAGTCCTGGAGATTACTCTCCAGATTTGGGGGACGACTAGGCCTGCGCGGCAGGGCCTTTAATTTCTGTCAGGCTGGAATTTTTCCAAGCCTTATGTAATTTTTCTTTCATGTATGCCTTATGATGTATTTTCCGCTTGCGGTGTTTTCAATGAAATGGATATTTTGCGCATTTGAATTTTTTTTTTTTTTTTTTTTTTTTTTTTTTGAATGGAGTCATTGATTGACTTGTCTTTCTGACGTTTCCGTTTACCGAGGCCCTTCTTGAAAAAGGTGAGCAGTCGGTGTTCAGCGCGCGACACGTGGAAAATCTTCGCAGGTTTTGTCATGGGTTCAGCCTTTCGAACTTCTTTGGGCCCTTATATAAAAACCCATCTCTCCCTTCATTATCTTCTTTTACTCTTCTTGATACTCTTACCCCCCCCTAACACTTTTTGAATTCCCTTCATCGATCAAGCGTTTCTTTCTTGGAGGAGCAAGGATCATCTCTTGTCGCCATCTTTGATAACCTCACCGGCGTTTTTAGGTTAGAACCCTTTTTTCCTTTTTTGAATCTTTCGCTTCTTTTCTTCCCTTCCATAGCCTAGATGTCACGAGCCCGCCCCCTTTCTTTCGATTCTTTGCTCGGAGGGATTAGCGGCGGCGACGGTGGTCGTCGTGATGTAGCTTCTTCCTCCAGGGTTGGCCCCCCGGGAGGGAGATGATTATAGGGGGGAGGGGGCTGAGTCACCTGACCCAGCTCCCTTTGATGTGATCGATTCCGACGATGAAGCCCTGGAGGTTGACCCCGCCAGGGTGGCCGGTCCTCTCATCCGCAGGGAGAGAGGGAGGACCTATTTTTTAGACAAGGAGAAGTACGTGATTCCCTTACAGACCTACCCCGAGGCCAAAAATAGGGACTTGCTCTTGGAATGCGACGTAGCTAGGGCCATCGAGCAATTTTACAACTTTGGGGAGGGGTACACTGTAGTGATCCCTGGGGAAAGGGACACAGTATGTTGTCCCCCAGATGGGTGTGTAGCTGTCTTTCATAAGGCCCTAGAGTTTGGCCTGCGATTTCCATTGCATCCCTTCCTGGAAGACACTTTCAGGAGGATGAATGTCGCCATAGCTCAGCTGACTGCAACAGCCATTAGGGCTTTAGTGGCTTACACTTGGACTTGCCTGTTCCATGGTGAGGGGCCCTACATCGACGCCCTTCGCTTCATGGTTGGCCTTCAAATGGTGTCTTCATCAGGGGGGGATGGCTCCCCTGGTTATTGGTCTCTGCTGAGACAGAAAAAATACGCCCTGGTATGGCCACCCCTGAGCAGTCTCAAGGATTGGAAAAACAACTTCATATACGTCCACAGTGCGACGGGGTGGAAGATTCCCAGACACTTTAGGAATCATGTCCACACTCGCATGGAGACGCGTGAGGAGTATCATCCTCGCGTCGGGGGGAAGGCTCTGGAGGTCAGGCTGACCAACAAGGAGAAGATTCTGATTGAAAAATTTGAGATCGTGGCGGACAAACATGGGAACTTTTGCCCTGTTTTCTGGCTCCCTCACGCGGAGCTTATCACTACTGACGAGTACCTGCTTCCCATGGGCCTGATTCGTGGCCTTGAAGGTAGTTCTAGGGTTTTCTTGTTGTCGCGGTTTTCCAGGGATTTCATCTCTCCCTGCTTTTTAAATGATCACCTCTCCTTTTCTGCAGATTCCTATTCTTGGACCTGGACCAAGAAGCAGGTCAGAAGGCTAGGCCTGAGCGAGGAATTGCACGTTCTTTCAAAGCGCCCTTCTCTTCCGCCAAACTTTAAGAAAGGAAGTAAGGCCTTGATGAAGCTCGTGAAAGACTTCGCTGCAGGTCGAAGATTGCCTCTTCCTCCCCGGCTGCCTTCATCGAAGCCGGCGACTCCTACTCCCAGCATTCATGAGGGGGAAGCAGAGGTTACCTCAGGGGCTACTCCTTCCCCTGGCCAGAAGCAGGGTGCTTCTTCAGCTGGCCCTCGGATCTCGCAGGGAACGCAGCCTGGAGACTCGGAGGGGACCGGGGAGAGTACTCCCTTGGAAGTGAGGAGAAAAAGAGAGAGGGAGCCCCCCAGCGCTGATGTGGTGGATTTGGAGGCAGATGTCTCTACCTCGGATGCAAAACGCCCTGCTCGTGAGCCTTCGAGCGTTCCCTTCCCAGAGGAGAATGTGGAGTTTCACTACACGGCTGGGGATAGCGTGGACGTTTCGGGCCTACTTTCTGACTCTGGGGCTGTCCTGGCTGACCGCCTTACAAAGATGGTAACTTCTACTTCCCACCAAGTGCTTCAATATATCCAACGCACCTCCAAGGTTATGTTGGCCTCTGCAGAACTGGCAGCTCTCAGCCGTCTGAGCGATGAAGAGCTAACAGTTACCCCTGGGGCTCCTCCTCCTGACCGCCTGGCTATGGTAGAGAGGGACGCTGCCTTGATAAGCTCCTTGAAGGACAAACTGGAGGAGGCCAAGAGGCAGGCTGATAACTGGAGGGTGCAGGGGGAGATGGCTGTGAAGGAAGTTGCCAAGCTGGGGGCCGACCTGCAGGAGAGCCGTCAATCATTGGACCGTGCTAACATATCTTTGGCTGAGATGGGGCATTTGAAGGGAAGGGTGGCTGTTTTGGAGGAGCAGTTGTTACAGGCAAAGTCGGCTTTTGACCAGGCACAGTCGGCTTTTGATCAGGCCAAGGGAGAATGGGCAAAGGAGAAAGAGTCTTTGGCTGCGGAGAACGAGGAAGCGGTGGGTGCCAGCTTTGTGAGTGGCGCCAATTCCTCTCTGGTATTAGTCATGGAAGTGATAGGGGAGATGTTCCCTTCTTTTGACGAGGACGCTTTCCGGAGCCTGTACTCTGCTAAGGACGAAGCCCGGGTGACTAGGCAGCCTGAAGCAGATGCCAACGCCCGCCAGGATGCCGCGTGATGCCCCTTCTCTTTTATAAAAACTCTGCATTTTCTTGAACCAGTGTTTCATGGTTTTTCTTGTAATATTTTGCTACTCAGTTCTTCTGACTTTGTAAAATTTTTCCACCCTCCACGGGTTGTTTGTAGGATATTTTCCTTTGCTTCCTATGGCATTACTGTTTTGAGGACCTTTTTCTCGTATGTTTGATTGCGCCTGTCATGGCCTCTCTCTGGTTTTTCGTTCAAAGTCCAGAGGGCCTGCCCCCTGTCTGCCCAGAGGCGAGCAGGGTGGTATTTGCGTTTTTATACAAGGTTGGGGGGCTTGCCCCCAGTCCTCGTTGGTACGGCCTGACCCTGGCTTTTCGTTCAAAGTCCAGGGGGCCTGTCCCCTGTCTGCCCAGAGGCAAGCAGGGTAGCATTTGCGTTTTTTATACAAGGATGGAGGGCCTGCCCCCAGTCCTTGTTGATACGGCCTGACCCTGGCTTTTCGTTCAAAGTCCAGGGGGCCTGCCCCCCGTCTGCCCAGAGGCAAGCAGGGTAGCATTTGCGTTTTTTATACAAGGTTGGAGGGCCTGCCCCCAGTCCTTGTTGATACGGCCTGGCCCTGGCTTTTCGTTCAAAGTCCAGGGGGCCTGCCCCCCGTCTGCCCAGAGGCAAGCAGGGTAGCATTTGCGTTTTTTATACAAGGTTGGAGGGCCTGCCCCCAGTCCTTGTTGATACGGCCTGACCCTGGCTTTTCGTCCAAAGTCCAGGGGGCCTGCCCCCTGTCTGCCCAGAGGCAAGCAGGGTAGCATTTGCGTTTTTTATACAAGGTTGGAGGGCCTGCCCCCAGTCCTTGTTGATACGGCCTGACCCTGGCTTTTCGTCCAAAGTCCAGGGGGCCTGCCCCCTGTCTGCCCAGAGGCAAGCAGGGTAGCATTTGCGTTTTTTATACAAGGTTGGGGGGCCTGCCCCCAGTCCTTGTTGATACGGCCTGACCCTGGCTTTTCGTTCAAAGTCCAGGGGGCCTGTCCCCTGTCTGCCCAGAGGCAAGCAGGGTGGCTTGCGTTGGGGGGTTCATTTTTCTTGATTTTGGCAACAGGGGGGCCTCCCCCTATTGCCCCCTGCTCGTTTGTTTGTGAAAGTGTGAACAGACAACGAGTATAAATTTGTATCTTCTCATTTCTTTAAAAATTCCTTTGACTTTGGGGTGGTCGGAGCCGTCGACATTTTTTGATCGTCCTCCGCCTTTTCTTTAAAAGTGAAAACTGCCTAAGATTCTGTTTAGACGTAGTATTTTTTTAGCGTATCTGCATTCCAATGAGCGCTCAGCTCCTGTCCCTCTAGATTGGATATCCTGTACGTGCCTGGACCCAAAACCTGAGTTATTTGGTATGGGCCCTCCCAATTGGCACTTAGTTTCCCATGCTCTCTTGATTTTCCAGTTGCCTGTGTTTTTCTTAGGACTAGCTCGCCTACCTGAAAGCTCCTCTGCCGGACTTTGCTATTGAAGGCTTTCCTCATTCGCTGCTGGTAGGCAGCGATATTTGTACCGGCTTCCTCTCTTAGCTCACTTACCAGGTCCAGGGCCTCGACCATCACGGCTTCATTCTCAGCCTGGTTGTACAGTTGGGAACGCAGGGAGGGAATCCTTGTCTCAATCGGCAATAAAGCCTCTGCTCCGTACACCAAGCCAAATGGGGTCTGGCCCGTAGACTCCTTCCTGGTGGTTCGGATGGACCAGAGTATGCTGGGGAGTTCATCAGCCCACCTACCCTTGCAGTCATCCACCATTTTCTTCAGGCCATTCAGAATTTGTTTGTTGGCTGCTTCTGCCTGTCCATTGGTTTGAGGGTGACAGACTGCTGAGTAGGCGACTGAGATGTTATGGCTTTCTAGCCAGATCCTTAGTGGGTCATTATCGAACTGTCTGCCGTGGTCGAACACTAGCATCTTCGGTACACCGAACCGGGTAATGACATTCCGCCAGATTACCTTTCGGACAGCCGGCTCAGTGATGTTGGGCACTGCTTCAGCCTCCACCCATTTGGTGAAGTAGTCTATGGCGACTATCAAAAATTTTCTGCCCCCTGTGGCCACTGTGAAGGGCCCTAGAATGTCCATCCCCCATTGAGCAAAGGGAATGGGAGATAGGATTGGCCTGAGCTCCTGGGCCGGGGCATGGATCGACGGGGCGAAGAGTTGACATTTTCTGCATTTCTGGGCCAGGCTCCTGGCATCTGCCAGTATGGTAGGCCAGTAGTAGCCTTCCCTGAGGGCCTTGTGGGCCAGCGACCTCCCGCCGATGTGATGTCCACAAATTCCTGAATGGATATCATCCAACACTTCAGCGGCCTGATCCGCCCGTAGGCATTTAAGCAGGGGATAAGTAAAGGATTTTTTGTAGAGTTCTCCATTAACGAATATGAACCAGGCTGCTTTAGCCTGTACCTTCCTTCTTTGCAATGGGTCTGGTGGTAGGGCACCGTGCCTCTTATACTGGACGAAAGGGGTCATCCAGCTTTCTGGCTCTTCTTCCATGGTATTAATCTCTTGACCAGGATTAGTAGACCTTTCGTGTAAAACGTCCACCCATACCGACCTCCGGATGTCCTGCAGACTGGAGCTTGCCAGTTTTGACAGGGCGTCTGCTCTGTTGTTCTGGGATCGGGGAATTTGTTTGATCTCGTATGATTTCAGGCTGGATAATTCTCTTTTTACCATTTCTAGGTATGAGGCCATTGTTTGGTCTCTGGCTTCGTATTCCCCATTAATTTGGTTGGCGATGAGTTGGGAATCTGTCGCCAAGATAATTCGCTCCGCCCCTGCAGCCTTAGCTAACCTGACGCCTGCGAGTACTGCTTCGTACTCTGCCTCATTGTTTGATGCTGGGAAGACGAACCTGAGAGCATGTTCAAAGTCGGCTCCCTCTGGGCTGGTTAATACCACGCCTGCGCCTGCGCCGCTGGCCGTGGAGGACCCATCAGTGTGCACGACCCACTCCTGGGCAGGGGCTTCCTCTTCCCCTGAATGGGAGCACTCAGCCAAAAAGTCTGCCAGGGCTTGGGCCTTGATGGCTGTTCTTGGCTGGTAAGATATACCCAGCCCGCTCAGCTCAATTGCCCATTTTAACAACCTTCCCGATTTTTCGAATTTTTCCAACACCTTTTCCAGGGGTTGATCGGTGAGGACAATGACTGGATGCGCGTCAAAATAAGGTCTGAGCTTCCGGGCTGCAATTATGACTGCGTAGGCAGCCTTTTCAACCATGGGATAATTCTTCTCAGCTGCCCCCAGCGCATGACTCACAAAGTATATAGGCTGCTGGGTGCTTGCTTCTTCCCGCAGGATGACTGCGCTGACAGTTATGTTAGTTACCGCGATGTAGAGAAAAAGTTTCTCTCCTGCTACTGGTCTTGCCAAGGTAGGGAGACTCTTAAGATGGTCTTTCAGTTGCTCGAAGGCTTCTCTCTGCTCGCTTTCCCATTTGAACTGTTTGTTTCCTTTCAGAATTTTGAAAAAAGGAGTGGCTCTGTCTGCTGATCGGGCAATAAATCGTGCCAAGGCGGCCATTCGTCCTGTCAGGCGCTGGATGTCCCTGATGGTCTTGGGTTCAGGGAGGTCTAAGACCGCCTGAACTTTTTCAGGGTTGGCATCAATACCCCGAGAACTGACCAGGAAACCTAGGAATTTTCCGGAGCGGACTCCAAACGTGCACTTTTTCGGATTCAGTTTCATTTTGTAAGCGCGCAGAGAGCTGAAGGTTTCCTGCAAGTCTGTCAGGTGTTCCTTGTCTTCCCTGCTTTTTACGATGGCATCGTCAACATAAGCCTCTATGTTTCTACCTTTCTGCTTCTCAAACACTTTATCAACTAGACGCTGGTACGTAGCCCCCGCATTTTTGAGCCCGAAGGGCATCATCTTGTACATGTACATGCCCGAACTAGTGATGAACGCGCACTTCACCCTGTCTGGCCGCCATAAGTACACTTGATGGTAGCCTGAAAAGGCGTCCAAGAAGCTTAGCATGGTGTAACCACTAGTGGCGTCTACCAATTGATCGATTCGAGGGAGCGGGTAGCAGTCCTTCGGGCAGGCTTTGTTCAGGTTCGTAAAGTCGACGCACATTCTCCATGCTCCAGACGACTTTTTGACCATAACAACATTTGCCAGCCATTCTGGGTAGTCGCAGACTTCAATGAAGTCTGCTTTCAGGAGCTTATTGATCTCCTCCTTGATTGCTGCGTCTTTTTCTGCAGACATATTTCGTTTCTTCTGCTTTACGGGACGAGCCTCCGTGCTTACGTTCAGCTTGTGAACGATGCATGAGGGGTCAACGCCGGGCATTTCGTCTGCGGAATAGGCAAACACGTCCTTGTTTTCTCTCAGAAGTTTAACCAGTTCGGCCTGGTAGGATTCCTCCAAGCCTGTTCCTACCAGGACCTGTCTTCCTGGTTCTAAGTCCACCAGCATGCTGTCGCCTCCCGGTTCCAGGCGGTCGGGAATCGGGTGCTCAACTGGGACTTCGCCTTCCCTGCAGGGGGAACTGTCAGCTTTTCTTTTTCCTTTCCTGTCCTCGTGTTCTTGTAGGGCCACGGAGTAGCATTGTCTAGCTGACTCCTGGTCCCCACGTATCTTTCCTTCCAGCCCGAAGTCTGTGACATATGCAATGGTGAGAGCTCTGATGGAGATTGCGGCCTTGATTTCATCCAGCGTGGCCCTGCCAATCAGGGCATTATAGGCAGACCTTGCGTCCACAACAACAAAGGTTGCCCTGACATTTCTTGCTGTGGAACCCTCTCCGAAGGTTACGGGCAAGTCAATGACGCCCATGGGCATCACGCCGGCCCCACTGAATCCATACAGGGATCCGGGAGCAGGCCGTAGATGCCTTTTTTCTAGGCCCATTTTTTCGAAAGCATCCTTGTACAAAAGGTTGGTATATGCGCCAGTGTCTACCATACATCTTCGCACAATATGGTTGCTGATTTCCAGAGACAGCACCAGAGGATCACTGTGTGGATATATCACCCGCCCTGCATCATCAGGGGTGATGCTTAGTGTCACTCCCTTTGGGCTCCCTTCTTTCTCAGCGTAGCAGATTTGGTTTCTCAGCTCGCGCATTTGCCTTTTTTGACTTCTTCGGCTGAGCTGGCCCTCAGTGCCCCCTGAAATCACGTGGATTATCATCCGGTTCTGCGCAGACCCCTCGGGTTTCTCAGACACTTCTTTCTGAGACTTGTTTTTAGCTGCGTAGTTGGCCAACCATCCGTTCCTGATTAATTTCTCAATTTCATCCTTCAGGTGACGGCATTCTTCAGTGGTGTGGCCAATACAATCGTGGAAGGTGCAGAATTTCTTTGGGTCGCCTTTTGGGCTGCGAGGTTTGCTTGGACGGTTCCATTTGGCAGTTTCTTTTTCCAGTTCGAATATTTCCGCCCTGGACTTGTTCAGAGCGGTGTAACTATCGAATCTGGGTTGGTAGACTGGCCGTTCTCTCTTGGGAGTGTCTCCCTCCTCTTTTTGCTTGCCTGGTTCACCTCTGCCCTTTCCACCCTGCGGTCCCCCTTGAGGCTTTACTTGGCCTGCTGGGGTGTCCGTCAGGCCGTGGAACTCCTCCTGCAGAATGAACCCCTCGGCGATTTTTCTGGCCATGGCCAAGTTTTCTGGCTGAGCCCTGATCATCTGATTTTTCATTTCCCCTGGAAGTAGGGAGATTGTCAGGGCGTAGGCGGCGGTGGAATCGTCGATCTCCCTAACCTGCTGGTAGGATAGATTGAATCTTCTCATGTATTCTCTCACACTCTCGCCCTTCTTTTGTTTCAAGGTCATGAGGTCGAAACGGGTGAGACGTCTTCTTTTGTTTCCAGCATACTGCTCAAGGAAGATCTCAGCTAACTCTAGGAAGAACCTGATTGACCCCTGGCGGAGATCTCTGAACCACCCCTGCGCAAGTCCTACCAGGGTGGTAGGGAAAACTTTGCACCAGATGGCGTCATCTACATCGTACATTCCCATGTGGCTCTCAAAGGCTGCCAGGTGGTCTTCAGGGTCCGTCGTCCCGTCAAATTTGATGGTGGGCATTTTGATTTTTGGAATGGGGTACTCCTGTACCTCAGGGTGCAACGGGGTTTTCGTAGGCCTGCCCACCAGTCGTGACCTGCTCTCCCCAGACTGGCTACCATGAGATTCCCATTGTTTATGGGTTGGTTTCCTCGTACTGGGGGAGCGGTGCCTCGGCGGCGGCCTGCTAGCTGCTTCATCCTCTGTTCCCGAGGGGGTCTGTCTGGGCCTCTTCCTCTGGGAGTGGCAGAGGTTTTCACCCTGATGATATCTGGATTCGAGCGGTTGCCCTCGGTTGAGCCTGGACTGCAAACTTTGGGATAGGCCAGGGGCTGACTGTTTCTTGGCTGCAGGAGCTAGCCTGGAGAAAACTCCGCCCGGCCTTTCCCCTAAGCGTTTTGACATGGGCTCCCTGGGCCTCATGCGCTCCTGTAATCCTTGAGATAAGCCTCCCTGCCCTCCAGACGCTGATTCTGTCGTGTGAATAGAGAACGCCTGCTGGACAGGTGGTTCTGGTTTGTCGGCGGTAATGCGCCTCTGCACATGTGCATATATTTGGGCTGTTCTTCTTGTTTTTCTCTGAGCGTTTCTGGCGGCGGTCCGCCTCGTGCCCCCGGCCTCGTCCCTGCTGACTGGGGACGGTTGCCTAGGAGCCGATGCGACCCTGCCTACCAAGTCCTCAGGTGTGAACTCCTGATCCAACATCGCCGAGAAGAACGCGGCCGCCTGCGCCATCTGAGCTGGGGTCAGGTTGAGAGCGCGCCCAGGGCGTGCCCCCAGCTCGGGTGTCGCAGCGGCGTTAGATCTACCGAGGGGATTGGTTCCCTCTACCCCAAGGATTGTGGCAGGAGGGACCCTCTCCGACAGTGGCATTCCGTACAGGGGGGTCACCGGAGGGACCGTCGGACCCGCTCCTGCACTATCATCGACAATTTCTGGCATGTTTGTGTTTAATTTTGTGGTTATGAGTGGTTGATTTTAGTGGGTAACTCGTGAGCACAACCGTAAGTTCCCCACAGACGGCGCCAAATTGTTCCGGTCACGGAAACAATTCACCCGGCCTAGGATCCGGGCTGTATAATCGGGTTAATTGCGAACAACTGATCGTTTGACTTCCCTTGGTCTCCCCTTTCTCTCACTCCTTAGATCGGACCTTCCCGGCGGAAGTGGCCTGCTCCCTGCACAATGAACGCACAGGGCCTCGGAGGTTGTCCGAGGAAACCCTCTCCGATGCCTAAGTCAGTCCGTGAAATGCCTTGACGAACCTAGCTCGTGAGGAACTAGGTGGCGTTTTAGGAGTAAGAGTCTAGAGAGAGAAAATCCAACCCCTCTCATGTGGGAAATGGGGAGGTATTTATACCTTCCCACAAGAGAGAGAAGAGGAAGAGGAATGGTTGGATGGGAGAGTGACAAGTGGCGGCTTCCCATCCATCCATTCCCAATTACCTTAGGCAAAATGACAGGAGGGCCCCTGGGGTTTATGGCGCTGTCGGCCAGGGATTTCCCCAGGGCAGACAGTCTCCAAGTGGGGGGCTGCCGAGCCTTGGCAGGCTGCATTGGCCGGTGCTCTCGGCGGCTGACGGCCAACTTAAC
The DNA here is from genome assembly GCA_958450325.1 of Agrostemma githago. Lineage (NCBI taxonomy): Eukaryota > Viridiplantae > Streptophyta > Magnoliopsida > Caryophyllales > Caryophyllaceae > Agrostemma > Agrostemma githago. The sequence goes on from OY288244.1 coordinate 44,784,773, forward strand.
GTTTTCATGCTTTATTCTTGGTTCTTGGCGGGGGCTGGTCTTTCGACTCTTCGACAGGAATTGCCCCGGGGCCTGCATAGCAGGCGGTTGACTGTCAGGCTGCCCACCCCCAATCAGCTATTATTTGTTGATAAAACTAATTTGAAAGCTTTATAAAATCTCGTTTAATTTATAAAACTCGTTGATTCAATTAATTTTGATATCGTTTTTCTTAAAACATCTCTTTTCTAAAATTTATAGCTTTAACTCAATTTCCTAATTATTTATAAAATGCTAAATATTCACTTATTATATTTTATTTATATTTTGAGTAACGAATTTAGAAATATATTAAAGTTACGATAATGACGATAATAATAAAATGTTAATTTCAATAGGAATGTTATTTTTATACGTTTCACTTATTTTAATCACTTACGCATTTTCTATAAAATATTTCTATTTTAGGTAAGTTTCTAAAATTAGAAAGTTCCTATTTATAGAAAGTTTCCCTTTTATATAAAACGTTTATTCCTTTTATCTTCATATTATTTATACTGATTATATCTTTTGTATATATATCGATAATGGCTTTGTTTGGGAGTTATGGAAAAAGGACAAGTGCGGGATTAGAGTAATATAGTCTGGGATGTATGTTTTTGCCATCAACTGTAAGGCTGATGTGTCTTTATAGGGCACATTGGCTGTTGAACTGAGCATGGTTCGTGTGCATTGTGCCCTTAAACTTAGATACCGCATCGTGTAAGTTGCGTCAGGTTGAGCGGGATACGGTTTGTATCCAGGAGGGGTGTAATGGTGTATACTACTTAAACCAGGACCTCGCTGCACCTAGTCCTGTTATGGTTGAGTTGCCTACTTAGAGACTGGATTCTGTTATGAGTTATTTATAGAGTTCTCGAAGCTAGTTTCTAGTATTATCCTAGTGAAAGTCTGGACTTGTGCACACTGACCGAATTTTCATAACGCCAGTTTTGAATATTATTATTATCGATTGGTTTAGATTTGCAGGTTGACAAATGTTTTAAGTTTTCTCCAAGAACTTATTTTATTATATCGTTTTAATGTTCTCTTTTTAACTATTTTGATATAATAATACTACTATTTTCCGTATAATATAATATGGCTGGGAGAACGTCCGAGTTACTCCCCGCTGACGTGGCTGTGTAGACACCCAGATTTGGATCTGGTGGCTGCAGAGGCGCCCGACAAACTCCCGATGACGATAGGACCGCAACGCGACACGGGTTCGCGATGTTGTAGGTAGTTTTCTATAGAACGGATCAAATAATTACTCGAAAAAAAATTAAATCTAACATGATGGCAGCCTTAGTCGTGTCGTTACGGTCGCATAGACACAAATTAGAGTCAATTCCGACACCAGGACCCCGAGTTGGTCCCGAAACTCAAACCGAGTCAGCACCGCGCCAAGCGAAGCTCGGGATGCACACCCGAGGCCCACTAATGTTTACGGCGCTAGGTCAAGCGGTGGGAACCTTAATCCCCAAGTATCATATTATCCTCCTCCCTCTCGGTTTTGGAAAGTATCAAAATCGTATCTTCAAAATCCCGACCGCCCCACCTCACGCGCCTTAGTATTCCCGCGCCTTAGCCCAGGCGCCTGAGTCTTGGTGCGCCCCAGCTCAGGCGTTCATATGGGCGGCGAGGGCCGAAAACACCTATAAATACCCCCCTCCGCCTCATTCATTCGACACACAATTCTCATCTTCTCTTCCCCCTCTAACTCTCTCGCTAAGGGCTCGCACTCCGACACCCGAGGCAAACGATCCACTCGATTGTAGTTCCGATAAAAGCGACATCGACGCTACTCCTCACCTTCGATAACCCCACTCGATACTGAGGTGCCTGTGATCGACTAGCTCGAGCCTAGTGGCGAAGCTCTAACGGATTAGCCGCAGAATTATTCCATAGTAACGAAGCTCTGCCGGAGTAGCCGCAGGAGGGGTAAACGGTAACGGAGCTCTGCCGAGTCACTGGTCAAGCCAGGAGGATCCGCCTGTTGAAACCGAGTCGTCACTAGGTTGTCATCTAAACAAAACTTTCCAAATTTGCACTTTCTCTTATTATGCACTACGATAACACTAGATGTGGACACTAGGTCCACAAGCATCTACTAAAACACGTAACGTCCCAAATTCAATCGCAAATACTAAAACACACTAAATAGACCCGAGTAATTCCGAGATCCGTTCTCAACTATCTATGCATCGAGTCCTGTTTAGTGTACACTCCGAGGGTGCAACTCCTCACAATGTGATTTACTTACATTCGCATTTACAGTTTTCGTATGATGTATTGCTTTTATGACCTTATAATCGCATGCTAAATCACCAAACACGGAATTAAAAACGTAAAACAACTAAAACTGAACAAAGTGATGGTCGAGTTTCGTGTTAGTCCAAGTGTTCGCCTTACTAGGTTCGAGGCATCTCTATTATCCGTATAAGAAGAATACCAGGTAAGGTATACCACAAGAATGACTAATATCCGTATTATCACGTTAAAACTGATTTGCTAATACCTATAATATTAGTACTCTCTACGCTCCTACGTGCATCTTTTCATGGCCTGCTTGTCACGTGAAATCGCATGCAAAGAATGTAAACACCACTACTTCAACAACAACACTTACTTGTCTTTAAACAAACGACGTAGAAAAAGGTATAGGGTGAAAATAACGGATGTTACAATACTTCCGCCACAACAAAAGAACTAGGATATCAGCCCACCGATTGATTAGAAGAGGTCGCTATAGTGCGGGCGGGATTGGGTGTTGACATCTGCCGGATGTTGGCTTCCCAATACGTACCCTCACCCCTTACTCAGAATCGACGGTTTCCGGATGTTCGAAACCATTGGCAATGAGAGTCATTTCAGGCATGGAGTGCTTAAGGGTACAAGTCTTTATCTTCAGGTCCCGTGCCACTCAACTTTGAGCCGGCAAGGGATCAATGTTGACTTGAACGGTTTCCAAGTCCCCATAATTGACTCGGTGGCGACTCCACAAATCGGCAACAAATTCAGTTCACTAAAAAGGTTGCCTTACCAAACAAATCGGCCTTTAAACAATTACAACCACGACTCGATCGATTCCCAAACGGAAACACGAGTGCCCGCACCCGTCTAATACAAGTTCGGATCGTCATCCGAATCGAGATCCGAAACATCGCCCCGTACGCGAGATCGGACCGGCTCCCTACAGGGAGGGGGCCGCGTGGGTTGCCTTCGCCACACGTTGAAAAACCGGGTCGGTCCCGCACGGGGCGCCGGGCGGTGCGGACGGACGTCTACTGTTTGGCGACTCCGCTGGGGACTTGTAAACAAGTTTCCAGTGGTGGTGTAGCTTGAACGAGGTCGCTGAAGCTCATTTCTTAGTTCCTAGTTGTGGTCACTACAAGTTTTTACCCAAAAAAGCCCACCCTAACCAATATTAGGACCAATCGACCTCTTCGCGGTAAGATCTTTAGGGACACTCGGAGAGATCCTCGGTTGATGCTCCAGCCGCCTAACGTGTAACCCGCGGGATTAATAAGTGGATAGTTCCGAACGGACGGTATGGCACTCGTCTCCCTAGACGATTTGTCAATGCCTAAGTGAAGACTATTCGTGGGCGGTAGTCTACCCTAACCTACCCGTGTCTGCATCCTGCATAAGTGTACGCATTCCTAGTTATGTGTAGCGTGTTTGCAAACAACCCAAATAAAACACTAAAAATATGGATTCAACCACGCCAACATATTCAACCGCACCCAATTCCGTTTTCGAAAAATACCCCATCTTTTCAAAATGACCTTTTAAACGCCGATACCCCGGTGAAATTGTGATTTCTAAAAAAAGATAACGTATTTTGCCACCGTCATCATGGCAAATTTTACACTCACCACCTTCAAAAAAAATATATGATATTTTCGATGCCATCACCTTGGCCAAATTAAAACCCATCAACAACGAATACCGTTAGATACCACCGAAACTCCCGATCAATGGAATCAAGGTATACCAAACAGTCACATTCTTATTTTCAAAAAAAAGTACACACATACCGTTATCACAACCAAAGCTTCAATTAATTAAGTCAAGGAGCTCAAAAAACGGTTACACTTTCAAAACATTTTTTCTAATGCACCCTCCCACCGTTAAATGCTAGTTAACGCAACCAACAAACGTGGGTCACTCGCTTTAAAAGATTTTCTAAAAACACTATTCACCACCTAAATCCCTCACTAAGGATTTAGTCACACTTTGAAGAACACTGTCACGAGACTTCATGTTCTACCACAAGCTTCACATACACCACAAGTATCGAACCAGCTAATTAATAGTAGTTTCGATAACAGCATCACATAATCGTTTTCAAAACCAGTTCCCCTAAAGAACTGTGCTCCTTTAAAAAAAATTAACATTTACGTTTTGTCATCGCCGGATTTCCGGCACACACACGCGTATAGCAACACACTTCCACGAACGATGTCCTCCCGCCATCGTTACTCTATTTTTACAAGCCGTCATTTTCAAAAAAAATTGCAAAATTGGTCGTTTTCGAAAGAAGCATATACCAAAATTCTTTGATCCCGAGCCGGGATCGCGATCAACCTCTTACGTCGTACAACCGTGTGTTTAACTGTCTATGTTAGTTACTAGGATCGCCTCTACCCGAGGTCTTACATTTTGGGTCGTCTCATTTCGAGAATCCTCTTTAAACCTCACCACCGAGGTTTGTGTCAAATCGTCTCGTTGTAGAGACCTAAGATTCATTAGCCGTTTCGCCGAATACACTAAGAGTCTAAAGTACCTGAGTCCCAAAGCAAATGACCGCACGCACACGAGTCAAGGGTCTCATTCCCGTGTCGCTCAGCCACGAGCATCCCTCGAGTCTCTTACGTCGTCCGGTGGATCCGTTCTGACCTTTTGATCCTTTCTCACTAGAATCACTCCCCAACATGTTGATATATTCGAGCGCCATCAAAAACATCCGCAACAATGTTAGTGCCCTAACCAAATTGGTTCGCAACATCCATACTTCCGTAACCCATTTGACTTTCTCCGTCCGTTACATCGATAACCGCCTCAATTTCCTTGAGAGTAGAGACCCAGAAAGCGAAACAAACGCCAACCTGGGCAATTACCACGCCCAAGAGCCTACCCAGGATAGATTATCCCAACGCTCCGCCCAATCGAAGCCTACCAAAGTCGATACGGAAAGAACACCGAGACCTTATAAGACCACATCCAACAAAGTAGAAAGATCACCGAGGGAGTTTACCCCAATCAATTCATCTTACGCCAAAGCCCTTAAGCACCTAGTCGATCAAGGGTTGCTCTTGCCCAGGGGTCCCACCCCGGACCCACCAGTCGGCAAACGAGGCAAAAATTGGAGCCCTAATGCTTATTGCCTATATCACCGAGGTAACGGTCACGATACCGAATCCTACTATCGACTCAAACATGACATACAAGACATGATCGAAAATGGGACAATCCCTCTCCCTCCACCCAAGAAACCACACAATACCACAAACCCCTATAGCATTTACACTGTCCCTGGCGACACCATCGGTTGTTCCCACCGCAACTCTATAGAGGAGAATGCCTGACTATCGAGGAAGATGCCGACAACTCACGGGCATCCACCGAGACGAGTAAATCTGTGTCTGAGTCGGAGTCTAGTTCGTCTTAGGGCCTAGACCTAATAGTATAACAAATGTCTTTTGTTTTTACATCGAGTCAGGAGGTGCGAGGGGATCTGTCCTCCACCTCCCCGAAAACAATATCTCGGGCGCATAGCCCGCTTATTACTATCAATAAAAAGAAATAAACTTTTCTTCCTTTATGATACGCCCCGACAATCGCTTAATTTAATAATGCACTTTCTTGCTTACAACTCGGTACTATGCCATTTATCGATAACAATCAAACATACCTCGAAACAATGAGGAATTACAAGAACTGAGATCCCGTGTTCTTTTCTTTTACCTATTCCATGTCTGGTATAGAAAGCCACAAACTATCCCTTAGAACGAGCATTCCCGAATCCTATGACAAATCTAGATAGTCTCTTAGCTTGTGATCAAAGACGGAAGACAAACCCATTTCCCACAATAAATATCCCTCAAATAAAGACCGACCGTTTCCTACCATAAGTGCTAGTCTGACAAAAAGAAAAGGAAGTCTGAAATGGCCAAAAGGAGCCAAAGAAAAATGAAACCAAGGCCAAACTAAACCGGTCCAATTCAATGATCAAGACCAAACTCAACGGTCAAAATGAAACTCCTAATCATTCAATTCGACTTTAAGTGCAAAGTCCGAACAAAAAAAAAGCAAAAAAAAAAAAGAAAGGAAACAATTAACAGACCGGTCATCTAGCACCAAATATTAGCCTGCCTACATTACAACCCTTAAGACCTTCCCGAGACGCTTGTTAGGAGACAGTCTGGAATTTTGAGGATTCAACTCAATAAGATAATCCCAACCGTTAGGGCCAGGCGGGAACTGAAAGAGATGGATTTATTTGAATGGGCAAAAGCGCGAGAAGAAAGAGAGAGTTCTTAAAGAAGGCGGGAAAGAAAGGGGTTATGAAATAGCTTAGCCGAACTATAGAAAAAGTAGGCCAAAACGTGTTTCGTAATAGAGAGTGATACTAAGAAGAGTTATAGGAGAGGAAGTTAAAAGCTTAGTTAAAGCAGCCCTACACTGACGCGCCTATCACTATAAGCCGGAATCAACCTCTGCTTTTGACTGACGATCCAAAACGTATCAATATTGAAATTGCCATTTTGTTAGAAATGAAAATCAGATCCCACGTAATTTACGTCCTACCCGATTGAAGTCTGAGTCATTTTTACTCAGCTTCCCCTTTCCTACCACATCACGAAACCTTAGCCCATAGCCTAACTCCACAAAAATCAAGCTCTAGATTTTAATCTATCGAAACCACTTACCACCTAGCTCCACATTCCGAAACCATCCAAGCCAGTCACTGTAATCCCCTAGAAAATCTAACGCAAATAGTGGCGGAAACACTATAGAGTCGAGATTAAAAACACACTGACAAACTATATCTTATTAAAAGAAATGGTAAGTCAATACAGAGGCCTCTTTTTACAAAAGGGCTAAAAGGAAATTCTCCAAACAGGGTTACACAAATCCATAAATCAACATGAATGAAGAAAGAGTAGGATCCACGCTACTCGCTAGCTCACCCAAAACCCGGCAGCAAATAACTGTCATGTTATAAACATAACAGCCACGTCAGTGGGGAGTAACTCGGACGTTCTCCCCGCCATATTATACCATATGGAAAAATAATAGTATTACTATATCAAAATAATTAAAATGGAAAACATTAAATGATATAATAAAAATAAGCTTTCGGAGAAAACTTAAAATATTGGAACAATGAAATCAGAACAAGTTTTCATAAGAAAACTTCAAATATTTGCCAACCTGCAAATCAAAATGTATCGATAATAATAAAAATATTCAAAATGGCATTATGGAAATATTCAGTGTAGAAGGTCAGATTTTCACAAGGAGAATACTAAAAATCTTGCTTCGAGAACCTAGTTCAAACAAATCAAACTTCGGTCTCTAACTAGGCTACTCAACCATAATAGGACGGCGACTTATAAATGCGTCGCCCTAGTTTAAGACAATGCACACCCCTCCTGGGATTACCTGTCACCCAGTTCAACTTATGACGGAGACTTACCGCGAGGGCTAAGCTTAAGGTCAAAATGTACACAACTTCCGGGATACCTGTCACCCGGTTCAACAACCAATGTACCGATTCCTGATACACTAGCCTTATAGTTGATGGCAAAACCGTAAACCCCAGATTATATTATTCTAGCCCCACACTTGACTTTATTCCATAACTCTAGAACACGCCATTTATCGATATACAAAAGATATAATCAATATAAATAATATGAGGATAAAAGGAATAAACATTTTATATTAAAAGGGGAAACTTTCTAAAAAATATAAACTTACTAATTTTAGAAACTTACTTAAAATAGAAATATGGTTATCGAAAATTCTTAAATTATTAAAATAACTGAAATGTATTAAAATAGCATTTCTAACGAAATTAGCATTTTATTATTATCGTCCTTATCGTAACTTTAATATATTTCTAAATTCGTTACTCAAAACATAAATAAAATATAATAAGTCAATAAATAGTATTTTATAAATAATTAGGAAATCGAGTTAAAACTATAAATTTTCAAAAAAGAGATGTTTTAAGAAAATGATACTAATATTAACTGAGTCGACGAATTTTATAAATTAAACGAGATTTTATAAAGCTTTCAAATTAGTTTTAGCAAATAGATTTTGTCAATAAATTATACCAATTTTACTAAAAATAAACAATCGTATACAAATGAGAAATTATTAGGGAAAATATTCTCGACAAAAAAAAAAATATTTAAAACAAAATCGACTATTTTCTCACTTATTAGAATAAATCGTAAAACGGAAATTAATTTATTAAACAAGTATACAAGCCTTGATTATAATACAAAAATAACGATTTTGAGTTAAAATTAAAAATTAACGAAATATGACGAAAATATAAAATCGGCATTATTTAGTTACTAGTGTCACGATAACCAACAAAATATTATAAACGATAATAAATAATTAAATTACTAACAATTTATCAGACGATATCGAAAACTATAAAATATAATAAAACATACGATTTTAAAAATTAATATTATTGCAAAATAATAAATAGCTAAAATGAGAAAACCGAAGTTAAAAGTATTTACCACATACTACTACTCAATCATACGATATAAAATCAAGTAACGCCCTAAAGTTACCTTGGCGCAAAAATCGTCAAAGCACTTGTCGTTCCATCTATTTCCCAAAGCTTCGATCCTTCAGATATTCGTCTTCAAACTACTTCGAGGCTCCACGGAATCCGATACACACCGAAACAGAAACGAAGGAATCGGGATTTAAGAAGGTCGGAAATGACTAGAGATGACCTGGAACAGTGACAAGAAAAAAAAAGGTAGGAGCGAGGAAGGACTACGAAACGAGACGAAGAAGAAGGAGGGAGATCAGAATAGCAGACAACTGCAGCAAACACGAAAAAGCACAAACGCAACAGCACAAACGCAACAGCAGCTGAAAGACGCATCAGCAGGAGAAAAAGAAAAAAGAAGAAGAAAGAGAGAACGGAGAAGAGCAGTAGCAGCAAAACGGAACTAAACAGGCAGAACAATAGCAGCTGAACTCGAATGACAACAACAGAAGAAGAGAGCGAAATCAGCAGCAGAAGGGAAAAGAAAAGGACGGAAATGAATAGCAGGAACAGCACACGGGCAACAATAATAACGAACAACAGGACATCAACAACAACATCAACGACAGTACAACAATAGCAGCACGAAAAGGCGGCAGCAGAAATGACAAGACGAACAGGAGAGAAAGAAGAACGAGAACATATTACATAGATCGACAACACCGAAACGGAGTAGATCGAAAAGACAAGGGAAAAGAAGAGAAGAAGAACAACAAAAAAGAAGAAGACGGACCGAGAGACAAAACGCAACATATAACATGACCCAGCAGCGCACCAACGCACAAAACAACAGAAGACAGCAGCGACAAACGAACAGAAAGAGGAAATAAAACAAGGAAAAGACAAAGAAAAAGAAACAGCAAAATAGTACCGCAACAACAGTAGCACGCAGTAGCAGCAGAGGAAGCAGAGAATCGAGAAGAAGAGTGGAGAGTAACTCGACAGACTGCAGCAACAACAACAACGAGGAGGAGAATTAAGCAGCAACAAGCAAAGGCACAAAACATCGATCGATTGAATACAGAACAGAAGCACACGACGCCATAGCAGCGCAGCAGACAGGCACAACGCAGCAGCAGAAGATGACGACGACCGCAGAGTTGGACGAAGATGAAGATACTGAAGGGATGAAGGCAGAACACGCAGCAGTAAAACACAGTGAAGAGGGAGCAAAGGAGATGACTGATCAAGGAAGGCAGACGAAGGAGGTAAAGGGGGAAAGAACTGACTTGAAGGGGGAATGAATACGGCAGTGGGAAACTGAAAAGAAACAGGGGAATGAAGGAGTTAAGTGGATACGTTGAATAAGAAAAGAAAGTAGTGAAGCGGTGGATGAAATCAAGGGGTAAGGGAATGAATGCAAGTGGTGAGTGAATCATCGCAAATTAAATTAATCGGTTTAGAAATACGGAATAAACGAATTCCGTAACGATAAGTCGACTGACCCACTAACCGAATTAAAACGAGTAAATAAAATTAATAAATAATCGGGTCATCAACAAAATGAGTGAATAAGGTACTCGAGACGAAAACGAAGCCGATAGAATTAAATAATTAGACGATCAAATAGTATTTCTCGATAAATAATAATTTTCGATAAAGTGAATCAAACTGATTTCTCGAGGAAAAATAATAAATGTTTTGACGAAACGTAATATAAATGGACTTCGCATCGAAAATAGAAATTCAAGCTTTTAAAATAAATAATTTAAATAATTTAGAATTTAAATCGTTGAGATACACTTTTGATAAGAATTAAATTAATTGTATAATAAATCGAAACAGAATTAAAAATATGTTTTAAATATAAGAAGTGTTTCCGAGTCAAAAGAATTTTAGGAGTTTGAAACGATTAAACGATAAATTCAATTTATAATAATTTAAGAATTACGAGTTAAATCGTAAATAAAATAAAAATACGAACATAACTTTATTTAATTTAATTTTAAAAAAAAATCAGGGGTGTTACAGTCACCCTGACCCAAACATGGTATCTCGGTAATTGTCACTTTCAAGAGGTCATACCCAATCACTCCACCTTAGTTCTATAACTAGTGTGAATACACTCTAAAAATCTCACATCGATAATTGGCATGACGAGTCTAAAGCACAATCACTCACATCTATATATGAACTATGAACATGGTTTGATTCCGTCTAAACACGGATACGTAGGCTACCCTTCCAAGGGTACAACCAACAAAAAGAATAATAACAAAAATCGATTACTCGTTTCACGTGCAAATCGGAACCTCTTTCCAGCATTCCGGTTATGGAAGTGATTTCAATGACGAAGCACAAACGACGAGCCGAGGACAGGGCGAAAACCCGAACGGGTGCTCCGGGTAAAATGAAGAATTGAGTTGCGAGCCGTCGTAAAAAAACAAAAAAAAGTGCAAAAAAAAGAAAAAAAGGAACAAAAGGTGAGCCGAGGACGGGGCGAAAACCCAAAAGGGTGCTCCGGGTAAAATGAAGAATCGAGTTGCGAGCCACAAAAAAAAAATAAAAGGAAAATGTGCTTCTCATTAATAAAAAAAAATCAGTTAAATCAAGCCTTTGTCGAGGCCCTTTACGTCAAGCATCCGAAATTCGGCTACCCCGGAAAACGGCGATGTGTCAAGCAAAACCCTATAAAAAACTAGTACTAATACGCCACATAATATCAATTAATACAACATAGTACTAAACGGCTGGGCTCTACCGGTCCAACTTTTTCCTTTCCCTTGCCATTCAGGTGTGCTTGCTTGAGTCTCTCACCATTGACCCTCCTAACGCAAGCTTCCACCTCCCTAGCCAAAAGCGATCCCAGCCAATCTCACTTCCCCTCCTCACTCACAATTTCAGTATGGGTCTTGTCGGTCTCGGCCCGTTTAGATGAACTGACGAGTACTGGGATCAGTAACGCCGTCTTCGGTTGGGCACTTAGTCACATTAGCCCACCTAGCTTCCTTATTCTGTAGTACAGTCATCTCCACAATCCTTAACCTTTCTCTCACACCCGACAACCCCAGACGTCAGGAACGACCTCCTGAAGTTGTTAAACCCCTTTCCAAAAGCCAAAATGCCTACACAAGAGTAACATGTCCACGCGGGTATCACATTCCACCCACCGGACTTAGACGTCTTTTCATTTTTTTAGGGGGATAAGCTACCCCATCTAGGCGTGTTGTAGCCTTTTAACGGTCATCGTCAAGTCGCGTCTGGAGCCTAACAAGGCAATATTATGAGTATGCAAACAGTGGTCCAATTTTTTTTCAAAAGTTGCTCGAATTTTAAACTTCCGATTTCGTTCTGAATGTCAAAACAACTAAACTCATCTCCTAATGTACTCGGTCAAAACACGTTAATGTTTTACGTTAGCATCTCTTCCATCTCGAGTCAAAACATTTTAATCGACGTACTATCTGATCCGATTCCCGACTCAAATTAACGCATTTCAAAACATCCAAAAGGAACTGTTTTCGTACCTTTGTACAACGTCAACGCACCCCAAGCTAGGTCAGATCGCAAACGAATGAACGCAAAAGTAATTACTTGTCAATCTAGGTAAACAATTCGCCAAACAAAAACACAAGACTAATCCAGCTAATTCAAGTACTAAAATTTAAAAACAAATATACAACATATACAAATTCCTACACGAATCAAGGCTAGGAAGGACCCCTAGAAGCCGCACCAATAGCTATCACAACCTCGCAAAGGTTGCCATCTAAACCTAGATCCTCCAAGTCTATAAGAGGAGACTCACTACCATCCATCCCCAACAGCATGTCTAAGGTAGCCGTCTCGGGGACTCCTCCGATCTCCTCGTTAGCACCCGCAGCCTCAGCCTCCCTTTCGACCCGATAACTGGCTTCGCCTTGCGCAGAGGTCTCACCTTGAGACCAAGCCAGCTGCTTCTTTAGGAAGGAGATCTCGTCAGCCCGAGATTGTAGGAGCTGTCGCGCCTCAGCCGCTTCTGCCTCGAGCTCGGTCACCCGAGTCTCCAGCTGCCCCACCATATCCGGGACTTCCTACAAATACACTTAAACATTAGGAGGGTACGCCAACAGCCTAGAAAACCACCCTAATCACACAAACTTACCGATCGAGGCCCCGAAGTATCATGGGAAACCCTCGAGGCATAGGCCCGAAAGCGGTTGGCGGCCTGCCACAACCGCTAATGGTAAGCTGATGAAACCTGAAAGGTGAAACCACGGAAGTTAAACAAACCAATCCCAACTATTAGAACACAAGCCCAAAACGAAAGCCAAAACTTACTGGGTATACCCGGTCACGCCACTCTATCCCGGGGTCCATCTCCTCAGCAGAGCACGGGGGAGAGGCTCGGTGAAAGGTATCCCAGCCGCATCCACCCTAAGCAGTGTCAGGGAAAAATCTGGGGGCTGGATTTCGTCAGCTGGATCGGCCAGCTGAGAAAACAACATATTGGTTGGTCAAACGGCAAGAAAGCAACAAACCGCAAAACAAATCTAATAACCATAATTAAAACATTACCACAAGGCGGTATGATGGTAGGGATTTGTCGCGGATCCCGCCGATCAAATAAATAACCGGCTATTCCTACGGTAGATAGGGCAAGTCGGGTCGAATCCACGGGGACGGTAGAGGCGTATAGACCAAGGTCGCCCAAATACTAGACTAAGTCAACGAGCAAAGCTAGAGAATGATAAGAGGGAGAGAAGGCTAGACAAAGACTAAAGAAGAACAACTAAGGAAAACGGGCTGGGATTAGGTCGGGGTCAAAGGGGTAACGGAACGGTCAAGGAGGAGTTAGAGTGAAGGAGGTAGTAGGGTAATCTAGGTAATCTAATCTTACACTCACCTAGAGATTCCTCATGGAACCCATCCGGTGACACACACGACAAAGGAAGGAAAGAAAAACAAGCATTCCAACCTACTTAGTCATTCAAGCATTCCAACAAACATGTAATGTGCATCACTCAAGAGGAAACCCAAATCTTCCACCAACATCTCCAACAAACCCTTAGTCACCCAATTAACACCCTAATCACCCTACTAACCCTAGCAAGAACACTACTCTAACATCATCAAACTAATTCTAACAAGAACAAGAGGAAACAACACAAGAATCAAAACACACATAAAGATACTAGTGAAAAGGATGAACTAAGAACAATACAACAATCAAAGATGCAAACTTGGATGAATAAACAAGATAAAGAGTAAAAAGGAAAAGAAGATTATACCATACTAACAAGAGAATGAAAAGGATAACACTTGCATAGAAGATAACCCAAATTCATCCACCAAGGTTGTCAATCTTGGATGGATTCTTCAAGAGATCCAATAATACAAGATTAAACTAAGATTAACTACTAATTACCGACTAATCTACATTGATCTAATCTAATCTAACCTAAAGTAGTCTAGGGTTTAGTGTCTAACGTGGTGCATAAGCTTTACAAAACAAGGGAAGAGTATATATAGGGTTACAAATGGAAGGGAGAAGAAAGAAAAGAAATGCGGGCTACAGCACAGGGTCCCGATCGGGACGGGTTCAACCCGACCGGGACGGACCCATCATCCCGACCGGGACGGGTTGGTCCCGACCAGGACGGCCTTGCAGTAACACCTCTAAAAGCGCACTTCATCCCCGACGGGATGAGGTGCATACCCGTCGGGGATGAGTCTTGTAGGCCTCCAATATGATCCTTTTGGTTCCTTCTTGCTTCATATGAACTTCTCATCGATTCTCGGGACTCGGGATCGGGTCTCGGAGGCTCGGGATTGGGTCCCAAGGTCTCGGGGTCGATTCCAAAGCATCGAGTCATCGTTCCTTTACTCCGTTGGCTTCAAAATATGTATGTATAGAGTCGGAATCGCTCCAACTCTTCCAAATCGGTCTCGGGAACCTGAAACGAACTAAAGGAAGCATAAGAAGCCCCTAAACCGCTCCCAAGGAGCGATTCTACAAGGAAAATGGGACCAAAACACTACAAAATAGGCACTACAAACCACACTTATCAACTCCCCCACACTTAACCCTTACTCGCCCTCAAGTAAGCACATACTAACTACTATACTAGCCGAATGGGTATTAGCGCACCCTACGCCCTTTCAACTCACGCGAGTGCACTTAGAGGAAAAGTGCACTCCGCAAGGCAAGTCGGGTCTTGCGACAAAACTGTGGATGCAACCGGACACAAAACACATAAACAAACAAACACACAAACAAACACACTAATGGTTGCACCCAAAAGAAAAGAAATACCGCTTCCCTCTAAAAAGCGGTGAAAGAAGCACCGGTTTAGGACTCGAGGCAAGTGACAATGTTCCCAAGCTAGCAATACAAACCGAGGTGGACTTAACCCTAATAGTATGACGACAAAGCAACAAAAACGTTGGTAACTTACCTTGGTTCCTCCTAACCTTCTAAGAACGTACCACGGGACGATCAGCGGAGTGGGAAGTGATGATCCACGGTGTTAGTCGACACTGTAGGTAAGTGAGACCCCGCCCCCTTTAGCATTGAGCCAAGAGGGTCGTCCCATGTCCGAAACCGCATAACTAGTCCAAGTAAAAAGTGGAAATATGCAAAATGAGGGAAGACCGACTAATGCCGCTATCATCCTTCCTAGGGACTCGGTCCTTTGGTAGGCTCTTCACGGCAAAAGTCGAAAAAAGGCTTATTTTGAGAGGTAGGGGTTATTTTTGTGAATCGGGTTTTCTTTCGGCATTTTCTCTTTTCTTTTGCATTTTTGCTTTGTTTTGCCATGCCATTCTTTTTTTTCTTCTTTTCTATTTTCTTTTGGTTTTTGTGCCTTTTCTTTTTCTTCAAACCTTTTCTTTCTTTCATTTTTTTCTTTCTTTTCTTTTCTTTGCCCTTTTAGGCAAGATTTGGCTTTTTGACATTTCTTTGTATGACAAGAAAGAGAGGAATCAACAAGATGCAAGTTATTGTGTGGATATGTGTAGGAGGTAGGGTAATGGGTGAGTCGGGGTTGCGCATTCCCTTTCAAACCCACAAAAAGTGGAGAACTTGGACTAATTAAACAATCCCAAACACGGTCACCTAGGAGACGGGACTCGGCAACCAAGGCCTTTTCACACCGTGGGTGGTCAAAATGGTCAAAATGCAAATCCCGTAGTAAATCCCTAGTAAGCTAGGTGGACTCAAGGTAAATGACCAACGAAATCATTGATTTAGGGTCATTCTACTAGACTAAAGTCCAAGACTCGATTTATACCACTGAAGAGGGAAAGTAAAAACTTGCACACTAGCCTCTAAACCGGGTTTTCGAAAATGGTTTACACACATGACACACAACATAGCACAACATAAAATCAAAGACATGACGAAAGAAAAAGAAACAAAAGTAACAAAACAAGAACAACACAAAACGAACACAAATGAAAACACAAACACCACCCCTATCTCCCAAATAAGCCACCAAATCATCCACAAGCATTACAAAGCTCCACCCGAGCACACCACATCACAAACCTTCTCCAAACTTCACAAGAAATAAAGAGGGAAAGGGAAAGAAGATGTTACCGGATGTCTTGAAAGCTTTCCAAAACTAATGGTGATTGAGCAACCTATAAGGAAAGAGGAGGCAAAACACACACAATACAACAAATACACGACATAAAGACACAAAAGGAAAACACACAAAAAGGAACATCTTTTTTATTTTTGTGAAATTTTTTCAAATTTTTAGGGTTTTTTAAAGATTTTTTCGAAAAACTACAAAAATAAAGCTAACTATGCTAGAATACCACTCCCCCACACTTAAGTCGAGCCATGTCCTCATGCTCGACCGTAGTGCATTGGAGCACAAAAGAAACTACAAAAATAAAGCTAGAAATCAACAAGAAAAGTGGAGAAAAGGGTAGAAAGCGTCCGGCCGGGGTGTAGTCAAGTCACCGTGGGTCGAGACAAGAAGATATGGAAGGGGGAAGAAAAATAAAAAGAAGGAAATAAAAGGAAATGGGAGGGGAGGACTAGGTGTAATCAAGTCACCTAGCCCGGATTCCGCCTAAATCCGACTAAATCCTCAAAAAGAAAGAGTGAAAAACTTGTAAAATTTGGATTTTGAAAATGACTCTCGATGTAGTCACATCATCGAGAGTCGGGAGCAACCATAAACCAAGGCCTCGAAGGCCACTAAGATACCATGACTCAAGGGGAAGGGAATAAACAAAGGAAAACAAGCAACAACAAAAACGGAAAAGAAAGGATAGTTGTCGTACCATAGGTTAGCAACTCACTCTCTCCATCGTCTCATAGATCATTATAGGCACTTGCTTGTCTTCATCATTGCTATCCCGCTTCAAGCTTGATAGAACCGCATGGTAGAGGTAGCAATGGTGCGAGGGGGTGGGATTTGATGTGAATATCGGTCTAAAGTGAGGAGGAAATGAAGTGAGGATATGAAAATGAAGTATGTGGGTGGTATGATATGAGCAAGGAAGGTAGGGAGGTTGGGTGGGGGTATACAATGGTTGGGTGGGCTTAAATGTCGAAGAAGAGGCACCAAAAAGGAGTAGGGGGTCATCCCGGTCGGGATGGGTGGTCCCGGTCGGGATGACATACCCGTCCCGGTCGGGAAGCCTCCTTCCCGATCGGGATGACACTCCAGTGAACTCGATTTTTGGCACCCTCATCCCGATCGGGACGGCCCCATCCCGGTCGGGACGACACACCCTTCCCGGTCGGGAAGGGTCTTCATGACTCCCATGACCCCAAAAACCAACTCCCTTACTCACGATCCAAGCTCTATTACTAACCACTCCTTTCTAGGAGTCATCTTCACTTCACCTGTCACAATAAACTCAAAGTACACATCAAATTCACTCCCTCACATCGCTCATCAAAATACCAAAACAATTACAAGAATCCCACAAAAACAAACAAATCCAAGAAATAAAACACACAAATACAAGCACAAGTACTCTAAAAAGGAGGAAGGGGGGATATACAACATGACGGTTCTTTAGGAACTCCGTCAAACCTAGGATGGTGGACTCTTCTTCAACCGTAGCCTTCAAGGGCATGGAGGAGCAAGTCGAACGCGCTACCGACATCATAATGAAGGCCCAAGAAGCGCTCGAGCCTAGCCAACCACCACGGCCTCCAAGGTGGAGGCAAGAAGTAGGAATCCTAAGACCCAAAATTATCATTCGTGTCATATCTGGGGTCTATCCATCCTACGAGCTTTACCGGCCTCTTCCTCCCTAGGCATCGCCTCCAATCATTAGCAAGCTTCATCTCCAAGAAACAAGGCACAAAAAGCGGTTTTGGCCTCATCTCCTCAATGCACACCCCCACACTTTCCTCAAGTTGTGGTTCCCCATCTTCATCACTCGGCCCCACATCATCTTGGAGAAGAGGATCGAAACTTCTACCCGCGGTTTCAATCTCTTCCAAGTCATTGCTTGGTTCACTAGCTAGGGGCTCTTGATGTTTTTCCACATTCTCGGACATGGGCAACTTGGGCTCATCAATTTCACCCAACAAATTCACAAATTCTACCAACCCATCCAACTCACTAACTTCCTCCAATTCCTCACCAATGTTGTCTTCACCAAGGGTCATATCCTCATTCGTCACTTTTTGGGTAGACGATTGAGGTTCTTCAAAGCAAATCTCTCCTCCAAAGGGAACTACATCGGCGGCTTCATGGTTAGGTAGCTCCTCTTTCTCAAGTGGGCACCCTTCATCTAATTGTGATGTTCGGGATAAAAACATTACGGTTTGAACCGATATTGCATTTAATCGAGCATCCCTCGCCTCGTTTTCCCTTCGAAATCGGGCCATGATTTGAATCTTGTTCCTTTTTCATTTGAATGGTCATTTCTTGTGTGCTCCTTTGCAATTGAAGAATCGAATGATACAACTCCAAGTTTGACGATTGGTGGTATTTGAGGTCTTCTAAAGCTCCTTGATAATCTTGATGATGCCTAAGGGGTGGGGCATCATATTGTTGGTAGTGAGGTTGAGGTGATTGGTAGTATTGTGGGTCATGGGGTTCATATTGTGGTTGGGGTGGAGGGTAATATGGTGGGTCTTGGGGGTATTGGCTTCCATAAGGTGAATCTTGATTGAACATGGTGGGTTCACAATCATAGCTTGAGTAATAGCCACCTTGATCGTAGGATTGATAATCATTCACTTGTTGGTAGACATTTCCATACTCTTGAGGATCATACCCATCTCGATTACCCCAAGAAGCTTGATAGTGGTAGGGGGACGTCATGTCATACCCTTGGTTCATGGAAGAAGAAGAGTAGCTCATATCGGCTCCCGAGTGTGTGGAGTTTAGATCAAACCCCATGCTCGCTCGAAAATCGTAGCTCATACCCGGTTGGAAACCTCTCACCCTAGCAACTGTCCGTTTAAGCGGCTCTAAGTCGCAAGAAGAAGATGGTCACCACCTCTAAGCACAAACTGTAGACTAAGAACAAACATGAGAAACCTAGTGCTTTTTGGGCACTAGGCAAGAGAGAAATAAACCACACATACAAGAAACAAGGTAACAAAAAGAAAAAAGAAAAACACAAACACAAAGACAAAGTCAAGTAACTAGGAAAACGAAGTCTAAACTAGCACCGTCCCCGGCAACGGCGCCAAATTGATGGTAGGGATTTGTCGTGGATCCCGCCAATCAAATAAATAACCGGCTATTCCTACGTTAGATAGGGCAAGTCGGGTCGAATCCACGGGGACGGTAGAGGCGTATAGACCAAGGTCACCCAAATACTAGACTAAGTCAACGAGCTAAGCTAGAGAATGATAAGAGGGAGAGAAGGCTAGACTAAGACTAAAGAAGAACAACTAAGGAAAACGGGCTAGGATTAGGTCGGGGTCAAAGGGGTAACGGAACGGTCAAGGAGGAGTTAGAGTGAAGGAGGTAGTAGGGTAATCTAGGTAATCTAATCTTAGACTCACCTAGAGGTTCCTCATGGAACCCATCCGGTGACACACACGACAAAGGAAGGCAAGAAAAACAAGCATTCCAACCTACTTAGTCATTCAAGCATTCCAACAAACATGTAATGTGCATCACTCAAGAGGAAACCCAAATCTTCCACCAACATCTCCAACAAACCCTTAGTCACCCAATTAACACCCTAATCACCATACTAACCCTAGCAAGAACACTACTCTAACATCATCAAACTAATTCTAACAAGAACAAGAGGAAACAACACAAGAATCAAAACACACATAAAGATACTAGTGAAAAGGATGAACTAAGAACAATACAACAATCGAAGATGCAAACTTGGATGAATAAACAAGATAAAGAGTAAAAAGGAAAGGAAGATTATACCATACTAACAAGAGAATGAAAAGGAGAACACTTGCATAGAAGATAACCTAAATTCATCCACCAAGGTTGTCAATCTTGGATGGATTCTTCAAGAGATCCAATAATACAAGATTAAACTATGATTAACTACTAATTACCGACTAATCTACACTGATCTAATCTAATCTAACCTAAAGTAGTTTAGGGTTTAGTGTCTAATGTGGTGCATAAGCTTTACAAAACAAGGGAAGAGTATATATAGGGTTAAAAATGGAAGGGAGAAGAAAGAAAAGAAATGCGGGCTACAGCACACGGTCCCGATCGGGACGGGTTCAACCCGACCGGGACGGACCCATCATCCCGACCGGGACGGGTTGGTCCCGACCGGGACGGCCTTGCAGTAACACCTCTAAAAGCGCACTTCATCCCCGACGGGATGAGGTGCATACCCGCCGGGGATGAGTCTTGTAGGCCTCCAATATGATCCTTTTGGTTCCTCCTTGCTTCATATGAACTTCTCATCGATTCTCGGGACTCGGGATCGGGTCTCGGGGGCTCGGGATTGGGTCCCAAGGTCTCGGGGTCGATTCCAAAGCATCGAGTCATCGTTCCTTAACTCCGTTGGCTCCAAAATATGTATGTATAGAGTCGGAATCGCTCCAACTCTTCCAAATCGGTCTCGGGAACCTGAAACGAACTAAAGGAAGCATAAGAAGCCCCTAAACCGCTCCCAAGGAGCGATTCTACAAGGAAAATGGGACCAAAACACTACAAAGTAGGCACTACAAACCACACTTATCACGGTTCCAAGCTAGCCGCCGGGTGACGTGAGATAGGTAGGAGGCACCTGGCACCAAGAGGGCATCGCCTCCTTCTCCGTGGATCCTCGAGGATCTCTGCGGTGGTCGGTGGTCTAAACATGGTCCGAGGAGGATCAACCGGCACCCAGAAATCGTCATATAGGCACTGACGCACCAACCACTCGCCCAGATACCAAACCAGGCGAAACAACGCAGGAAGGAGCATCCTCCTATAACTCCGAGGACTCAGCTACGCAGTCACATACTCCGGCACGCCCTCATAATCGGCCCAAGGGCGGGCCACAAACTACACAAATAGAATCGACACCTCAATAAATCCTAAACCTTGGGGGTTACTAAGCTAAATAGGACATAAGAAGAAAACTTACATCCCTGAGACCTAGCTTGTTGACCAGCGCATTTTCCGACGGGTAGTGGCTGGTTGTACTCTTAGGCTGAGCCAGCCTCCACTCGATCCCCACCGGGAATCTCTTCGGGTGAACTCTCACCGTCTTAGGCGCCAAACAAGGAAAACAGGAATAAATCCAAGCCTGCAAAATCCAAATACCCTTGATAACACTAAGCCAAAAACTAAGTAAAACTGGAGATAAAAGAATGAGAATAGTAACTAACCTCCAGTATAAGGCCCGGACCCACGATGGGGACAGCTGAGGCCGACTCTATCGCCAACGGCCTCACCATGGCTTGCAGGCAGCGAGTCATCTTCGCGAAAGCCGCGGTCACCCAATCATAATGACCCAGATGAGCCAGGTCCTCTAGGAGAGGCAAAATCCTAGTCCTAAACCTCTCGCCTTTATCTGAAAAGTTGGTCGACCCTAGGAAATACCACAACCACAACCGGGCATCCTGCACCGGCGTGTTGGGTTCCCGACCCTCTAACACCGCCACTCACTCGAAGTGATCGGTGATATACGAACTCACCAAGGCATGAGGCGCACTATATGCCTCATGCACTAAACAGTCCCCGATGAGGCCCCGCACCCCATCACTATCTAGCCTAAGGCCTTCGGCGGCCCACATAATCCTATCCGGCCCCCAGGGCAAACCGATAATCATCCCAAAATCCTCTAGGGTCATCCCGACCTCCCCAACAGCCATGTGGAAGGTCGAGGTAGTATCGTGGAAGCGATCTATCATCGCTCTAATCACCATAAGGTTGCACTTAGTCTTGCAACCCACCAACCTAACCCACTGCTCAACCACGGGACCTAGAGAAGTCCTCGCGATAATGCCCTTTACCGCGGGGGTCAACTTCTGAAAGTAAACCTCGAGACACGTAGTAAATCCCGAGAAAGTCCTCATCTGACCTGGGAGCTGCAAACCAAAACAACACAGGTATAAACAAACTAAACCTAACCTAACCCGAGCCAAAAATCTAAGACAAAGCTAATCATCACAAATAGAACACTCACCAAACCCCGCACAACGCGGTGAGAAATTTGACGGTCAAGGTGAAATAGCAGCTGATGACCATCCCAATCCCGAGCCCACTCGGGATCCTCGTAGATAATCTCCTCATCCTTCGGTACAGGAACCGAAACATGAGCCCTCCTAGCAACCGTCTCCGAAAGCCTACGCTTCCTCACTCTATCAAAATCGGCCTCAATAATGGCCTCAGGGTCACGACGCTGAGACGAGGTACTCCGTCGTCTCCTACAAATCCTCGGGGAGTCTGTGAACTCGTCCCGACAGTCTCACCATTAGAAGCTCCCTTGGGACGCTCGGTGTTACCTCTAACTACAACATCAAACAAAACAAAAAAGGGAAAAATTCATGCCTCAGGTCAGGCTAGAGCAGTTTAAACCGGTCAAAATATGGTCAAAATTTCGGATAAGGATATCAAAATTCCAAAAAAAACCACTAGCACCCATTTCGACCCCGGTCACGATGAAGTGATTTCGGGAAAATCCGACGTCATTACAACACCTTTTGGTCCGTCTTAAGACACACAAAACTCCACGGAAAGCCTAAAGGTCATCCTAGCCCATAAAAATCGTCAAGAGAGCTGCCCACATCCTCACAAACACTATTTGAACAAGATTACGCAAAGCAAATACGGAAATAATCGGGAAAACGCTCCCTAACCCTAGCATTTCGAACCTATCACCCTAAGAAGCCATTATCACACCTCTAGAACCTCTATCAAGCTTATTACTAACCTAACAAACTCTAATCGACCCTAATTTAACAATGGGACTAAGCACAAGCAACGAAACATAACATACTAAAAACCCCCAAATCGATTTTCTAGGGTTTCCAAACCAAAACAAGCTCATAATCAATCAAATCGGACAAAACCGACAATAATCAAGTAAAAAACGATTACCCGGAGTCGACATTGGCGCGTATGACGGAAATTGAGGCGAAATTTGGCAAACAAAAGTCGAAAATTCGATTTGTAGGCGAAGGGAGTTACGAGCTCGAGTCTTAAAACAAATGAACCATCACCCCCAATTTTCGATTACTTAAACAGACCCAATCCCCAGAAACCCGACCGCTTCAGGTGACGCGTCCGAGCCCTGGCACGCTGGAGGCTAGGCGCCAGAAGATTGGAGCGCAGACAAATGCGGGTCCGAGCGATCCAGTACAAATTAAAAAAAGAACAAACGAGACTCGAAATTCGATGCACATAAAGCACGCACCCTTTTAATGGCAAGACAAAACAACAATAATGAAATGAATACTAATCAACATCGACGAAACACGATACCAAGACAAGCATAAAAACCGCACTTAACACAAACACGCTGCACCCAAATGCATAACAAAACAATTTGAATCAAAACTAATCTATCAAACTCTAAACAAATCCTAAATGCCTAACAAATTAAAACAAAGCAAGAACAAACCCGAATGAGATAAAACAAATACACAAAAAAAAATCAAATCAACCAAAACAAATAAGCAAACATCAATTTTCTCGCCTAACGGGTTTTAGTTATCTGAGGCGAGAAGGAGTCTGATACCTCCACAACAATTTGATTCGAGTGGATACCAACGCCCTCACAGGAGTCGGATACCTCCATAGCAATTTGATTCGAGTAGATACCGATACTCTCGAAGAAGTCTGATACCTCCACAACATTTTGCCCGAGGGACGTTAGTATCCCGGAGCCACAGCATTTTGCCCGAGAGACGTTAGTATCCCGGAGGCACAACATTTTGCTCGAGGGACGTTAGTATTCCGGAGGCACAGCAATTTTGCCCGAGGGACGTTAGTATCCCGGAGGCACAACATTTTGTCCGAGGGATGTTAGTATCCCGGAGGCACAGTATTTTGCCCGAGGGACGTTAGCATCCCGGAGGCACAGCATTTTGCCCGAGGGACGTTAGTATCCATCCTGGAGGCACAGCATTTTGCCCGAGGGACGTTAGTATCCAGGAGGCACAACAATTTTGCCCGAGAGACGTTAGTATCCTGGAGGCACAGCAACAGCAATTTTGTCCTAGGGGTTAGAGGCATCCCGAAGTACAGCTACTCGAGTGGAGACTAACGCCCTCGAATAGTTTTTCCCGAGGGTCTGAGTTAACCCGGAGGCACAGCAACAACAACTTTGTTCTAGGGGTCAGAGGCATCCCGAAAGACAGTTATTCGAGTGGAGACTGACGCCTTCGAATAGTTTAAATCGTTTCGTCCTAGGGGTCAGAGGCATCCCGAAAGACAGTTATTCGAGTGGATACTGACGCCCTCGAATAGTTTAAATCGTTTTGTCCTAGGGGTCAGAGGCATCCCGAAGACAAGTGTTCGAGAGGAGACTAACGCCCTCAAAAAGTTATGTTTTGCTTTACTTTGTCCTAGGGGTCAGAGTATCCCCAAAGACGGCCGCTCGAGTGGAGACTAACGCCCTCAAACGTTTCACTCAAGGGTTCACAAGCACCCCAAAAACATTCATTTAAATAAAAGACAACACATAAGAACGTTCTTTGCACGTGCGCTTAACGCATCACATACACACAAAAACATTTAAAATTAAAAGAACTTTTAAACAATCTAAGAAGTCATGCGCTCACGCATAAAGAACCAAGAACGAGACAGCAAGCACCAGCCCGGGCCCAAGCGAACAGCAGCAAGCAAAGACGTCAGGTATGATTTCTAAGCCTTGGCTGGCGAGCCTCAACACGTAGTCCAACGGACTTAAAAGGACCCGACCGGACAGCCACCATGTCGTAATCCTCGATCGACCTGGGTGGCTATACTTTGACTTTCGCCTTGTCCAAGCCTCAGTCAAAGTGGGGGCTTCTGTAGACACCCAGATTTGGACCTAGTGACTGCAGAGGCGCCCGACAAACACCCGATGACGATAGGACTGCAACGCGATGCGGGTTCGCAATGTTGTAGGTAGTTTTGTATAGAACAGATCAAATAATTACTCAAAAAAAAATTAAACTAATATGATGGCAGCCTTAGTCGTGTCGTTATGGTCGCATAGACATTAATTAGAGTCAATTCCGACACCGGCACCCCGAGTCGGTCCCGAAACTCAAACCGAGTCAGCACCGCGCCAAGCGAACCTCGGGATGCACACCCGAGGCCCACTAATGTTCACGGCTCTAGGTCAAGCCGTGGGAACCTTAATCCCCAAGTATCATATCATCCTCCTCCCTCTCGGTTTTGGAAAGTATCAAAATCGTATCTTCAAAATCCCGACCGCCCCACCTCACGCGCCTTAGTATGCCCGCGCCTTAGCCCAGGCGCCTGAGTCTTGGTGCGCCCCAGCTCAGGCGTCCATATGGGCGAGGAGGGCCGAAAACACCTATAATAACCCCCCCCTCCACCTCATTCATTCGACACACAATTCTCATCTTCTCTTCCCCCTCTAACTCTCTCGCTAAGGGCTCGCACTCCGACACCCGAGGCAAACGATCCACTCGACCGTAGTTCCGATAAAAGTGACATCGATGCTACTCTTCACCTTCGAGCACCCCACTCGATACCGAGGTGCCTGTGATCGACTAGCTCAAGCCTAGTGGTGAAGCTCTGACGGATTA
This sequence comes from Agrostemma githago, assembly GCA_958450325.1. Lineage (NCBI taxonomy): Eukaryota > Viridiplantae > Streptophyta > Magnoliopsida > Caryophyllales > Caryophyllaceae > Agrostemma > Agrostemma githago. The sequence continues at coordinate 44,810,698 of OY288244.1, forward strand.
GCCGCAAAACTAGTCCATAGTAACGAAGCTCTGCCGGAGTAGCCGCAGGAGGGGTAAACGATAACGGAGCTCTGTCAGAGTCACTGGTCAAGCCAGAAGGATCCGCCTGTTGAAACCGAGTCGTCACTAGGTTGTCATCTAAACAAAACTTTCCATATTTGCACTTTCTCTTATTATGCACTACGATAACACTGGATGTGGACACTAGGTCCACAAGCATCTACTAAAACACGTAACGTCCCAACTTCAATCGCAAATATTAAAACACACTAAATAGACCCGAGTAATTCCGAGATCCGTTCTCAACTATCTATGCATCGAGTCCCGTTTAGTGTACACTCCGAGGGTGCAACTCCTCACAATGTGATTTACTTACATTCGCATTTACAGTTTTTCGTATGATTTATTGCTTTTATGACTTTATAATCGCATGCTAAATCACCTAACACGGAACTTAAAACGTAAAACCGCTAAAACTGAACAAAGTGATGGTCGGGTTTCGTGTTAGTCCAAGTGCTCGCCTTACTAGGTTCAACGCATCTCTATTAATACCGAACCGACGCATCTTAAGCAGAATACCAGGTAAGGTATACCACGAGAATGACTAATATCCATATTATCACGTTAAAACTGATTTGCTAATACCTATAATATTAGTACTCTCTACTCTCCTACGTGCATGTTTTCATGGCCTGCTTGTCACGTGAAATCGCATGCAAAGAATGGAAATACAACTACTTTTACAACAACACTTACTTGTCTTTAAACAACCGACATAATAAAAGGCATAGGGTTAAAACAACGGATGTTACAGCATTTCCACCACAACAAAAGAACTAGGTTATCAGCCCACCGATTGATTAGTAGAGGCCGCTATAGTGCGGGCGGGATTGGGTGTTGACAACTGTAATCCCCTAGAAATTCTAACGCAATACAGTGGCAGAAACATTGTAGAGTTGAGATTAAAACACGCTGACAAACTATATCTTATTAAAAGAAACGGTAAGTGATGGTGGGATTTGTCGTGGATCCCGCCGATCAAATAATTAACCAACTGATCCTAGTGGGTAGCTAGGGCAAGCCGGGTCGAATCCACGGGGACGGTAAGAAGCGTCTAGACTAAGGTCACCGAAAAACGAGACTAAGTCCACGAGCTAAACTAAACTAGAGTAATAAGAAGGGGAGAAGGCTAAGGCTATGACTACGGTAACGGAGAGGACAACTAAGGAAACGGGCTAGGATTAGGTCGGGGTCAAAAGGGTAACGGAATGGTCGAGGAAGAGCTAGAGTGAAGGAGGTAGTAGGGTAATCTAGGTATAGTCCGGGCTCTCGCAACTTAGACTCACCTAGAGGTTCCACCTAAAACCCACCTTGGCGACACAAACGACAAACGGGGTTACTAGCGTGATATCGGGGCCTAGGTCGCATCCGGGCTCTCGCAACTTAGACCGACCTAGGGGTCGTCCTCACCGGGCTCTCGCAACTTAGTGAGTGAACCAAACCCACGAGCAAACTATTACCCACAAGAGAAAGGCAAGAAAAACAAGCATATGTATACAAGTCATTCAAGCATTACCATGCATCAAACCAAGAGGAAACCAAAATCTTCCACCAACATCTCCAACAAACCCTTAATCATCCAATTAACACCCTAATCACCCTACTAACCCTAGCAAGATACTACTCTAACATAATCAAACTACAACTAACAAGAACAAGAGGAATCAACATAAGAATCCAAACATACATAATGGAAAACTAACAAGGATGATGAACAAAACAATAAACAAGAACTAAAGATTGTAACTTGATTGATAAACAAAGATGAAAAGAAGAGAAAAGAAGATTATACCATACTAGAGAAGATGAAAAGAAGAGATCTTGCATAAATGGAAGAAAACCCAAATACATCAACCAAGGTTGTCAATCTTGGTTGGATTCTTCAAGAATTCCCAAATTACAAGAGTAAAACTAGGATTAACGACTAATTACCGACTAATCTAATCTAATCTAAACTAATCTAACCTAAAATAGTCTAGGGTTTAGTGGGAAGTGAAGAACATAAGCTTATATTACAAGAGGAAGGATATATATAGGGTTACAATGAGTAGGGAGAATGAATTAAGTGATGCGGGCCTGTAACTGGGTCATCCCGGTCGGGATGAGTTGGTGCCGGTCGGGATGAGCTCATCCCGGTCGGGATGGACCCAATACAGCAACCCTCTCTTTTGTGCACTTCATCCCGGACGGGTTGAGGCCATACCCGTCGGGGATGAGTCTTGTAGGCCTCCAATATGATCTTTAAGGTTCCTCCTTGCTTCACATGGACTTCTCATCGATTCTCGGAACTCGGGATCGGGTCTCGGAGGCTCGGGATTGGGTCCCAAGGTCTCGGGGTCGAATCCAAGGCATCGAGTGATCGTTCCTTCACTTCGTTGGCTCCGAAAAGTGTATGTATTGAGTCAGAATCGCTCCAACTCTTCATGAATGGTCTCGGGAACCTGAAACGAACTAGAGGAAGCATAAGTAGCCCATAAATCGCTCCCAAGGAGCGATTCCACAAGGAAAATGGGACCAAAACACTACGAAATAGGCACTACAAACGACACTTATCAACTCCCCCACACTTAACCCACTCGCCCACGAGTAAGCACAAACTAACTACTAAACTAGCCGAGCGGGTATTAGCGCACCCTACGCCCTTTCAACTCACGCGATAACACTTAGAGGACAAGTGCTATCCGCAAGGCAAGTGGGGTCTTGCGACAAAACTGTGGATGCAACCGGACACAAAACACATAAACAAACAAAAATCGGTTGCACCCAAAAGAAAATAAATACCGCTTCCCTCAAACAAGCGGTGAAAGAAGCACCGGTTTAGGACTCAAGGCAAGTGACAACGTTCCCAAGCTAGCAATACAAACCAAAATGGACCAAACCCTAATAGTATGACGACAAAGCAACAAAAACATTGGTAACTTACCTTGGTTCCTCCTAACCTTCTAAGAACGTACCACGGGACGATCTGCGGGATGGAAAAAGGATGAACCACGGTGTTAGTCGACACTGTAGGTAAGTGAGACCCCGCCCCCTTTAGCAAAGAGCCAAGAGGGTCATCCCATGTCTAAAACCGCCTAACTAGTCCAAGTAATAAGATGGAAATATGCAAAATGAGGGAAGACCGACTAATGCCGCTATCATCCTTCCTAGGGACTCGGTCCTTTGGTAGGCTCTTCACGGAAAAAGTCGGAAAAAGGCTTATTTTGAGAGGTAGGGGTTATTTTTGTGAATCGGGTTTTCTTTTGGCATTTTCTCTTTTCTTTTGCATTTTTGCCTTGTTTTGCCATGCCATTCTTTTTCTTCTTTTCTATTTTCTTTTTGGCTTTTGTGCCTTTTGTTTTTCTTCATTATTTTCTTTCTTTTTCTTTTCTTTGCCCTTTTGGCTTGATTTGGCTTTTTGGCATTTCTTGGCAATTGAGAAAGAGAGACTTCAACAAATTGCAATTTATTGTGTGGATATGTGTAGGAGGTAGGTGAATAGGTACGTCGGGACGGGCCCTTCCCTTCAAACCCACAAAAAGGTGGAGCACTTGGACTAATCAAACAAATCCGAACATGGTCACCTAGGGGACGGGACTCGGCAACCAAGGCCTTTTCACACCGTGGGTGATCAAAATGGTCAAAATGCAAATCCCGTAGTAAATCCCTAGTAAGCTAGGTGGACTCAAGGTAAAGGACCAATGAAATCATTGATTTAGGGTCATTCTACTAGACTAAAGTCCAAGACTCGATTTATACCACTAGGAAGGGAAAGTAGACACTCGCACACTAGCCTCTAAACCGGGTTTTCGAAAACCATTTACACACAAGACACACAACAAAACACAAAATAAAGACTCAACGAAAACGAAAGAAAAAGAAACAAAAGCAACAAAACAAGAACAACACAAAACGAACACATACATAACACAAACACCACCCCTAGCTTCCAAATGAGCAACCAACCAACATCAAACTTTACAAAGCCCCTCCCGAGCACACCACATCACATTCCTCCAAATTCCGCAAGAGACAAAGAAGGAAAAAGGGATAGAAGATGTTACCGGACATCTTGAAAGCTATCCAAAGCCATCGGTGGTTTAAGCAACCTATAAGGAAAAGGGGGGCAAACACACACAACAAAACAAATATACGAGACAATGACACAAAAGAAAAACACACAAAAAGAAAATCTTTTTGATTTTTGTGAAAAAATTTCAAATTTTTAGGGTTTTTAAAGATTTTTCGAAAAACTACAAAAATAAAGCTAACTATGCTAGAATATCGCTCCCTCCACACTTAAACCGAGCCATGTTCTCATGCTCGATCGTAGTGTGCGGAGAGACAAAATAAAAAGAAAAGAAACTACGTAAATAAAGCTAAAAATCAAAAATAAAGTGAAGAAAAGGGTAGAAAGTGTCCGATCGGGGTGTAGTCAAGTCACCATGGGCCGAGACAAGAAAAAATATGGATGGGGGAAGAAAATAAAAGGAAGAAAATAAAAGGAAATGGGAGGGGAGGGCTAGGTGTAATCAAGTCACCTAGCCCGGATTCCACCTAAATCCGACTAAATCCTCAAAAAGAAAGAGTGAAAAACTTGTAAAATTTGGATTTTGAAAATGACTCTCGATGTAGTCACATCATCGAGAGTCGGGAGCAACCACTACCAAGGCCTCGAAAGCCACTAAGATACCATGACTCAAGGGGAAGGGAATAAACAAAGGAAAACAAGCAACAACAAAAACGGAAAAGAAAGGATAGTTGTCGTACCATAGGTTAGAAACTCACTCTCTCCATCGTCTCATAGATCAATATAGGCACTTGCTTGTCTTCATCATTGCTATCCCGCTTCAAGCTTGATAGAACCGCATGGTAGAGGTAGTAATGGTGCGAGGGGGTGGGATTTGATGTGAATATCGATCTAAAGTGAGGAGGAAATGAGGTTAAGGTATGTAAATGAGGTACATGGGTGGTTTGATATGAGAAAGGAAGGTAGGGAGGTTAGGTGGGGGTATACAATGGTTGGGTGGGCTTAAATGTCGAAGAAGAAGCACCAAAAAGAAGTAGGGGATCATCCCGGTCGGGTGGATAAACCCTTCCCGGTCGGGAAGCCTCCTTCCCGATCGGGAAAACACTCCAGTAGACTCGATTTTTGGCACCCTCATCCCGATCGGGACGGCCCCATCCCGGTCGGGACGACACACCCTTCCCGGTCGGGACGACACACCCTTCCCGGTCGGGAAGGATCTTCATGACTCCCATGACCCCAAAAACCGACTCCCTTACTCACGATCCAAGCTCTAACACTAACCACTCCTTTCTAGGAGTCACCTTCACTTCACCTATCACAATAAACTCAAAGTACACATCAAATTCACTCCCTCACATTGCTCATCAAAATACCAAATCAATTACAAGAGCTTCACAAAACAACAAAAATCAAGAGAAAAATCACACAAATACAAACACAAGTACTCTAAAGAGGAGAGGAGAATATACAACATGACGGTTCTTTAGGAACTCCCTCAAACCTAGGATGGTGGACTCTCCTTCAACCGTGGCCCTCAAGAGCATGGAGGAGCAAGTCGAACGCGCTACCGACATCATAATGAAGGCCCAAGAAGCGCTCGAGCCTAGCCAACCTCCACGGCCTCCAAGGAGGAGGCAAGAAGTAGGAATCCCAAGACCCATCGTCATCATTCATGTCATCTCCGCGGTCTATCCATCCTACGAGCCTAACCGACCTCTTCCTCCCTAAGCATCGCCTCCAATCACAAGCAAGCTTCATCTCCAAGAAACAAGGCACAAAAAGCGGTTTTGGCCTCATCTCCTCAATCCACACCCCCACACTTTCCTCAAGTTGTGGTTCCCCATCTTCATCACTCGGCCCCACATCATCTTGGAGGAGAGAATCGAAACTTCTACCGGCGGTTTCAATCTCTTCCAAACCATTGCTTGGTGTACTAGCAAGGGGCTCTTGGTGCTTAGTCACATTATCGCACAAGGACAACTCGAGGCTATCAATCTCACCTAACAACCTCACGAATTCTACCAACCCATCCAACTCACTATCGTCCTCCAATTCTTCACCAACGATGCCTTCACCAAGGGTCATATCCTCATTCGTCTCTTTTTGGGTAGACGATTGAGGTTCTTCAAAGCAAATTTCTCTTTCAAAGGGAACTACATCGGCGGCTTCGTGATTAGGTTGCTCCTCTCTCTCAAGTGGGCACCCTTCATCTAAATGTGATGCTCAGGATAAAAACATTACGGTTTGAACCGATAATGCATTTAATTGAGCATTCCTCGCCTCGTTTCCCCTTCGAATTTGGGCCATTAATTCCTCTTGTTCTTTTTGCAATTGAAGAAGCGACTGAAACACCTCCATGTCGGGCAATTGGTGATCATTGGGGTCTTGTAAAGCTCCTTGAAAATCTTGATGATGCCCAAGGGGTGGGGCATCATATTGTTGGTAACAAGGTTGGGGTGATTGGTAGTATTGTGGGTCATGGGGTTCATATTGTGGTTGGGGTGGAGGGTAATATGGTGGGTTTTGGGGGTATTGGCTTCCATAAGGTGAATCTTGAATGAACATGGTGGGTTCACATTGATAACTCGAGTAATAGTCACCATGATCATAGGATTGCTAATCGTTCACTTGTTGGTAGCCGTTTTCATAACCTTGAAGTTCATACCCGTCTTGATTACCCCAAGAAGCTTGATAGTGATTAGGAGTCATCATGTCATAGCTTTGGCTCATGGAAGGAGAGGGGTAGCTCATATCGGCTCCCGAGTATGTGGAGTTTAGATCAAACCCCATGCTTGCTCGAAAATCGTAGTCCATACCCGGTTGGAAACCTCTCACCCAAGCAACCGTCCGTTAAAGCGGCTCTAAGTTGCAAGAAGAAGATAGTCACCACCTCTAAGCACAAACTGTAGACTAGGAACAAACGTGAGAAGTCTAGTGCTTTTTGGACACTAGACAAGAGAGAAATAAACTTCACACACACAAGAAGCAAGGTAACAAAAAGAAAAAAGAAAAACACAAACACAAGGACAAAGTCAAGTAACTAGGAAAACAAAGGCTAAACTAGCATCGTCCCCGGCAACGGCGCCAAATTGATGGTGGGATTTGTCGTGGATCCCGCCGATCAAATAATTAACCAACTGATCCTAGTGGGTAGCTAGGGCAAGTCGGGTCGAATCCACGGGGACGTTAAGAAGCGTCTAGACTAAGGTCACCGAAAAACGAGACTAAGTCCACGAGCTAAACTAAACTAGAGTAATAAGAAGGGGAGAAGGCTAAGGCTATGACTACGGTAACGGAGAGGACAACTTAGGAAACGGGCTAGGATTTGGTCGGGGTCAAAGGGGTAACGGAATGGTCGAGGAAGAGCTAGAGTGAAGGAGGTAGTAGGGTAATCTAGGTATAGTCCGGGCTCTCGCAACTTAGACTCACCTAGAGGTTCCCACTAAAACCCACCTTGGCGACACAAACGACAAACGGGGTTACTAGCGTGATATCGGGGCCTAGGTCGCATCCGGGCTCTCGCAACTTAGACCGACCTAGGGGTCGTCCTCACCGGGCTCTCGCAACTTAGTGAGTGAACCAAACCCACGAGCAGACTATTACCCACAAGAGAAAGGCAAGAAAAACAAGCATATGCATACAAGTCATTCAAACATTTCGACAAACTTGTACCATGCATCAAACCAAGAGGAAACCCAAATCTTCCACCAACATCTCCAACAAACCCTTAATCATCCAATTAACACCCTAATCACCCTACTAACCCTAGCAAGATACTACTCTAACATAATCAAACTACAACTAACAAGAACAAGAGGAATCAACATAAGAATCCAAACATACATAATGGAAAACTAACAAGGATGATGAACAAAACAATAAACAAGAACTAAAGATTGTAACTTGATTGATAAACAAAGATGAAAAGAAGAGAAAAGAAGATTATACCATACTAGAGAAGATGAAAAGAAGAGATCTTGCATAAATGGAAGAAAACCCAAATACATCAACCAAGGTTGTCAATCTTGGTTGGATTCTTCAAGAATTCCCAAATTACAAGAGTAAAACTAGGATTAACGACTAATTACCGACTAATCTACTCTAATCTAAACTAATCTAACCTAAAATAGTCTAGGGTTTAGTGGTAAGTGAAGAACATAAGCTTATATTACAAGAGGAAGGGTATATAGAGGGTTACAATGAGTAGGGAGAATGAATTAAGTGATGCGGGCCTGTAACTGGGTCATCCCGGTCGGGATGAGTTGGTCCCGGTCGGGATGACGTGGTCCCGGTCGGGATGGACCCAATACAGCAACCCTCTCTTTTGTGCACTTCATCCCGGACGGGTTGAGGCCATACCCGTCGGGGATGAGTCCTGTAGGCCTCCAATATGATCTTTAAGGTTCCTCCTTGCTTCACATGGACTTCTCATCGATTCTCGGGACTCAGGATCGGGTCTCGGAGGCTCGGGATTGGGTCCCAAGGTCTCGGGGTCGAATCCAAGGCATCGAGTAATCGTTCCTTCACTTCGTTGGCTCCGAAAAGTGTATGTATTGAGTCAGAATCGCTCCAACTCTTCATGAATGGTCTCGAGAACCTGAAACGAACTAGAGGAAGCATAAGTAGCCCATAAATAGCTCCCAAGGAGCGATTCCACAAGGAAAATGGGACCAAAACACTACGAAATAGGCACTACAAACTACACTTATCAGTAAGTCAATACAAAGGCCTCTTTTTACAAAAGGGCTAAAAGTAAAAATCTTCAAACGGGTTTATACAAATCCATAAATTGCAAGAATGAAGAAAGAGTAGGATCCACGCTACTCGCTAGCTCACACCCAAAACCCAGCAGCAAATACCTGTCATGTTAAAAACATTACAGCCACGTCAGTGGGGAGTAACTCGGACGTTCTCCCAGCCATATTATATCATATGGAAAAATAACAGTATTACTATATCAAAATAGTTGAAATGGAAAACATTAAACGGTATAATGAAAATATGTTTTCGGAGAAAACTTAAAACATTTGCCAACCTGCAAATCAAACCAATCGATAATAAATAATATTCAAAAATGGCGTTATGAAAATTCGATCAGTGTGCACAAGGCTAGACTTTCACTAGGATAATACTGAAAACTAGATTCGAGAACTGTAGACTTAACTCATAACAAAATCCAGTCTCTAACTAGGCAACTCAACTATAACAGGACTGCGTGCAGCGAGGTCCTGGTTTAAGTAGTGCATACCCCTCCTAGACAACAAATATGTCTAGTTCAGCTGACGGCGACTAACACGATGCGATATCTAGCTTAAGGTCAAAACATACACCCTCCTGGGCGAAACTACGCCCAGTTCAACGACCAAATGTGCCCCAAATAGACACACCGGCTTTATAGCTGTATAGCTCTCAAATTAATTTTAGCAAATAGATTTTATCAATAAGTAATACTGATTTTACTAAAAATAATCAATCGTAGACAAATGAGAAATTATTAGGGAAAATAGTCTCGACTAAAAATGTATTTAAAACAAAATCGACTACTTTCTCATTTATTAGTATAAATCATAAATCCAAATTAATTTATTAAACACGTATACAAACCTTGATTATAATATAAAAATACGATTTTGAGTTAAAATCATAAATTAACGAAATACGAAGAAAACATGAAATCGATATTATTTAGTTACTAGTGTCACGATAACCAACAAAATATTATAACGATCATAAATAATAAATTTACTAATAATATATAAAACAATATCGAAAGTCGTAAAATATTTATAAGGTACAAAATTTTAAAATAATATAATAAGCAAATAATAAATAGCTAAAATTAGAAAAACGAAGTTAAAATATTTACTACATACTACTACTCAAACATACGATATAAAATCGAGTAACATCCTAAAGTTACCTCGAGTCGAATCAATAACTTCAAAGCATTTGCTCGTCTAATATTCCAAACTGCAGTCGCGAACTCGAAAGTCGTCTTGACACTTGTTTCATTAAATAGCTTGAGACTCCAACGAAAATCTGATACATGAAGACACGGAAAACCAAGGAGTCGGAAATAGAGAAAGTTGGAAAAGACTAGAGTAAGGAAAACAGATAGCAACGGATGCACGACAAACAGCAGCAGCAACGAAACAGGAGATGAAGGAGAAGAATGATAGGAAGAAGAAGAAAGAGCAACACTGAAACGATAACAACGAAAATAGCACCCACAACATAGCTACAGCAGCGATAATAGCATCAGCAATAGCATGAAACACGGACATCAACAACAAATTGATGGAGCAGAAAAACGAGGGTAGCAGCAGCGGAAAGCATCAAACAGAAATGAAGAAGAGCAGCAGACAGGAGAACAAAAGAGGAAGATTTAAGAAGGGGAAGAAGAACAAAGGGAAAACGACCGAAAATAGGACAATCGCAGTGTAGCAGCAACTACAGCAACGAGAATCGGTGTAAGAAGAAAAAAACTTAAAAGAAGAAAAGGAGAAGAAGGAGAAGAAGCAGAACAGGGAGACGGAAAACAACAGCTGATCGGCGTAAAACAACAACAGCAGACAAGACAGCAATATTGTAGCAGCACGACAACCAAACCAAAAATAACAGAAATCGAATACGAAAGAAAAGACAGTAGCAGCAGCCGAGACATAAGAATAGAACAAAGAAGAAGAAGAAAAAGAAGGAGAAAGAAAAACAAGAAAGAAGAAAACAGACAGAGAGACGGAAAACCAACAACCGAACCGCATAAAACAGCAGTAAACAGCTAAACGAACAAAACTAGAATAGGAAGAGGAAGAACAGAAAAGGAGAAGTAGCGTACAACAGGTCAGCAGCAGCAAAAACGACAATCAGATGACAAAGATAGCAGCAATGTCGATAACAATAGCAACAAACAAAGAAGGAAAGAGGGAGAAAAGAAGAAACAGCAGAGCAGTACCGCAACAGCAGCAGAACGCAGCAGCAGCAGTAGCGAATTGCAGCAGCAGAGGGAGCAGAGAATTGAGAAGAGGTGCTGGTTGCGATGGTATAAAGGGAGGAAGAGGAAGCCAATAATATTGACGATGGAGGCTGGCAAAGGCGAGATGAATTAAGGGAATACGTTGAATGGGAGAGAAGACCAAGAGGGATGAAGCGGTGGTCAAGGGAAAAGAATGAAGGGAGTAGGGGAGTTGAACGTAAATGAGTGGATAAAGAAGAGGAAGGTGAAAAGAATAAGTGGGGCGGTGAAAACAGTAAAAGGAAGAGGGGGAATGAATCACTTGGTGTGCAACAATTAAAACATGTTAGGAAAACATCGAATATGTGTCACTAGACACGGGTTCGAGGGATGCAACTTGACTGACCCAAGAAATCAAATTAAAATCAAGTCAATAAAATAAATAATTGAGCGTCAAATAAAATGAGTAAATAAAGTACTCGGGACGAATACGAAGCTTATAGAATTAAATAATTAGACGGTGAAATAGAATTTCCCGATAAATACTAAATCTTCGATAAAGTGAATTAAATTGATTTCTCGAGGAAAGGTAGTAAATGTTTTGACGAAACTTAAAATAAATGTACTTCAAGCCGAAAATAGAAATTCGAGCTTAAAAGTAAATAAATAAGTAAAGGTTCAGAATTTAAATCGACGAAATAGACTTTCGATAAGAATTAAATTAAATGTATATAATAAAACGAGACAGAAAATAAAAATATGTTTTAAATATAAGTAGAGTTTCCGAGACAAATAGAATTTTAGGAGTTTGAAACGATTAAACGATAAATTCGTTTTATAATAATTTTTAAGAATTACGAGTTATATCGTAAAAATAAAAATACGAACATAACTTTAATAATTTATAAAATCAGGGGTGTTACACATCTATAGGATGTTGGCTTCCCAATACGTACCCGCACCCCTTACTCAGAATCGACGGTTTCCGGATGTCCGAAACCATTGGCAATGACAGTCATTCCAGCCATGGAGTGCTTAAGGGTACAAGTCTTTATCTTTAGGTCCCGTGTCACACGACTTTGAGCCGGCAAGGGATCAAAGTTGACTTGAACGGTTTCCGAGTCCCCATAATTGACTCGGTGGCGACTCCACAAATCGGCAACGAATTCAGTTCACTAAAAAGGTCACCTTACCAAACAAATTGGCCTTTAAACATATGCAACCACGACTCAATCAATTCCCAAACGAAAACACGGGTGCCCGCACCCGTCTAGTACAAGTCCGGATCGTCATCCGAATCGAGGTCCGAAACATCGCCTCGTACGCGAGATCGGACCTCCCCCCAACAGGGAGGGGGCCGCGTGGGTGGCCGCCGCCACATGTTGAAAAACCGGGTCGGTCCCGCGTGGGCGCGCGCGGGGCGTCGGGCAGTGCGGACGGACGTCCAGAGGCTGTTATGTTTATAACATGACAGGTATTTGCTGCTGGGTTTTGGGTGTGAGCTAGCGAGTAGCGTGGACCCTACTCTTTCTACATTCATGTAAATTATGGATTTATATAAACCTGTTCGGAGAATTTCTTTTTAGCCATTTTGTAAAAAGATGCATTTGTATTGACTTACCATTTCTTTTAATAAGATATAGTTTGTCAGTGTGTTTTAATCCCAACTCTACAGTGTTTCCGCCACTATATTGTGTTAGAATTTCTAGGAGATTACATCGAATACGTGCACTGTCCAACTTGCAAGCCTACCAACAACGAATAAAATGAGCCTTTAACAAACGAGTCAAATCCCGAAACATACATGAGGGAAACTTAGTGGTCAAATTCATTAGAGCACTCCTTCCCGTCGATCCTAGAGGGAAATTTAAACCAAATTCAACGGGCGCTTACCTCGTCAAGAAAAAACTCACGGGGGGCGCCGTGATCCATACCGACCTAGACGGTCAAGAGTTGTCAACCCCAACCAACATGGACCAACTTAAACGATACTATCCTTAACCTCCAAAAACAACCTCATCCTGATCTCTAAAGTAAGGTGAAAATCCGTGCAAAACGCTTAAAACAACTCGCGTCGATAATTGGCATAACGAGTCTAAAGCCAAATTACTCGCATTTCTATACGAACTACGAACATGGTTTTATTCCGTCCAAACACGGATACGTAGGCAACTCCTCCAAGGGTACAACCAACAAAACTAACGAAATCGATTACTCGATTCGCATGCAAATCAGAACCATCTCTATGTTCCGGTTAATGAGTTATTTCAATGACGAAGCACAAAGGACGAGCCGAGGACGGGGTGAAAACCCGAAAGGGCACCCCGGGCAAAATGAAGAAACGAGTTGCGAGCCGTCGTAAAAAAAAAAAGAAGAGTCAATGACGGAGTAAAAATCCGAAAGGGTGCTCTAGGCAAAATGAAGAATCGAGTTGCGAGCTGTAAAAAAAAGAGAACAAAAAAATCAAACAAGAAAAAAAAATAAAGCAAAAAAGATGAGCCGAGGACGGAGTGAAAACCCGAAAGGACGTTCCAGGCAAAATGAAGAATCGAGTTGCGAGCCACCACAAAAAAAATGTGCTTCTCATTAATAATAAAAAAAATCAGTTAAATCAAGCCTTTGTCGAGGCCCTTTACACCGAGCATCCGAAATCCGGCTACCCCGGAAAATGACAACGTGTCAAACAAAATCCTAAAAAAAACTAGTACTAATACAACACATAATATCAAATAATAGAACATGGTACAAAACGGATGGGCTCAACCGGTCCGACTTTCCCCTTTTCTTGCCATTTGGGTGTGCTTGTTCGGGTCTCTCACCATCGACCCCTCCGAACACAAGCCTCCACCACCCTAGCCAAAGGCAAGCCCAGCCAATCATACTTCCTCTCCTCACTCACATTTTCAATATGGGTCTCGTCAGCCTTGGCCCGTGTAGATGAACTGACGGCACTAGGATCGATAACACTGTCTTTGGTCAAGCGCTTAGTGACATTGCCTTGAGTCGCCTCCTTATCCTCTAGCACCACGGTTTTCCTAACTTTCGACTTACCCTGCCCTGGCGGATATCCGTAACCTCCCCACCGGGAATCAGTAGCGTCTGTCGGTCGAGCACTTTCCATAATAATGGGGCGTGAAAACCTCTGTCTCCAAGCCATCCCAAATTCCCTTGGTAACCTCCGATACAGTTCGCCTTACACCCATTTGGCGCGATAGCTCGCTCGGGTAAATATACCTGCAAAATGATCCTAGAACCCCAAAAGGGAGCACGATGCATCCGGGCACGAGTATCAAGACCTAGGATAAGCTCACCCAGAATAAGTAGAGAGGGTGATCGCTCATGCTCCATCCCCATTACAACATCCAAAACCCAAGGATTACCCCAACCCTCATGCACCGATGTGTCCTCGAAAAGATAGTAACATGCCACTGCAATATTAAAAGCTCGTCTACAAGAAAGAGGTGAAGTATCGCGAGAACCCTTCTGTGAGAATGTTCTAAAAAGCAACTCTAGGTCAATACCACCTTCCCCAAAGAAAAATTTAGCCTCCTCTAGCGAAAGAAGGTCCAAAAAATAACGAACCCGTTCCACAAGAGTGTCGTCTCCTGAGGGTGTACAATGTCGAACCGAACACAATCCACCTATAACGTCTAGCTCCTCAGGAAGAGGACTAACATTACCTCCCGGGAACGCGAAAACATGGGTTTTAACATTCCAAAAACAAGAACATAGCAACAAGAAGTCATCTTGCACCTTAACCTGCCTTAGCGCGGTAACCATAGACAAACCATCACCTAGACAAGTCTCAAGGTCACATTTCCTAAGACAACCCGTCCACTCGGTCAGGAGACTCCCAAAACCCGACATGACTCGAAATAAAACAAGGAAGCTATGAAGAATCTATGGGTGATTTAGTATGTCCAAAACGAGCACCCATAACCACATATATAGCCCTAATCCCACAACATTAGGAAATTACGGAAAATTTTCATAACCAAGAATCTGGCCGCCCGAGCCAAGGCGCCCTAGAGTCGGGCCGCCCGAGCCCAAGCGACCCAGGACCGAGCGGCCCAGGCCCAATCATCGAAACCCTGGACCATTAACCCCCCCTAACATTCGAGTTCCACACCGTCAGCAATGCTTTACCCCCATCAGTTACCACCTGACGACCCCCGACATCGGGAACGACCTCTCGAAGTCACTAAAACACTTTACGAAAGTCAAAATGTCCACGCAAGAGTGACAAGACCATGCGAACAACACATTTCACCCGTTGGATCCACTAGACTTAGACATTTTTTTAATTTCTTTTTCGGGGGATAAGCTACCCCACCTAGGCGTGTTGTAGCCTTTAATTGCATCGTCAATCCGCGTCTCAACCTCAGCCTCAACCTCTACCTCAACCTCAACCCCAACCCCCCTCTCCACCTCAGCTCCTAGCCTAGCCTCACCCCGCACCGAGGTCTCGCTCTGAGTCCGGGCCAACCGCTCCCTAAGTCGGGCAATTTCATCATCCCGAGAATGTAGGAGTGACTGTAACTTTGCCTCCTTCGCCTCGAGCTCGGTCACCCGCGTCGCCAGCTGCGCCACCATATCCGGAATGTCCTGCAAATACACCTACACTTTATGAAAAGATACAACCGGCATAGTACGCCAACCCTAGGTACACATATTCACCGCTCGAGGCCACAAAGTATCACGGGAGGTCCTCGACGCATAGGCCCGAAAGCAGTTGGCGGCTTGCCACAACCGCTGATGGGAGGCTGACGAAACCTAAGAAAGGCAAAACCAATTAGTCAAACTAAACCTAACCCTCGAGAATCAAGTTTGAGACAAAACCCGAAACTTACCCGGTACACCCGGTCACAGCACTCTATCCCAGCCTCCATCTCCTCAGCGGAACACGGAGGAAGAGGCTCTATAAAACCTACCCCAGCCGCATCGATCCTGAGCAGTGTCAAGGGGAAGTCTGGGGCTGAACAGCATCAGCCGGATCGGCCAGCTGAAGGAAAAGCGAACCGTTCAAAATATAGGAAAACACTAAACCGTAGAACAAAAAAATCCATAAAACAAAGAACCGAGTACTCACCACGAGGCGGTGGCAAGCTAGCCGCTGGCAGACGTGAGACAGATAAGAGGCACTCGGCACTAGTAGTGCATTGCCTCCCTCTCCGTCCCTACCCTCGTGGACCTCTGCGGCGGTCGGTGGTCTAAACATAGTCCGGGGAGGATCAACGGGCACCCTAAACTTGTCATATAAGCACTGACGCACCATCCGCTTGCCCAGATACCACACCGGGCAAAACAACGCTGGGAGGAGCATCCTCCAGTAGCTCCTAGACCTCAACTTCACCCCGACGTACTAGGGCGGACCCTCATTTTCGGCCCAAGGACGAGCCACAAACTGCACAAACAAACCAATATTTCAATGACCTTGTCCTAGGGGCTTATAAGCGAAACAAGTCGTAAGAAGGAAACTTACATCTTCGATGCGCAACCGGTTCACCAACACATTCTCCGACGAGTAGTGACTCATCGTGCTCTCGGTCTGAGCCAACCTCCATTCAATCCCCGTTGGAAACCTAACCGGATGAGCACGCACCGTTTTGGGTGCCAGTCGAGGAAAGTAGGAATAGATGCAAGCCTGCAAGACCCCAAAAACATCATTAGCAAATCCAAATCGAACTAAGCAAAATCATAAAACCAAATACGGAGGCAATAACTAACCTCCAGCACAAGACCTGGACCCACGATGGGTAGAGCCGAGCCTGAATCCACCTTCAGTGGCCTCACCATGACTTGTAAGCAACGGTTCACCTCCGCAAAAGCCGCGGTCACCCAATCAAAACGTCCAAGCTGATCTAAATCAGCCAGGAAAGGCAAAATCCTAGTACTAAACTTCTCGCCCTTATTCGAGAAGTGGGTCGGTCCTAGGAAGTACCACAACCACAGATGGGCATCATGCGCTGGTGTGTTAGGTACTCGACCCTCTAGTACCGCCACTCTCTTGGAGTGGTTGGTAATGTGCGAACTCACCAAAGCATGATACGTACTATAAGCCTCACGCTCCAAGCAATCCCCGATCCAATCTCGGATCTCGTCGCTATCTAACCTAGGGCCCTCAGCAGCCTACCTAATCACCTTCGGACCCCATGGTAAACCCGTAATAACCCCGAATTCCTCTAAAGTCATCCCGACCTCCCCAAAAGGCATATGGAAGGTCGAGCTAGTGTCGTGAAAGCGATCTATCATCGCTCTAATCACCATAAGGTTGCACTTGGTCTTGTAACCTACCAATCGAACCTATTGTCCGACCACGGGACCTAAAGTCATCCCCGCAATAATCTCCTTTGTCGCGGGGCTGAGCTTCTGAGAATGGATCTCTAAGCACGTCATAAAACCCGAGAAGGTCCTCATCGGACCTGGGGGCTGCAAACCGAGATAATACAAGCATAAACAAACCAAACAAACCCAAACCAAAATTAAAACCTAAACTAATAAGCACGAGTTAAGGCACTCACCAGGTCGTTCATGACACGGCTACAGACATGCAAATCAGGGCGAAACAATAACTAATGATCGTCCCAATCTTGAGCCCAAGGGGGATCTTCGTAACCAACCTCCTCACCCTCGTGTACCAGATCCGGGACATGAGCCCTCCTGGCAACCGTCACGGGGTGTCTACGCCATGTGACCCTATCAAAGTCGGCCTCATTTATGGACCCTGGTTCACGATGTTGCGAAGGAACGTTTCGTCGCCTCTTACGAACCCCCCCGGGGAGTTAGCGAGCTCATCCCGGCCGCCTTACTACTCGCACCAGTCAAAGGAGCCCTCTCGGGACACTCTAGCTGCAAAACCAAACAAAAACACAAAAGTGTGCCTCGGGTCAGGTCAAAGCAGCACAACAAACGAGTCAAAATAAGCTCAAAATTTTGGACAACGATATCAAAATTCCAAAAAGTTCACTAGCACCCATTTTCGACTCGGTCACAATAAAAGTGGTTTCGGGAAAATCCGACATCATTACGGCACTATTTGGTCCGTCGTAAGTCACACAAACCCTCACGGAATGCCCTAGAGTGCATTCTAACTCACATAGGTCAACATGAAAGTCACCCATAACGTCACAAACACTAATTGAGTGCAATTACGAAGGTGAAGTACGGGAATAACCGGGAAAGTGATCCCTAGACCCTAATATTTCGAATTTACCCCATAGGAAGTCATTGAAGCACCTCAAAACCTCCTATCAAGCTTATAATTACCCTATCAAGCTCTATTCAACCCTAATTTAATAATGGGACCAAGAATGAACATCAAAACCTAGCAAATTCAAAATGGCCAAATCGATTTTTAGGGTTTAAGTAAAATCGACCCAGAATCAATCTAACTAAGCGCAAATCGACAATAGGCGATTAAGGAACACTTACTCGAGGTCGACATAATTGTGTATTCGTGTATGGAAAAAATCAAGACGAAAAGCGGTTGATTGAGGCGCACAAGGTCGCGCGTCTGACTGTTCGGCCCCAAGCAAAAACGAGAACAAATGGGACGTGGTATCCAATAGCCGTAAGACACACACTCCTATATCAATCTAAATAAACAATGATAGGACATTTTACTAACCCTGACGGATAAAGCAAGCCTCGAAACCTCCTCTACTCGAAATCTGCCCCCAGTGAAAAACGAGAATGAAACTCTCTAGCTAACAAGACTACTCATACTCAACCACATGACAAATCAAGCAAAACAAATCTGAACAAAACAATTCAAGTGAACGTCCACGAACCTAAAAACAAATCTAACCAAAACAAATTCAAGTGAACATCCGCGAATCTATTAACCCACAAGCCTAACGATCCCAAGGCATTCTGAAGGCAGTTGAAGTTCGAATGGACCCCTACACATTCGAAATTTTTTAACCCTCGTGCCTAACGAACCCTAAAGCATTCTGAAGGCAATTCATGTTCGAATGGACCCCTACACTTTCAAAAAAATTTAAACCCATGAGCCTAGCGAACCCCAAAGTATTCTGAAGGTAATTCAAGTGAACATCCACGAATTTTTAACCCGTGAGCCAAACGAACCCCAAAGTATTCTGAAGGCAATTCAAGTCAAGTCAAGTCAACAAACCCGATTGAATCCTGACACAATCGAAAAGCAAATCTTTAAAATCCATGGACCTAACGAGTCCTTAAGCATTCAATCAACGCACCTCGGAGGGATACCCGAAGCAAAAGACAAAGCATAATCAACGCAACCATCCACCAAGGATATTAAACAAAGACTAAGACACCAACAAAAGACTTAAGCAAAAGACCCATGTCAAAAAACGAAATCACTAAAACAGCAAACCCAAAACAGACCAGCAATACCGTACCCGAGCTCCGACCAGCAACCGCAGGCAAGGATGTCAAGTATGATTTCTAAGCCTTGGCTGACGAGCCTCAAATACATAGTCTAACGGGTTTTAAACGACCCGAACGGACAGCCACTAGGTCGTAATCCTTGATTGACTTGGGCAGCTATACTTTGACTTTCGCCTTGTCCAAGCCTCAGTCAAAGTGGGGGCTTCTGTAAACCCCCAGATTTGGACCTGGTGGTTGCAGAAGTGCCCGACAAACGCCCGATGACGATCAGACTGTCACGCAACTCAAGATTACGATGTTTTAGATATTTTTTATATAGAATGGATCAAATAATTACTCGGAAAAAATAATTTGACATCAAGACAGGCTTGGTCGTGTCATTACGGTCGCGTCGACACTAATCAGAGTCAATTCCAACATCGGGACCCCGAATCGGTCCCGAAATATGCAAAGTCAAATCCGAGTCAACACGTCGGGCCGAGGAAACCTTGAGACACGCGCTCGAGGTCCACCCAGAGCTCGACGCGCTAGGATTAACGGGAATGCTTAATCCCCAAGATAACGCAATAAACGCATCTTCTCCGTTTTGGAAAGTTTCGAAATTGGATCTTCAAAAATCCAGGCGCCCCACATCAGGCATCCCAGAACTGATGCGCATGACACCAGACGACTGAGTTCTGGTGCGCCGAAGCTCAAGAGTCCTAGAGGGCGATTTTAACTGCGCGAGCAACTATAAATACCTCCTCACATCATTTATTTTGACAAAAAAACAACATAACATCATCTAACGAGTTCGTGACTTACTTCTCTCACAACTCGCTCTCCCCCTCTTCTTCTCTAACGTAGGTCGCACTCCGATATTAAGTACGATCTACTCGATCGTTAAGCGAATCGTCGCTACTCCCCACTCTCGAGGACTCCACTCGACCCGAGGAGCACCTGCGTTTGACTAGCCAACCCCGGGTCTAGCAGCGAAGCTCTGCAGGATTAACCGCAGAACTAACCGTAGTAACGAAGCTCTGCCAAAATCACCACAGGACGAGCTAAGAGGATCTGCCTCGAAGTCAAACCGTCACTAGGTTGTCGTCTAAACAAAACTTTACATTTCTGTACTTTTATTATACAGTTCGATAATGTCAAACGTGGACACTAGGTCCATGGCACGTTATAAAACTACGTAACGTCCTCAACTTCAACCATAAGCACTAAAACACCCTAACTAAACCCGAGTAGTTCCGAGATCCGTTCTCAACCTTCTGCGCATCGTGTCATGTTTAGTGTACACTCCGAGGGTGCAACCTCTCACTATTTGATTTACTTACATTTCGCATTTACCTCTTTCGTATGATTTACCGCTTTTATGACCTTATAAGCGCATGCTAAATCACCTAATACGGAATACAAAAGGTAAATAAGCTAAAAGTGAACAAAGCGGTTGTCGGATTCCATATTAATTCCGATGCTCACCCCTCACACGTGATTTGATGCATCTCTATTATATGGAACCAACACACCTTAAGCAGAATACCAGGTAAGGTATACTATGAGAATGACTAATATCCGTATTATCACGTTAAACCTAATTTGCTAATACGTATAACACTTAGTACTCTCTACTCACCCACGTGCATCTTTTCATGGCCTGCTTGTCACGTGAAATCGCATGCAAGGAATATAAACACAACTACTTCGAAAAAAAAATCTTTACTTGTCTTTAAACAACCGATATACAAACACATAGGGTTAAAACAGCGGATGTTATCGTACTTTCACCACAATTAACGAACAATGTTATCAGCCCACCGATTGATTAGTAGAGGCCGCTATGTGCGAGCGGGATTGGGTGTCGATGTCTAGCGGACGTTGGCTTCCCAATACGTACCCTCACCCCTTACTCAGAATCGACGGTTTTCGGATGTCCGAAACCATTGGCAATGAGAGTCATTCCAGGCATGGAGGGCTTAAGGGTACAAGTCTTTATCTTTAGGTCCCGTGTCACTCAACTTTGAGTCGGCTAAGGATCAAAGTTGATTTGAACGGTTTTTGAGTCCCCATAATTGATTCGGTGGCGACTCCACAAATCAGCAACGAATAAGGTTCACTAAAAAGGTCGTCTTAGGAAACATATCGGCCTTTAAACATTTACAACAACGTCTCGATCGATTCTAACAGAAACATGGGTGCCTGCACCCGTCTAATACTACCTGAATCATCATCCAAATTGAGGTCCGACACATCACCCCGTACGCGACATCGGACTGGCCCCCCGACAGGAGGAGAGCTGCGTGGGTGGCCGCAGCGATAACAGGGTCGGTCCGGTATGGGTGCGCGCAGGGCGGACGGGCTTCCATAGCATGCTGCCCATTTCGAAACTCGAAATTCTTGACTTTTAAAAAAATATCATTATTGTTCACATGCTGCCAATTTCAAAAGTCAGGATCGTCCTCTGAATTTCTCAAAATTCAACCCTTTCAAAACCTTCCTTTAGACACCCTCTTTGGCCGTTAGGTGTCTATAGCAATTTCCAAAAAACACCCGATGATGATCGGACGTAAACATGACTTAATACACTCGATTTTGGACTCGAAATCAATAGTAGTTGGCACGAGCTTTTTACGGAATACAAATCTCACAAAACTAACCTCAAATTCAGGCCCAGTGGGTCATTTTCAATCATGGGTCAAAACCGACACTAAGGGCAAAACCGTCTTTTAGCGACCGGGTCAAACCCCGGTCAAAGGCATTTCCGAGGCATAGAAATCAGCCACGCAAGCTTCAACAATTTGATTCGGAGTCAAATACTACAAAAAATCAGCAATGAAGAAGAATTAAGCAAGCTTTTCCTATCCAAAATCGGATTCCTTTTTCCATCCAAAAACCGGAATCCTACTTCACCCCAACCGGTGTTTCTTCCCCTCCAAGCAACCTTTTCCTATCCAAAGTAGGTTTCTTCCCATCCAAGACAAGGCCGGAAACCTCTCCTACAAATACACCCCTTGCACACACAATTAACAACCTTACAACAATTACAATTCCCGACATCACAACAACAATACACAACCAAAATTCCAGCAATCCTAGGCAGATTATACACATCCAATCCTGATTTTTCCTCTAGAAATCCTTTAGGAAAACCCATATCAAAATTTGTCAAAGACCCGAGAGCGAAACTCGTCAAATCCCCTCCCTAACCATACACACCATAACTCACCTATATACATCTTAACGCCCCCGCGCCTAGGCCGCTACTACGAGTCCGTTTTCGAGATAATTAAACATGTAGGTTGAGGGTGTCACAAATCCCGCTTTCTCCTTTTCTCTCTTCCTTTTCTTTCGTCTTTCACGTTTTTTATTACCATTTTTTATTTATTTTTTTCTTTTCTTTCCTAGTTTCTAATACCGATATTATCGTAACAACTATCTAATTTTCACAAAACAAACATTCTTAAAACATGATATCGATTCTATAGTCGAATATCGTATCTAAAAGAATTAAAATTTATCTCGTTGATGCTAAAAAATCGTCACATAAACAACATACGACGATTTCGACGCGGACAGAGTTCATATTGTCTTAGTTCGATTTTCAAAACGATTTACAAAACATCTTTTCTAAAATCACTCCGAACATTTGATATCGATTCCATAATCGAATATCGAATGTAACGAGTATCGAAAATTTAAGTCGAGTATGAATCGTATCATATTTTTACGCGACTAAACGAAATTATCGATTTAAAAAAAACACAATTTTGAGAACAGTCCGCCACGTGAGTCGCATGCGCCTCATGCGAGTCGCGTGGCTACGCGAGTCGCGCACCCTCCGCGCGGGTCGCGTGGGTCCCTGAAAACCGTGAGTTTTCCGCATCATCCAAGTCCCAATAAAATATTTTTATGACTTCGGTCAACACGTGTCAAGTCAATCACGTGTCATAAACTTTTCACAACCATGCATTACATCATATTCACATCGTTTATTCAATTTGCAAATCGTTACTAACCCGTTTGTTCTTTGTCTTTGTTTCTTATTATTCATTGTTTGTTTTATTATACTAAAACGAACCTCGCATGCTAAAACAACTTTGACGTTAAATTTAGATGCATTAAACCGACATAGCAACCCATTCAAATTCTCGCATGTTTAGGCAAAACAATGTTTGCATATCTTCATCGTATTACTAACGCGCAAATTAAAACATCAAACGATATCTTACTAGAGGCCGATAATGTGCGGACGGGGTTGGGTGTTCTTTGTGAACTTCCCAACACGTACCCTCACCCCTTACTTAGAACCTCGGTTTTCGGATGTCCGAAACCGTTGGCGCACGAGAGTCATTCAATACACGGTATCCGATAACGTCGGTATCGGTATCAAATGCTAAGGGACGAACCCAATAAACTCTGACATCCGAATGGGCCATACTTTGTGCATGGCCCACTAAGATATAGAGTGGGTTCGAACGGACACGATTTCCCACAAAGTTCGGTGGCGACTCCACTTCGATTTAAATTTCAATTCGACCCATCTCATATGGAGATTCATTCGCCTCCCCAAACCCGCGCATGGCCGCGTCGGGGTGGACCTATGTCATTTCCACAATTTGGCGACTCCGCTGGGGATCAACTGATGCGTGACTTACCATCGGCATCCTCAGGGTGAGACTCGAATAGAAATCGTTTGACTAGTACAATACGCATTTTAGTTTTACGGTTCATGCATAACCCCATCTTTTCCCGGGCCGGTACTGGCGACCGACGTCCCACTATACTGTTGATGTACTCCAACATGGTTATGTCAAAGGTGTCCATGGCTAATTCGTATGGGTTTCGCGGCATGTTCTAAGCTCAACTCGACTTAGGAAGTCCGTTCCGATTCTCGGAAAGGCCATGTCCACTGGTATAGACCCTATTTCGACCGACCGAGACTTAGTGTAGAGCATACATGGCGTCGTTATAATGCTTGCCTGACTACTTGATGCTTGGTTTCCGTGTCGTTTTCAAAAACCGTCATTCCAAAAATGCATCTTTTCGAAAAATATTCAATTTTTAAAAACTCAAAAAGCTGCCGAAATTTAGACTTAAGATTTGACTCAAAATAGCCTATTTTCTAGCCGACATGCTTTCCATTTCAATATTCAAATTCTCGATCACTATTCGATTTTTTTTTGAATTTTCAAAAT
Source organism: Agrostemma githago (assembly GCA_958450325.1). Taxonomy (NCBI): domain Eukaryota; kingdom Viridiplantae; phylum Streptophyta; class Magnoliopsida; order Caryophyllales; family Caryophyllaceae; genus Agrostemma; species Agrostemma githago. Next base: position 44,835,269 of record OY288244.1, read on the forward strand.
TCTATTTCAATTTTCAAATCTTCGAGATGCCATTCTCGATTTTCAAATCTCCGAGATGCCGTTTTCGATTTTCAAATCTTCGGAATCTCATCTTCAATTTTCATATCGTCGGAAATTCTTTTTTTTCGATATTCAAATTTTCAAAATTTAAAATATCCAATTTCAAAACCCGGGAAGCATACCGAATTTAGACATATGATTTTACTCAAAATAGCCTATTTCTAGCCGGTATGCTGCCCATTTCAAAATTCAAAAATATTTTCAAACCTTCAAAATTGCGGCCCGATGGCACTTTTCCGATTTTTGAAAAATCGGGCCATCCACCGGTTTTCTCAGAATTCTAACTTCCTTTTCAAAACTTTCCTCTTCTTAGGACTTCCCGTATTTAGCAGTGTCGGGTCTTGTCATAAGTCGTCGAAGGTCTTTAGCGTCGAAACTCCGTCGATCTTACATCACGGGTTTCCTTCCTATCCCAGTCCGCCTTATTTGACTAAGGCAAGGCCCACCTACGTAGGGCATACTCCTACAAAGAAAGGCTCGTTTACACGCTCGAGTCCAAAGTCTTGAGAATATCTCACGTGGACCTTCCTTCGAACAGGACTCGGCCCACATAGCCGAATCCTAAGGGAGGCCCACCTTTCGCAAGTCACCTGTCTAGGTGTCTTTTCGGAGTCAACCATTTACAAGGCATAGCCCTATAACAAAAGGTTCGTGGTCCTTACATCTAAGGGTCACTCGTCCGACACTCGAGTCTTAACAAAATCTTCAATCCCACTTGGGGGCTACCCTTCAGCAGAGCGATCAATCACGGTTGCTCTAAGGGTCATGTCTTACACGTGTTGTCTCGCATACCCCACTTTCGAGTCACTTAGATGTCACCCCATCTGAGTCCTATCAGAGTCTTTAGTCTCACTCGGGGGCTGTTCTCCACCCGAGCAGTCAACTACGGTTACCCTAGAGAGTACCCTACGATGCCTTTTTCGAGTCGTACCTATGCTACGAATATTCGAGTCACCTAGGGTTATGTCACCACGGGTGGTCCGAGCACGCGACGCGGTCAAAGACGATCGCCCCATTTCTGGACTCACTCTTCTGCAGCTCGAGTGTAATTCGCGGTCGTCACTTTGTCTAGGTCAACGTTCGAGTATCCCGGTCCAAGAGTCTTTGTCGACTTGTCACCCCGGGCCATGTCTAGTTTGACTCCCTCTCTTGCATTTGCGCAAAACCGAGTTTAGGCGAGTCGTGGCACCTGTCGTTCTCTCCAATCAAAGACCTTACCAAAAAAAAGAATATATACCAACCGAGCATCCAAAAGTCCGGATTTGATTCGAGTCTAAGTCTGAGTTCGAGTCTAGGATACCCTACATCCTCATTTCCAAATCAGAGTCAGAGTCTTTTGCATTCTGTCCTCTTTTCAAAATTCAATAAAATCAGCTTTCAATATTCTGTCTCTCATATATCCTTTCCTTATGTGTTTCCGAGAACATGATGAGCACCGTCATACACTGTGAGCACACGCACGTGACTATTATAGGCACATCTATAATGACTGCAGGAAACCGAGATCCGTGTTTTCCCTTATCTGTTCCATGTCTGACATAGAAAGCCACATAACTACCCCTAGTAGGAGCGGTATCGAATCTTATGACAAATCTAGGTAGTCTCCTAGTTTGGGTTCAAGACGGGAGACAAGCCAATTTCCCACAATAAACACCCATCCAATAAGATCAATCAATCCCTACCTTTGGAGTTAGTCTGACCAACAAAAAAAAGAACGAAAAAAAAGCTGGACAAAAAAATCAAAAGTCCAAGGAAAAAGCAAAAGGCCAAAATAAAAGAGTTGGCCATGATAAAAAAAAACTCAAATACCCATGACCATAGTTAACGGTCAACTCAAATGAAACGGTCAATTCAAAATTATCAATACCCATACCATCCAATAGGGAGAGATAATCAGTTGGTCAGCTAACACCACATCTAGCCTTCCCACATTACAACCCTCAAGATCTTTTCGAGACCTAGGCTAAGATACAGCCCGGAATTTTGAGGATTCAAGCTCCATAGGATACACCCTAACCGTTAGGGCCAGACATGGAAACCAGATCCAGCATTATTATCAAACCTACCCCAATCGAAGTGTGAGTCATTTTTACTCGACTTCCCCATTTCCTACCACATTACAATATCTTTACCCTCGAAGCCTTAGCTCCACAAAATCATGCTCCAGATGTCAAAACATCAAAGCCACTTACGACCTAGCACCACATTTCCAAAAACATCTAAACCAGATACCAGCCCCGCACACGGGAACTCAACTTGCAGTCGGCATAGAACATGCCCAAATAGTTCACACCCTTTGATCCAGACATCATTGGGAATGCACCTAGCCTACACTATCACTATGGCTAGTTACACACAGATCCCTATTAAACTAGGCACCATAACATATCTTCAAATCTACTGAACTACAGCATGGTTTGATTTCACTACACGTGAATACGTAGGCAGCCTTTCAACAAAGGCACAACCACCCACATTGACACACATTCAAAAAGCACCATCATTCTGGTCACAACACTGTCATACTCTCAACAGCTAGCTTTGTCGTCCTGGGGGCTTCTCCTAGGCAGAAGTTCTCCATCCACTCACAAAATCCAAGAGACTTTCGAAAATCTAGCCACCTTTCTATAGTGTGTCCTAGTACTCGGCTCAGTCGGAGAAGAGAATCTCTCAGGACTCGAAGCGACACCCACCTTGGGAATATACCCCAAAACCAAAAAAGATCCAAAAGAACAGTCTACGACATTGCTACTACTAAGCCCTGTCATACGGAAACAGTCTCATAACATCTTTCCCATTCTAAGTTCGACCGTGTTGTCACTCGCTTAGGCTACGGAATAACGCAACTTAAGAGTCTTGTCATATTAGGTGGCCCACCCCCTTACTGAGTCACGGTCCAACCCCTCGAGAGTCTAGTCGTGTCTGTCAACTCATCCTGTCATGTCCAGAGTCGAGTCTATCGGTAGGCCTCTCTCTTCAAATCCTCATTTTAAAATTTGCAAAACTTAGCCATTTTAAAAAAAATCCTTTTCGACAAGGTCAAATTTCAGTTTGTTTAAACTTTAAATTTCTTTTCTACCCCTTTCCATTTTGAAAACCTATCTCCTAGCACGTGAGTTGCTTTCAGGACTTCGATTTCAAAATGAAGCAAAAATCATTTTTTTCCAGCGCAAATCAGTCTATAGATGCTAACTGCATTTCCTGTATGTTGTCTTGCTATCTGCTATGTTTGCTATTTCTGTCTACATATCTAACATTTCAGGTACCAGCTTGGCTTCCCAACGGAACATCAAGTTTTTATTCCCCACCGTGAGACGGAGTTTCACTTAAAATGGCACACGCAAATCGGGATGTGTCTGCAAACGGACACACCTAGGGCTTCTTAGGCAGGCTCCCGCGCAATTCTGAGTTGGGATGTGTCTGCAAACGGACACACCCAGGGCTTCTTAGGCAGGCTCTCGCGCAATTTTCAATCGGGATGTGCCTGGAAACGGGCACACCCAGGGCTTCTTAGGCAAGCTCCCGCATAGTTCTGAGATGGGACGTGTCTGCAAACGGACACACCCAGAGCTTCTTAGGCAAGCTCCCGCGCGGCTCCAGGATGGGATGTATCCACATATAGATACACCCGGAACTTACACAACAAGTCTGAATCCCCACAAAGTTATCAGCATCAACCTAGGTATGATTTCTGTATTATGGCTGGCGAGCCCTTTCACGCAAGTCTAATGGACTATAAACGACCCGACCGGAAGTTTGCCAAGTCTTAATCCTCGATTAGCCTAGTAGCTACTCTGACTTTCGCCTTGTCCAAGACTCAGTCAGAGTGGGGGCTCTGTAGACACCACATTTGGCCGTTAGGTCTCTATAGCAGTTTCCAAAAAACACCCGATGATGATCGGAAGTAAACATGACTTAATACACTCGATTTTGGACTCGGAATCAATAGTAGTTGGCAGAAGCTTTTTACGGAGTACAAATCTCACAAAACTAACCTCAAATTCAGGCCCAGTGGGTCATTTCCAATCAAATAAGACTAATTTGGGTCAAAACCGACACTAAGGGCAAAACCGTCTTTTAGCGACCGGGTCAAACCCCGGTCAAAGGCATTTCCGAGGCATAGAAATCAGCCGCGCAAGCTTCAACAATTTGATTCGGAGTCAAATACTACAAAAAATCGGCAATGAAGAAGAATTAAGCAAGCTTTTCCTATCCAAAACCGGATTCCTTTTTCCATCCAAAAACCGGAATCCTACTTCACCCCAACCGGTGTTTCTTCCCCTCCAAGCAACCTTTTCCTATCCAAAGTAGTTTTCTTCTCATCCAAGACAAGGCCGGAAACCTCTCCTATAAATACACCCCTTACACACACAATTAACAACCTTACAACAATTACAATTCCCGACATCACAACAACAATACACAACCAAAATTCCAGCAATCCTAGGCAGATTATACACATCCAATCCTGATTTTTCCTCTAGAAATCCTTTAGGAAACCCGATATCAAAACTCGTCAAAGACCCGAGAGCAAAACTCATCAAATCCCCTCCCTAACCATACACACCATAACTCACCTATATACATCTTAACGCTCCCGCGCCTAGGCCGCTACTACGAGTCCGTTTTCGAGATAATTAAACATGTAGTTTGAGGGTGTCACAAATCCCACTTTCTCCTTTTCTCTCTTCCTTTTCTTTCGTCTTTCCCATTTTTTTATTACTTTTTTTTAGTTTTTCTTTTCTTTTCTTTCCTCGTTTCTAATACCGATATTATCGTAACAACTATCTAATTTTCACCAAACAAACATTCTTAAAATATGATATCGATTCTATAGTCGAATATCGTATCTAAAAGAATTAAAATTTATCTCGTTGATGCTAAAAAATCGTCACATAAACAACATACGACAATTTCGACGCGGAGAGAGTTCATATTGTCTTAATTCGATTTTCAAAACGATTTACAAAACATCTTTTCTAAAATCACTCCGAACATTTGATATCGATTCCATAATCGAATATCAAATGTAACGAGTATCGAAAATTTAAGTCGAGTATGAATCGTATCAAATTTTCACGCGACTAAACAAAATTATCGATTTTCTAAAAAAAACAATTTTGAGAACAGTCTGCCACGCGAGTTGCGTGGCTACGCGAGCCGCGCACCCTCCGTGCAGGTCGCGTGGGTCCCTGAAAACCGTGAGTCTTTCGCATCATACAAGTCCCGATAAACTATTTTTATGACTTCGGTCAACATGTGTCAAGTCAATCACGTGTCATAAACTTTTCAAAACCATGCATTACATCATATTCGCATCGTTTATTCAATTCGCAAACCGTTACTAACCCGTTTGTTCTTTGTCTTTGTTTCTTATTATTCATTGTTTGTTTTATTATACTAAAACGAACGTCGCATGCTAAAACAACTTTGACGTTAAATTTAGATGCATTAAACCGACTTAGCAACCCATTCAAATTCTCGCATGTTTAGGCAAAACAATGTTTTCATATCTTTCATCGTATTACTAACGCGCGTATTAAATCAAATGATATCTTAGTAGAGGCCGCTAATGTGCGGGCGGGGTTGAGTGTTCTTTATGAACTTCCCAACACGTACCCTCACCCCTTACTCAGAACCTCGGTTTTCGGATGTCCGAAACCGTTGGCGCACGAGAGTCATTCAATACACGGTATCCGATAACGTCTGTATCGGTATCAAATGCTAAGGGGCGAACCCAATAAACTCTGACATCCGAATGGGCCATACTTTGTGCATGGCCCACTAAGATATAGAGTGGGTTCGAACAGGCCCGAACTCCCACAAAGTTCGGTGGCGACTCCACTTCGATTTAAATTTCAATTCGACCCATCTCATATGGAGATTCATTCGCCTCCCCAAACCTGCGCGTGGCCGCGTCGGGGTGGACCTATGTCATGTCCACACTTCCTTATTATAGGACCTACCGTAACCCGTGTGTCAGGTCTTTTCATAGTTCGTTGAAGGTCTATATCGTCGAAACTCTGTCGATCCTACATCACGAGTTTCTTCCCCATCCCAAGTCCGCCTTGTCTTGAAGGCGTGACCAACCTGCATGGGGCATACCCCTGCAAAGGAAGGTCTGTCTAGACACTCGAGTCCAAAGTCTGGGGAAATCTCACGTGGTTCTCCCTTGGAACAGGACTCGGCCCACATAGCCAAATCCTAAGGGAGTCATACCACCCTTTTGTCACCCGTCTAGTCGTCTCTTTCGAGTCATTTTCCCTCGTTTTATTTTTCTTTGCTCGAGATATTTTGATTCCAAGATTTGGGCTCAAGGTTTTTGATTACGTGGTATTCTTCCAGACAGACCACCTTCAATTAGGCTTAGAATGTAACAAGCTATGGGTGAATTGAACGCCATGATGGAAATCGTGGTCAACAAGCAAAATGAGGCCGAAGGTCAACTAGTAGCCATAAGAGCCGATCAAGCGGCTACAGATGCTCATTTGGCCGCTGTAAAGCAAGAGAATCCTAACTTTGGGTTTGCAGAGACTAGACCCATGGCTGAACTGATTAGCGCGGTGCGCCGGTTAGAGGAACATGTCCATCTGTCCGGGGGTAACAACATCCACACGAAAAACTCCCGTGTTTATTCCCCGCTGAACGAAAAACTGCCGCAAACCCGAATCTCACGAGTTTGCCAACGTTCGAGGGGACTGAAGACTCGTTACTCCATATACGGGCCTTCAAGGAATTTATGGCTTCAAAGGGGGTAGATTTTAGCATGTTTAAGAATCTATTCGTTGTATCCCAGGAGAAACACCCAAGGGCCTGGTATTATAGGCTAGCCTAAGAAATATCCAACCTTGGATGATGTGGCCACTAAATTTGCTCGGAATAATGCTGACAATACCGAGATCCAGACCACCATGCGCTCTTTGGAGGTCATGGTGCCCAAGAGCCCAAAGAAGGGTTCACAAAATACCTTCAATGCTGGAGGGTTGAGAGTGTTAAGCTGGTCGACAAGCCTAGCGAAAAGACTTTGGTGGAAGCCTTCATGAAGAACCTGCTCCCCTCCTACCGGATCCATCTCCAGTATACTGTTATACCTAACTTCACTAACCTCATTGAAAAGAGTATGAGAATCAAAGACGATCTGAGGCTAGAGGGCCTAACCACAGCCTCTAGCAAAGCTTAACCAAAGGGCCTCCTCCTCTGCTAAGGCCCCAGCTGCAGCCCGCAGTATATTCAATGAGGTTAATCAATTAGATGCCTCATCCAAGAAGAATACCCCACCACGGATATTCACCGACATAGGTGTAACACCCGCTATTTTTCCTAAGCATTTTTATTCTTTCCGTTAGGACTCCGTCTTAACTCTGTCACTTTTGGCCTCATATTTCATCGTTTTACTAAGCGCTATTTTAATTTTTGAGTTTAATAATTTTTATTTTTAATTTTAAAGATTTAAATTCTTTTAAATCCATTTATTTGGTTTCTTCGTAAACTAATTAATTTTTCCGCAAGGAATTCTATTTATCTTCGAATTGACATTTTTAAGCTTGGATTTACGTTATCCCTTTTCCTAAAAATGTTTGAATACGTTTCTATAATATTTTCAACTAGTAAATTAGTTGTTAATGATTTTTATTACGAAGCTTCGCGAATAATTATTTTCTTACGCGAGGTTTACTCGAATTATTTTGAAATGCCTTTAACTATTTTACGATTATACTTTTTATCAACTTATAAATTATTTGAGACCATTTCCTCACATTTTGGACCGACTAAGCTCTTGGTCACAAGTATTATTACGTTTTATTTAAACGTTTCATTTTATCACGTTAAAACTTAAACATAAGATAATTTTTTTTCATTCAATTGTTGCATTATTATCAAAACTTTTCATGCTCCTCACCACATCATTTTGGCCGGCCACTTCATGTGGATATCACATAGTTTTCATCAACAATTTATTCTCATTTATATTTTGAAAAACCATCCATTTCCATACTACACTTTATTCATTCATCAGGTAAAAAAAACTATCTTCATCTAAACTTGGCCGTGGCACTCTCCCTCCATTCTAGGATTATTTTGCTTCAATTCTAGCCTTAATCGACTCAAATTCTTCGTCAAATAATCCTCTTACCGTTCTCTTCGTTAAGGTATTAATCCACGTCGTTTCCGATCAATTTTTACCTTGATTTTTATTAGTTTTCTCAAGGTATTTTTCTGCCATGATTTTCGTGTTTGGTAGGATTTTTGGACGATCCCGAAGCCGACGAATATATTATCGACTCAGACTTGGAGTAGAGGTAATGTCGATGTTACTCGGTATTTCATGATTTTAATTGAGTATTTGCATGTATAAATTTTTATTTTTTATTTTGGCAATATATGTATGTCACGAATTCTGGAAAAATTTTAAAAGTTGAAAATTTGCATGTTTCGGTATTTTTATCGCTTTTACGAGATTAACGATTAAATTGTTATATTAATTTGTAAAATCGTAATAATTGGACTAAACATTTAATATATGTTTATATTCTGGAAAATGTTGTTTTTGATGATTTTTAATAATTTAGTATTTTTCTGATATTTTTGATATCGATTATTGAATTATTACCGTTTTCGGACAAAAACGATTAAAAGCCGATTTTTAGTTCTAGTACTTAAACATTTTATTTTAATCTTATTTTTGACGTGGTGAAACTTTCTGGTGAAATAGAATTTTCTGAATGTTTTCATAATTTTTCGGAATTGTTAAGTGGATGAATTAATTAATCACTTTAAATCATCGTTAATCGTTAAAACCGTGTTTGTTGTTTAAATTCTCGATTTCTGGTCTTTGGTTTAAATCTGGAAAAATTATGATTCTGATGATTTCATATTAAAATGTAATTTTATGATTTTTAGTGCCTTAATAAAATGTTATGAATGATAAGTTTTATTAATGGAATCGTTAATTGAGAAATCGGGTTTTAAAGACGGTTCTGACGGGATTTATTAAATCTGGAATTTTTGGAAATCTGGAAAAATTTTAGGTTCTGGAAAATCATGATTTTTAGGTTTAATAATAATTTTTGGATATTAATACTTAAATCGTTTTGTAATAAATCGTATTGTCGAGATTGGACGATTAACCAGAAAACGCTGTAAAAACCGAGTTTTAGAATTCTGGAAATTTTCTTTTCTGGACAGAATGTCCATAAATATAATTTAACTATTTTACGTAATTTTTGTACTATTTATTAAAGTCTTTAATTAATAAATATTGATTTTCGGACAAATTGTAATTTATCGTTAAAGTGCTTCGTCTTACCTAAAAGAATTATTTTTCAGCAATTTTGAAAGTATTTAAATCTGAAACTTTAAGAGTTAAGTCATCCCTTAACATACTCTAAATATATTTGTTGGTTTAATTTAATAAAGACGCTCAAATATTTAATTTGATGTTTGCCGTAAAATCCTATTTATAATTTTATTGTCGAAACTAATAATAATTAGGGTATTTTAGCTTTTTAACTTTTGAAAACACCCTAATTAGTAATATTTAAATGTTTAAGACATTTTTAATCATTTTATAACGCTTATACGATATTTTAATGATTTCATAAATTCAAATGTTCTTACTTTAATAATTAATATCGTTAAGGCCGAAAGTATTAGTTTTATAAATCTATATCGTTTACTAAAAATTGGTATTAGTATGAACTAATATTTTCACTATTTTTATATAATGCTATTTTTAGTAAAGTTTCTAAAAATAGAAGTTTCTTAAAATAGAAAGTTTCCTCTTTTAGAATATAAATGTTTACTTCTTTTATCCTTATATTATTTATATTGATTATATCTTTTTGAAATCGATAATGGCTTTGTTTTGGAGTTATGGAATAAAGACAAGTGTGAGGTTAGAGTAATATATTCTAGGGTTTACGGTTTTGTCATCAGCTATAAGGCTAGTGTATCAGGAATCGGTACATTGGTTGTTGAACCGTGTGACAGGTATCCCGGGAGTTTTGTACATTTTGACCTTAAGCTCAGGCCTCGCAGTAAGTCGTCGTCATAAGTTGAACTGGGTGACAGGTAATCCCAGGAGGGGTGTGCATTATCTTAAACTAGAGCCACGCATTTATAAGTCGCCGCTCTATTATGGTTGAGTAGCCTAGTTAGAGACCGAAGTTTGATTTGTTTGAACTAAGTTCTCGAAGCTAGTTTTTAGTATTCTCCGAGTGATAGTCTAGCATTCATCACTACTCCTATCCATAACGCCATTTTGATTATTTTATTTATTATCGATATAAATTGGTTGCAGGTTGGCAAATATTTTTATGTTTCTTCGGAAATCCTTTTGATTAATTTGTTTTACGCTAAAGTTTATTTTAATATGTTGTTTTACTGTTTTCCATTTTTACTATTTTTCCTATATTAGTAATTATTGTTTTAAAATCCTGTTATACGGCTGGGAGAACGTTGACGTTGCTCCCCACTGATTGTGGCTGTTATGTTTTAACATGGCAGGTATACGTGTTTATTTTCCGGTGGGTGTGGGCTAACGAGCAGTCTTGGATCCTGCTTGATCTTTTTAATAATCATGTCTTAAGGATTGTTTAACCTCTTTATGGATTGTTTTAAATTTTAGCCATTTTTATGTATGGCGCATGTTTGACTTTCCCAATTTAATTTAATAAGACATAGTTTTGTGTGTTTTAATCCCGACTCTACATTGTTTCCGCCACTGTATCGCGTTAGAATTTCTAGGGGATTACAGTTGGTATCAGAGCATCACTGCTCCCGACGCTTACACACCTGAAATTAGGGAAAAATACCAGTAAATAAAGATATTATTAGAAATGGGTAAAAACAGATAAGGACTTAACTGTTAAGATTATCTGTTCCTGAACTCGATGATTAGCATTGATTTTATGTTGTTATTTGTGAACTTCAAGATGGCCGGAAGAGGTGACCGAAACAACAACAACAACAACAACAACAATGATCAGGGAGGTATTGAAGCTCTGGCTGACACGCTACGCAACATAGCGCAGGCCATGAACGAGATGAACAACCGGAACCAACAGAGGCCCTTCAGCTTCTCTCACGCAGCTGAAGGAATGGCTAAAAGCATATTGGACTATTATGATGGCTCCGTGGATCCCGAAGTCATGAACCGTTGGTTTCGACTGATGAAAAGGCAGTTTGAAATTTACTCCGCCCCCGAGAATCAGAAGGTGGGCCTAGCTGTGCTGTACATGTCAGACGATGCAGACAGATGGTGGAGCCAAGTTGGCCCGACTGCACTTCAGACTCCAGGATTCAACTTGACTCAGTTCAAGACTCTCTTAGAGCATAGATTTTATCCCGAGGAGCTGAGGCATCAGAGGATGACTGAATTCAACGCTCTACGCCAGAATACCATGTCGGTTGAAGCTTATACCACTCGGTTCCACTTTCTGGCAAATTATGCTGGAGATTTGTTACCCAATGAGAATTCCCGAGCTTTCTTTTACCGAGGAGGACTTCGAGCCGATATCACTCTCAACATGCCCCGGAGTCTCTCAACTGTTAATGAGCTCTGTAATGCCGCGCTATACGCGGAGTCTTCGATTGAGCGGGTGAAATCTATGAACCCATCATCTGGTTATAAAAGACCTTTCACCCATTCTGGGAATAACTCTTCATCTTCTTCTAAGAAGTTCAACTCTGGAGGTCTGCATTATTTTTCCTTTCTCTTCTTCTTTTACTTTCTTTTCTTCTAAAATTTCTGACTCTACTGTATGCTATTACAGGTAGTGGTTTCAAGAAAAACAATTTCAACTCGAAGACCAACAACAAGAAGGATCCAGCATGCTTTAGGTGCAGACAACCCATTCACCCCGGCAAGAACTGTGATGGTACCCCTATTACCTGCTTTACTTGTGGAGAACCGGGTCACCGCTCCCGTCAGTGTCCGAAGAGGCCAACTGCCAACACCGCTACTGCAGCTGGCGCTGTCTCTACTTCTGCTCCTCGTAAGGGACGCATCTTTGTGATGAGCCGTGCCGACGCTGAGGCTAATCCTGATGTGGTTACGGGTATGTTTCTGTTTTCTGGTGTTAGTGCTTATATATTATTTGATACTGGCGCTTCCAAATCTGTAATATCTTCTATTCTGGCTTCAAAACTATCCTTAACCCCCTGTCTAGCTGAACCAATAGCTATTTCCCTTCCTTTTGGTGAAGTTTTTGACTGTTCTAAAGCTTATCAGAATGTGCCTATTCTCTTTGCTGGTACTATTCTTCCTTCTACTCTCCTTGAGTTCCCTCTCGCTGAGTTCGACGTTATTTTGGGAATGGACTGGTTAGCTCAGTATGATGCAAGGTTTCAGTGTCGAGATCAGAAGATTTCTCTGAAGACCTCCGAAGGTGTTCGAGTGTCTTACCGTGGTGGTCGAAGACAGAAAGGTATCAAAATTATTTCGGCCATGAAGGCTATCAGAATGCAGAGAAAAGGTTGCCAAGCATTTCTATGTACGGTAACTGTAACTGCTGAACTCCCTAAACTCGAGGAGGTGCGCATAGTGTGTGATTATGCAGATGTATTTCCCGAGGAGTTACCAGGTATTCCACCCGAACGAGATGTGGAATTCACTATTGAACTCGTGCCTGGTACTGGCCCAATCGCCAAAGCACCTTACAGAATGGCTCCTGCTGAGTTGCAAGAGCTACGCAAGCAATTGGATGAAATGATTGAGAAAGATTTCATTCGTCCAAGTTCTTCCCCTTGGGGCGCTCCTGTACTTTTTGTCAAGAAGAAAGACGGTTCGATGCGCCTGTGTATTGATTATCGTGATCTCAACAAGGTTACGATCAAGAACAAATATCCTCTGCCCAGAATTGATGATCTCTTTGATCAAATTAAGGGTGCTTCTGTGTTTTCCAAGATTGATCTAAGGTCTGGATATCACCAAATTCCCGTCCGTGAATCAGATATTCCAAAGACGACTTTCAGTTCGAGGTATGGACATTATGAATTCAAAGTCATGCCTTTTGGACTAACCAATGCTCCTGCTGTTTTTATGGATCAAATGAACAGAACTTTCAGGGAGTATTTGGATCAGTGTGTTGTTGTCTTTATTGATGACATCCTGATTTATTCCAAGTCGGAGGTTGAACATGCAGAACATCTCAAGATTATTCTTGGCATTCTACGAGATCAGAAGTGGTATGCTAAGTTTTCCAAGTGTGAATTCTGGCTTTCCGAGGTAGCTTTTCTGGGTCATGTTATCGCAAAGGAAGGTATTAAAGTTGACCCTGCTAAGGTTTCAGCTATCGAGAGTTGGGCAAGTCCCAAAGATGTTGGCGAGATCCGAAGTTTCCTAGGTCTTGCCGGTTATTATCGAAGATTTGTGCAAGACTTTTCTAAGTTAGCACGACCTATGACTCAATTACTCAAGAAAGAGAATAAATTTTTTTGGAGTCAAGCTTGTGAAGATGCTTTTTCTGAGCTCAAGAGAAAGCTCACTTCTGCTCCTATCCTGACCCTACATGAAGAAGGCGTTGGTTTCGATGTGTATTGTAACGCTTCTAAGAATGGTTTGGGTTGTGTCCTTATGCAGAACGGTAAGGTGATCGCTTATGCCTCTAGACAGTTGAAAGTTCATGAGGTGAATTACCCTACCCACGACTTGGAGCTAGCAGCTGTGGTGCATGCCTTGAAAGTTTTGAGGCATTATTTGTACGGAGTGAGATGCAAGGTTCACACTGACCATAAGAGTCTGCGATATCTCTTCACGCAGAAAGATCTGAATGCGAGACAGAGATGCTGGATCGAGTTGGTGAACGATTATGACCTGGAATTGGTGTATTGTGAGAGAAAAGCTAACGTGGTTGCTGATGCCCTTAGCAGAAAGACCCTCCATTCCTTGTCTCCGTGTTCTGGCTTGCCTGAGAAGTTGGCCCGAGACTTTGCCAAGATGTCTATTGATGTTGTTGATGAAGGTTATGATGGTCGCCTTAGTGCCCTAGTTGCTGAACCAACTCTTTTCCGTGAGATTCGTGAGAAGCAGTTGGATGACCCTTTTGTAGCTGGTATCCGAGAAAAGATGAATCTTGGTAAGGCTCTAGATTTTTCTGTGGATTCCAGTGGAGCACTGAAATTTAAGAACCGCTGGATTGTCCCTGGTGATGCTGAGGTGAGGAAGCAAGTTCTAACCGAAGCACATAAGACGAGGTACTCTATTCATCCTGGTGGTGACAAGATGTATCGGGATTTGAAGCTCCATTTCTGGTGGCCTCATATGAGAGAGGACATTGCAGAGTTTGTAAGTAAGTGCTTGACATGTCAGCAGGTGAAATTGGAGCACAAGAAGCCTGGAGGTTTGCTACAACCACTCCATGTTCCAGAGTGGAAATGGCAGTGCATATCGATGGATTTTGTGATGGCATTACCAAGAACCGTGAATGGTAGAAACGGTATTTGGGTTATTGTGGACCGCTTGACCAAGTGTGCACGATTCGTCCCAATTCGCGACACTTGGAGTTTGGAGAAGCTCGCAGAAGTGTATGTTGCCGAAATCGTCCGTCATCACGGTGTACCGCTCGAGATTGTTTCAGATCGAGACCCGAGATTCTGCTCTAAATTCTGGAAGGCTTTGCAAGATGCTTTGGGAAGCAAATTATGGATGAGTACCGCTTTCCATGCTGCTACAGATGGACAGTCCGAGAGAACGATCCAAACTTTGGAGGATATGTTGCGGGCTTGTGCCTTGGATTTCCAAGAGAGTTGGATCCGACATCTTCCGCTGGTAGAGTTTTCCTATAACAACAGCTACCATGCTTCTATTAAGATGTCCCCGTTCGAAGAACTTTATGGTCGAAAGTGTCGTAGTCCCGTCTGTTGGGATGTTCCCGATGAAGTGAAGATTTTGGGCCCGGATTTGTTGGCTCAGACTATTGACGTAGTGAATGTGGTCCGATCTAGGATGAAGTCTGCCCAGGATCGACAGAAGTCGTATGCTGATGTTCGTCGCCGACCTTTGGAGTTTTCGGTTGGTGATCTTGTGTTCCTGAAGGTATCACAAATGAAAGGGGTGAAACGGTTTGGGACTAAGGGCAAGCTCAGCCCTAAGTTCGTTGGTCCGTACCCGGTGATCGAGAGAGTGGGCGAATTTGCTTATAAACTGGAATTGCCTGCATCTATGGGTAAGGTTCACGATGTCTTTCATGTTTCTCAGTTAAGGAAATATGTTAGTGATCCCGAGCACGTGTTGGAGCCCGAGATTGTGGATCTCGAGCCGGATTTGACTTATGAAGAAAGGCCGGTGAAGATCACTGATCGCCGCGATAAGCGTTTAAGGAACAAAGTTGTACCTCTGGTAAAGGTTTTGTGGCGCTGTAATCGGTTTAAGGAAGAAACGTGGGAAACCGAGTCTTCGATGCGAGCTAAGCATCCTCAACTCTTCGAGTAAGGTAAACCTCGATTTCCTATCTGCTTATTCTTAGTTTCAAGGACGAAACTTTCTTTTAGTGGGGAGGATTGTAACACCCGCTATTTTTCCTAAGCATTTTTATTCTTTCCGTTAGGACTCCGTCTTAACTCTGTCACTTTTGGCCTCATATTTCATCGTTTTACTAAGCGCTATTTTAATTTTTGAGTTTAATAATTTTTATTTTTAATTTTAAAGATTTAAATTCTTTTAAATCCATTTATTTGGTTTCTTCGTAAACTAATTAATTTTTCCGCAAGAAAATCTATTTCTCTTCGAATTGACATTTTTATGCTTGGATTTAAGTTATCCCTTTTCCTAAAAATGTTTGAATACGTTTCTATAATATTTTCAACTAGTAAATATTTTTATTTTCAAAAAATTAGTTGTTAATGATTTTTATTACGAAGCTTCGCGAATAATTATTTTCTTACGCGAGATTTACTCGAATTACTTTGAAATGTCTTTAACTATTTTACGATTATACTTTTTATCAACTTATAAATTATTTGAGACCATTTCCTCACATTTTGGACCGACTAAGCTCTTGGTCACAAGTATTATTACGTTTTATTTAAATATTTCATTTTATCACGTTAAAACGTAAACATAAGATAAATTTTTTTTTTCATTCAATTGTTGCATTATTATCAAAACTTTTCATGCTCTTCACCACATCATTTTGGCCGGCCACTTCATGTGGATATGACATAGTTTTCATCAACAATTTATTCTCATTTATATTTTGAAAAACCATCCATTTCCATACTACACTTTATTCATTCATCAAGTAAAAAAAATCTATTTTCATCTACACTTGGATGTGGCGTTCTCCCTCCATTCTAGAACTATTTTGCTTCAATTCTAGCCTTAATCGACTCAAATTCTTCGTCAAATAATCCTCTTTTCGTTCTCTTCGTTAAGGTATTAATCCACGTCGTTTCCGATCAATTTTTACCTTGATTTTTATTAGTTTTCTCATGGTATTTTTCTGCCATGATTTTCGTGTTTGGTAGGATTTTTGGACGATCCCGAAGCCGACGAATATATTATCGACTCAGACTTGGAGTAGAGGTAACGTCGATGTTACTCGGTATTTCATGATTTTAATTGAGTATTTGCATGTATAAATTTTTATGTTTTATTTTGGCAATATATGTATGTCACGAATTCTGGAAAAATTTTAAAAGTTAAAAAATTGCATGTTTCGGTATTTTTATCGCTTTTACGAGATTAACGATTAAATTGTTATATTAATTTGTAAAATCGTAATAATCGGCCTAAACATGTAATATATGTTTATATTCTGGAAAAATGTTGTTTTTGATGATTTTTAATAATTTAGTATTTTTCTGATATTTTTGATATCGATTATTGAATTATTACCGTTTTCGGACAAAAATGATTAAAAGTCGATTTTTAGTTCTAGTACTTAAACATTTTATTTTAATCTGATTTTTGACGTGGTGAAACTTTCTGGTGAAATAGAATTTTCTGAATTCTTTCATAATTTTTCGGAATTGTTAAGTGGATGAATTAATTAATCACTTTAAATCATCGTTTATCGTTAAAACCGTGTTTGTTGTTTAAATTCTCGATTTCTGGTGTTTGGTTTAAATCTGGAAAAATTATGATTCTGATGATTTCATATTAAAATGTAATTTTATGATTTTTAGTGTCTTAATAAAATGTTAGGAATGATAAGTTTTATTAATGGAATCGTTAATTGAGAAATCGGGTTTTAAAGACGGTTTTGACGGGATTTATTAAATCTGGAATTTTTGGAAATCTGAGAAAATGGTAGGTTCTGGAAAATCATGATTTTTAGGTTTAATAATAACTTTTGGATATTAATACTTAAATCGTTTTGTAATTACTATTTTTATTAATCGTTATTGTCGAGATTGGACGATTAACGAGAAAACGCTTTAAAAACCGAGTTTTAGAATTCTGGAAATTTTCTTTTCTGGACAGAATGTCACTAAATATAATTTAACTATTTTACGTAATTTTTGTACTATTTATTAAAGTCTTTAATTAATAAATATTGATTTTCGGACAAATTGTGATTTATCGTTAAAGTGCTTCGTCTTACCTAAAAGTATTATTTTTTCAGCAATTTTGAAAGTATTTAAATCTGAAACTTTAAGAGTTAAGTCATCCCTTAACATACTCTAAATATATTTGTTGGTTTAATTTAATAAAGACGTTCAAATTTTTAATTTGATGTTTGCCGTAAAATCCTATTTATAATTTTATTGTCGAAACTAATAATAATTAGGGAATTTTAACTTCTTAACTTTTGAAAACACCCTAATTAGTAATATTAAAATGTTTAAGACATTTTTAATCATTTTATAACGCTTATACGATATTTTAATGATTTCATAAATTCAAATGTTCTTACTTTAATAATTAATATCGTTAAGGCCGAAAGTATTAGTTTTATAAATCTATATCGTTTACTAAAAATATGTATTAGTATGAACTAATATTTTCACTATTTTGATATAATGCTATTTTTAGTAAAGTTTCTAAAAATAGAAGTTTCCTAAAATAGAAAGTTTCCTCTTTTAGAATATAAATGTTTACTTCTTTTATCCTTATATTATTTATATTGATTATATCTTTTTGAATATCGATAATGACTTTGTTTTGGAGTTATGGAATAAGGACAAGTGTGAGGCTAGAGTAATATATTCTAGGGTTTACGGTTTTGCCATCAGCTATAAGGCTAGTGTATCAGGAATCGGTACATTGGTTGTTGAACCGGGTGACAGGTATCCCGGGAGTTTTGTACATTTTGACCTTAAGCTCAGGTCTCGCAGTAAGTCGTCGTCATAAGTTGAACTGGGTGACAGGTAATCCCAGGAGGGGTGTGCATTATCTTAAACTAGGGTCACGCATTTATAAGTCGCCGCTCTATTATGGTTGAGTAGCCTAGTTAGAGACCGAAGTTTGATTTGTTTGAACTAAGTTCTCGAAGCTAGTTTTTAGTATTCTCCTAGTGATAGTCTAGCATTGATCACTACTCCTATCCATAACGTCATTTTGATTATTTTATTTATTATCGATATAAATTGGTTGCAGGTTGGCAAATATTTTTATGTTTCTTCGGAAATCCTTTTGATTAATTTGTTTTACGCTAAAGTTTATTTTAATATGCTGTTTTACTGTTTTCCATTTTTACTATTTTTCCTATATTAGTAATTACTGTTTTAAAATCCTGTTATACGGCTGGGAGAACATTGACGTTGCTCCCCACTGATTGTGGCTGTTATGTTTTAACATGGCAGGTATACGTGTTTATTTTCCGGTGGGTGTGGGCTAACGAGCAGTCTTGGATCCTGCTTGATCTTTTTAATAATCATGTCTTAAGGATTGTTTAACCTCTTTATGGATTGTTTTAAATTTTAGTGAACAGGATATGGTTCGATGATCAAGATGATGTGTACCTCATCAAAGGGGAACCTGTCCCATTACTAGTGAGGAAGTCTGGGAGGCTAAGTCTAAGGTCTTAGCCAGTAACCACCTCACCCGCTCTGGTCGCCCTTATAAAGCTACTAGCTCTAGGGACACCCCTAATCCAGCAACTGTCACTGATCCAGTCAAGATGGAAGCCGCCCTCGAGGAGCCAACTACTGACACGACTCTCGTGAAACAACTGTAGAAAATCCGAGTTGACCTCACTATATGGCAACTCCTAGTCAGCTCACAAGAACATCGAGAGATACGTACTAAGGCTCTCGATCAAATCAAGATCAACTCAACAGTTACCCTTGCTGAAATGGTAGCTACCTTCATGCCCCACCTAAAGGGCAAGGCTAAGGAAGAAATAAAGCCCGCTGATCTACCACCATTTGGGGCTTCCGATAACTTAGCCCTATACATTAAGGTGGTATATCGCAGGAATTATCTCCTCATGACCTTAATAGACGACGGGTCTGCTGTTAACATCCTTCCACTAAGAACAGCTGAAGCTCTCGACATTACCGAGACTGAGTATATTCCAACTGCTCAAACCATCCAGGCTTTTGATGGAAGCCCAAAGTCGGTAGCTGGGGCCGCTAAACTAACCATTATAAATGGCCTGGTAGAGAGAATTGGAAGTCCAGGTGATCGATGTTACCTCCTCCTTCAATTTGCTCTTGGGAAGACCGTTGATCCACGCTGTCAAAGCCGTATTCTCTACCCTGCACCGTAAGATCAGATTACCTTTGCGTGATAACATTATCACCCTAGAAGCAACACCCATGACGGTGGCAAGTTGCACCACCACGAGCCGTCTTGGTACGGACCTTTGGGGGTTCAACTTCGTGGGAATGATCGAGGAGGAATTCCTCTTCCACTACTACACAAATAGTATATTGCAACACCTTACAAGTGTTGCCTAATGGCTTAAAAGTGTTGCTAAAGGCTTTTGCAACACTTTACGGTGTGTTGCTTAATGTTGTGTTGCAATAGATTAATGCAACACTTTATGCAACAAAGGCAACACTTTTTTAAAAGTGCTGCCTTTGATTATAATATGCAACACTTTTTTGCAACACTTTCACAAGAAAATGTAAAACTTTGAAGGGCAGAAGCAACACTTTTTCTGTTTTTTGTAACACTCGTAATTTGGTAAAGCAACAAATTATATAAGGAAATGCAACACTTTTAATCATTATTTGCAACCCTTTTTTTTACCACAGCAATCCGCAAAAATTGATTTTAATTGTCAATGTAAATAAAATTATACATAATAGTTCAAATAAATTGTCTTGCAAAATAAATATTCGAATATATTATTATGCAAAATAAAAAAACTATAATTCAAATAAATGATGTCTTAATGAATTCTATTCCTCAAGTAACTAACGTGAAGTAAGCTCAATAGGTAACTTTTGAAGCTCAATAGTCAAATTTGCCTTCTCATTTTCAAGTTCATTCAACTCCTTATGTTTATCTTGTACCTGAATAATTTCACCAATTACATTTTTTTCGCAAGTTGGAGTTGATCGACTCTAATATTTCTCCTGAAACCACATAGGATGTCACACCATTTCCAATCTATCTTCCTCCTAATTCTTCCCGCGATTGAGAAGCTATATTTTCATCGAGAAGCGTCAATGAAGATCGGTTCACTACATTTTGTTCCACAGTCTCAAGCAATTGCAGTTACAAGGAGAAATCACAAAGAAAACTCGTAATGACGATTTTTAATATCCAAAGATAAATAATACAGAGTATGACGTACTTCATTTTTTTTTTTCTCTAGTTACAATAAACTCATCCATAAAGCCAAACAAGGAAAGGGATGCCAACCCGTTAGAAGGCGACAATGTAACTGGTATTAGCTATTTCGTAGGTACAGAGTATTTAAAGCAAAGGCACAACTTTTGAGCTTGAAGTGCTGCAGGGCGGAATATAAATGAGAAAATTGCAGACTAAACGTGAGAAGCAGAAGCAAGCATTGAGTTAACACCACGCAAGAGTCCCGGCAGTTGCGTAAACAACAACAATGATTTTGATTTTCACTATTACAAGGGGGACAGACTCTTGCAAGTACAGATAAATTCACATATCCTATCAAACAGTTTGATTTGTTACTGAAATGCGTGGTTGATACTCGCACAAAACTCCACTTCGGGCATGGTGCATTGAATTAAAAAATTTAAGTCATTAAGAAAACAAGGGCACGAGCTCTACAATATAGATTAATCACACAAACTCTTAACAGATCAGAAACTATAACAAATTCAACATCAACGCGCAAGCAAATTTAGCTTAAATCTCATAAAAAAGACGTAATTTCATCTAGATCAACAACAGATTTTAATAAAGTTTGGATTTGGTGATATAATAGCAAGGAGAAGCCACGACCAGCTCATCTTGTATATACTAGTCCACGATTAACATCTCCCTCAATTAAGAAAACATCGTAATTATGCTTGCACTTTGATGATTAGTGATTGTTGCTGCTAAAACTCACACTATTCAATCATATTGATATAGCTTTCTTTTAGTTACAGTAGTCATAGAAAATTCTAACTACAAAGTTAACCAAACAAACAATCAATTGACTTTAAAAGAACCTTAACCAGGATATCAATCTTTAAAAAAAAAAAAAAAAAAAAAAAAAAAAAAAAAAAACTACCCAAAAAATTCCAGAGCAGATGATAAAAGATTAGGACTTACGAATACAATCTTTAACATGGTCTCCCATTGTTGTTTAATGTGTTGTTAAGAAACGGTCAACCTATCCTTTATTTTGTTTATTTTCCACTCAACCCATTTCAGTTCACACCACTTCAATTCACTTCAATTTTGATGGGTGCTGATATAGAGCCTTCTGTTGAACAGACAAATGCAGCCTTTGTAACAGCAAAATGTAACCTAAAATATCCCTTGATGCGGCCAGAACATCAGTTTATTAAGCTGTCCAAAACATCCTGTAATGAACCTACTGATTCAACTTCCATCGACTTAAATCAGCCTTGCCTTCAATCAGCCTTGCCTTCGAGGTAAAACACAGCAATGCATTCCCCATTATGCAGCCTGAAATTGTATTTTTACACACTTAAAGAAATGACGAAGATGCCTCATGTAATTGTGCTCGAGTCAGAGCAACTTTCTTCAGGTATTAATCGCACCTGCTGTCAGCTTTCTTGAAAAAATCACAAGGAGGTCACAACCTTGTGTTGACCTAAAACCATGGCCTGTTTATTGACATAAGAGCAGCTTGCATTTCAGATCAGTCCACAATCAAATGCAGTCCATAAACGCAACTTAATGCACCTCAAATCAATCCACATTGAGTTAAGAACAGTGACCTGCTCTTTCTTTTAAATTGCATCTTTTGTTAATTTCAAATGCCCCATTCACATCAGGTGAATGCATCAAATATGACACAACCGACATCCATATAAACACAACTAAATTAATAAGGCCTATATCATAGCATTCACTGAAACCTAAAAGACCTTGCTCGTCTTTGATTTATACTCGTACTTAATTAGTGTAGTAGTGTCAACAATCGAACTCTTTAATAAGGTTATCAAAAGTAAAGGCTTCCGACTCACCAAAATCAATAAACTAAGCCTAAACCTCGATATTTACGAGATTAGGTGAAATTCATCAAATATGAATAACTGCCACAAAAACCGGCATTATAATCAAGCAAACCCGACTAAACCAACCAATTAATTAGCCTAGAATTTACCTTATATGTTATTCATTCAATAAGAAAATTAACTCTTGAGAGGATATAAACAAAAATTCAATAAATATTGAATGATATTTTTGAACTGAAATCAAAATTTTCAAACTTACCGATGCAGAAAGAGTTTATTGATGGCAGCAGCATGGTTTATGCTGATTATGGGTCTACTATCGACAATCGTTGGTGGTGTTTGGTGGTCGTACCATTGGTTAGCGTAGTGAGAAATGTTGTTGATGTTGAAGAATCAGTTCTTCAAGTTGCGGTAGTTATTGTTTCATTGCCGCTGCATATAAAATGAGATGGGGAAGAGTAAACAATAATGAAATGAGGTTTTTTTTATTGTTTATATTGAGATGGGGAAGAGTAAACAATATGAAATTATTTTTTTCTAACGAGTCTTTACTCAATCCTAACGACATTTTACCAGTTTATACCTCTCATTTCCCCATCAAATAAGTCAATTTTTTGTTTTCTCTCTAAATAAATCTCACAAGCACCCATGAAACTCATCGTGAACCACCACCGATATCGGGACCGTCCGGGATCGGTGGCTGGAATAAGTGGCTGAGAAGGTAGAGATCTGGTCGGCGGGGGCTTGGTGGTGGTGGGTCCTGGGTGATGGTGGCGGGTCGTGGGTGGTGGTGGTGGTGGGTCGGTCGTGGGGGTGGGCAGGATGGTGGTGGTGCGTCGGGTCAAGGGATTGGCTGGGTGGTGATGGTGGGTCAGGTCGGGTCATGGGGTGGGCTAGGCGGTGGTCGGCGGTGGCGTCTGGTAGTCGACGGTGGGGGTCCAGGGGTGACGTTGTTGTTGCCCTGTTGGTTGTTGGTTATTGTTTATTTTTTATTTTTTTAATTAATCTACTAGTATAGATCCCGCAAAATAATGCGCGGTTGTGGACATGACATAGGTCCACCCCGACGCGGCGAAGCGCGGGTTTTGGGGAAGCGATAGAATTTCCATATGAGATGGATCGAATATAATTTTAAATCGAAGTAGGAGTCGCCACCGAATTTTATGGTTATTCGGAACCATTCGAACCCACTCTATGTCGTAGTGGGCCATACTTAAAGCCTGGCCCATTTCCGATGTCAGAGTTTATTGGGTTCGTCCCTTAGCATATCGATACCGATGCCGATTGGGCGGTTAATCGTATATTGAATGACTCTCGTTGCCAATGGTTTCGGACATCCGGAAACCACGGTTCTGAGTAAGGGATGAGGGTACGTGTTGGGAAGTTCAGCGAGAACACCCAACCCCGCCCGCACTTAGCGGCCTTTACTAAGATATCGTTCGGTTTTGTGTACACGCGTTAGTTCGACGATAAAATGATATGCAGAGATTATTTTCCTAAGACATGTGAGGAAAATAAATAAATGGGTTGCTAAGTCGTTTAATGCATGTTAAACTACTAACGTCGAAGTCATTTTAGCATGTGAGTTTGTTTTAGTCTAATAAAACGATAAAAAAAGAATATGAGAGAATAAATTGCTACAAACACGAGAAAACGGGTTAGTAACGATTGAAATAATAATATATGAAATCGAGAAAATAAAAAAAAATCAATCGAAAACTGAAAAATATTACTAAAACGTTGTTTTGTATAAAAAACGATGTTCTAGAAAGAATTAAAAAAACGAAAAAGACGCGTTTGGGCCGAGAGCCGCGCGACTCGCCAGAGACTCATGCGGGTCGCGTTGCGGCCTGATTTCGAAAACGGTTTTCGGAAAATTTTGATTAAATCGCGTACGAATATCGCATAACTCGTACTCGACTTAATATTCTCGATATTCGTTATATTCGATAGTTGATTATCAAACATTTAGAATAGTTTTGGAAAAGATGTAAATTTAGAAATCGTTTCGTAAAATAATAAAAAATAAACGAACGAAAAACTAAAAAAATAGAACCGGATCAGACTCGTGCGCGAGTCGCCTGGACCGGGCGCGACTCGCGTGCGGGTCTGATTTTTTATATATTTTTTGTGTTCGAAAATCGTTAATCGCGTACAAACATGAATTAATTTATACTCGGTCTATATTTTCGATATTCGTCATATTCGATATTCGATTATGAAATCGATATCGAATATTCGGAATGACTTTAGAAAAGGTTTTGAAAAAAGTTTGTTTTTGAACGAAAAGATGTAAAAAAAGATTTTGAACGAAAAGTTGTAAAAAAGATGTAACGATTTCGTCGAAAACTTAATATAATTCTTTTTGATACGATATTCGATTATATAGAATCGATATCATATTTTAAGAATATTCGATATATGAAAATAGTTTTTAATAATATCGATATTAGAAAAAATAAAAAAAGACCGACGAGACCCATAAAAACGAGAAGAAGAGAATAGAAAAGAGAAGAGTCGGGTTTGATTTACACCCTCAACCTACATGCTTTGTTTTCTCGGGATAAGGCTCGTCGGGAAGTGGCTTAGACTCGGGAGCGTCGAGATGATGAGGATGAGTTAAGGTGTATCGGTTTGGGTGGTTTGGGACGTCGGGTTTGGCCGGTTTCGTCGAGGTTTCGAGAGTGTCGGGATTTGCTAACTATCGGATTTGTGTATGAACCGTGTGTGGAGGCTGTTTTTTCGGTGTAATGGGTGTGTAAATACCGTGTGTATTGGCTGGAAAAGCGAGGTAATTGATGTCTCCTCGTTGTGTTGGACGGGAGGTCCTATTTATAGGGAGTTTCCGACCTTGGTTTAGGAGAGTTTGAGTACCGCTTAGGATAGGAAACGTAGGAGTTCGAGGGAAATAAGAATTCCGCTTTCTTGGCCAAGAAGAAAGAGGAAAACCGGCTGGTTTGAGGGTGTATTGGCCGGGTGTTTTACACTCGGTCAATGTCTGAATCGGTCTCCGGATAGAATTCCTACTTGAGATCGAATTCTACCTTAAACGGAATTGTTTATTATTTTGCATGGCTGATTTTTGTAGTATCCGAGTTCAATCCGGATTGGTGGGGGTGACACGGCAGATTTTATGCCTCGGAAAATATCTTTGACCGGGTTTTGACTCGGTCGCTAAAAGACGGTTTTACCCCTGGTGACGGTTTCGACCCAAATTAGTGTCATTTGACTCGAAACGACCCACTGGGCCTGGATTTGAGGTTGGTTTTATGAGATTTGTACTCCTTAAAATGTCTAAACCAAATGTCCATAATTACAAGCCCATATCCGAGTCTATCAAAGCACGTTTACGTCCTATCATCATCGGGTGTTTGGCGGGAACTACTATAGACACCTGACGGTCAAATGTGGGTGTCTACAGCGGTACATTTAACATTTTATATTTACCTAATATTAATATTTTGTCATTTATTTTATCACAAAACCAATAGTCAAGTCAAAATACATTCGCTCAGATATTTAGATCATTAAAGATTTTCTTTAGCAAATTACTATAAGATAACATAATATATTCCAAAAATCATGAAATAAAAAATTATTTTATTTATATATTAAAAATTTTAAAAGAGTTTTATTGTTGTGTATTGGATTTTCCGTATAGTTTTTCCGGTAATCAAATATTTTATATTGTTTTATGTCAGCACTTTAATTCGATTGTATTTATTGAAAAAAAATCTTGTGATTGTATTTATATTGTTTTTTTTCCTTATTGAAATTGTGTTTTGGCTTTTGGAGAGAAAAAAAACTGATGAGAGGATGACACGTAAGCATGTGTTATCCTCTTAGTATATAGGGGATTTATTTAAATTCTTTATTTTTGTTTGTTCCTGTCCACCACCACAGCTCGACCCGACCCGCCACCACAGTCAACCACCACTTCTAGTGAACCGGTTCCCTTCAACCACCACGCCAACCACCATCCCTTTATAAACTCTAAACACTTTATCAAACCATAATAATACAATTAAAAAAGTTAATTGGTAAATAAATAATCGAATTTACATTCTCGGTAATTGAATCAGAAGTCATAATTGAATTCGGCAGTGATATATTATCTAAATTGACAGAGCAAAACGTAAGAACGGTAGTTGAATGTCAATTCAAAGTGAAGTTTGTATAGGGGTATAATGGGAAAATTTTGGGAAAATTCGTTAGGATTGAGTAAAGGCTCGTTAGGAAAAAGCATGACCCAAACAATAAGTTGCAATGGGTTTATGTTGATTACTGTTTGAAGTTGCGGTAGGTGTTGAAAAAGGGGTTTTTATTGTTTTTGGTGAGCAGTGAAACGAAATGGGGAAAAGTAAGGCCTTGTTCTTTTCGACTGAAACATGGCTGAGCTGAGTTGAGCTGGTCTGATAAGAATTGAGTTGGTCTGATAGGAGCCGAGCTGGACTAATAGAAGCTAAGTTGAGCTGAGCTGAACTAAATGAAGATGAAACTAATAACTATTTCTATAAATTATCCAATAATATTTTTAAAAAAATGAAAAAATAAAATAAAAATTTCTAACACCAATTGATGATTGTGGACATGACATAGGTCCACCCCGATGCGGCCACGCGCGGGTTAGGGTAGGCGAAATGTTTCCCATGTGAGATGATTCTCGGGTTGAAATTTAAATCGAATTAGAAGTCGGCACCGAACTTTGTTGGAGTTCGGGCCCGTTCGAACTCACTCTATATTTGGGTGGACCGTACACAAAGTACGGCCCATTTCGATACTAGAGCTTGTGGGGTTCGTCCCTTTGCATTACGATACCGATGACGAGTTATCGGGTATCGTATATCGAATGACTCTCGTGCGCCAACGGTTTCGGACATCCGAAAACCGAGGTTCTGAGTAAGGGGTGAAGGTACGTGTTGGGAAGCCCACAAAGGACACTCAACCCCGCCCGCACTTAGCGGCCTCTACTAAGATATCGTTCGAATTTTTAATACGCGCGCTAGTGATTCGGTGAAATGTTATGCAAACAACATTTTACGAGATATGAAAAATTAAAAAGTTGCTACGTCATTTTAATGCATTTAATTCACGTCAAAGTGGTTTAGCATGTGAAGTTTATTTGTAAAGCGGTAAATCGCAAACAAACAAAAGCAAAGCAAATGAGAATAAGTTACAAGTTACATGGGCGGAAGTACAACCTGGACAAAACAAAATAACGAGCAAAGTCGAAATAGCGTTATAGTAACGGTAACAATGAACGGATTAGAATTGGTAATGCAATGCATGGTTTTGAAAATGTAGGCACGTGATGGTCTTTACACGTGACGACCGAAGTCATAAAAATATTAAACGAGGCTAATATGTTGTTAAAAGCTCACGTTCTAGCATAAAACGGACCACTCGATCGAGTCATAGAAAGGACTCGATCGAGTGACCCTATTATAGACCACCTGCCTCTGTTTTGGGGTTATACTCGATCGAGTGCCCCCTGTACGAACTGATGTTCGTGTCGAAAAGGTGGCTATCTCGACTTTTATTTTGTTTAAAATCGATAACTAACCGAGTTAAATAGAAATATGACGTAATTTATATTCAACTGGGTTTTTGGTACTTGTAAGTTGTAACTTGTATTTTATGATTACGAGACCGGTATCGGGAATTTTGAAAAAGACGTTGTAAAATTGTTTTGAATTGGATTAGGACGAATTAATTCCCTTCGCGTTACGACATCGTTACTAATCCTTGCGGATTACGTGATGTTCGATTCGCGTCAACGGGTTTCGTACCAATCTCGGAAATGGCATCGGACGTGTTCAACTACGTATTACCACGATCGCGTTATGCTCTTAAGTGTTTAGGGCGGCGCTCCTTGAAAGAGCGTCATCACTGTTACGACTTGTAAAGAGATTAAACGGACTTGGAGTGGGAGTCGTAGTTAAACACGTTCGATCCGAAAATGGCTTATATATTTATATATACGCGGTATTATTTAATAATAATAAAAATTCTAAACAATATTAAAAATGCGATGCTAAAATGAAATAAAAAGCGTTTTTTTTAAGAGTTGATTTGCTTCAACAACCAAATACTCGGGGTGATAGGATAAGCGACCGGCAACATCGAGTGCAATACTCTCATATTCGTGTTTCCTTATCCCATCATCCCTCATATTCGATAAGTATTGGCGAAAATTTTATAGTGATACGATAATAATAACACTAGTGATGAAAAGCAAAATAAAAAAAACCGAAATACATAAAAAAAATGGAACGGAGAAGAGAGAAAAGAGAAATGTCGGGATTGAATTTTACACCCTCAACCTACATGTTTTAGCTTCTCGGAAATGGGCTCGTCAAATGGTGGCAAAGGCACGGGAGCGTCGAGATACGTATTAGAGTTATGGTGTGTATGGTTTGTAGAGAAGGATTTGATGAGTTTTGTTCTCGGGATTAGGGACGTAAGTGTATGTGTATGTCGGTGTAGGGTTGATGCAAAATGGTGGCTGAAATGTGTAGGTTTTAAGGTGGTAAAAGGGTTGAAAAAGTTGTGAAATGAGTTGGGGTGACGGGGTAATTATAGGGAAAAAACCCCGGTTTAGGGTCACTCGATCAAGTGGTGTAGGTGCACTCGATCGAGTGCCCTATTCAAGGCCGGTTTGGCCGGTTCATAGGCTTACTCGATCGAGTGGGCCTGAACCACTCGATCGAGTGGGTCGAACCACATGGAGTGTATTTAGGGGAAGATTGTTGACCAATTTTGAAAGGATTTTGTGGTTGGGCTTGCTTCTAGAAGCTCACTTGGCTGGTTTTTTGCATCGGATTCGTCTTTGACCGGGTTTTAACCCGGTCGCTAAAAGACGATTTTATTTTCGGTGACGGTTTTGACCCAAATTAGTCTTATTTGATTGGAAACGACCCACTGGGCCTGAATTTGAGGTCGGTTTTATGAGATTTGCACTCTGCTAAAAGCCCATACCAGATATTACTGATTCCGAGCCCATATTTGAGTGCGTTAAAGCACGTTTACGTCCGATCATCATCGGGTGTTTTGTCGGAGATCGCTATAGACACTAGAACCCAAATGCGGGTGTCTACAATGATGATGATGATGATAATGATGATGTTGTTGTTGTTGTTATTATTATTATTATTATTATTGAAGTATTATTTTAGGAGCTAAAAATATTGGAATTGGGTTGACATTACTAGAGGTGAGCTGAGCTGAGCTTATAGGAGCTGGGGTGAGATGATAACAGCTGGGCTGAGCTGATAGAAGCGGAGTTATTCTGAAACGGATTGAAAATAAGCTGAAAAGAACAGGGCCTAAGTCCCTTGTGATGGTCACAAATCGACAACGGGTCAAATAAGATCACTTGATAGAAAAGACAAGCCTAGGAAGTACCACATGAGTTTGTCTTTATCTACTCAAGCGCGTGTTATTTGACCCATCACACGTTTTTGACGATTATTTCTATCATAAACAGTAATTTGCCAATGAGGGCCGTCAATTTCTCTTTGAGCAGATTTTTTAGAGTGGCTAAACCGACCAATTTCAAAAAGTGTTAAAAATAAAGCGGGATTTGACCGGAGTTATCCGACCCGAAAGCCGAGTAAACCCGACTCGACCTGGGATAAAAGCAACACTTTCATTAAAAATGTTGCAAATTAATTAATTTTGCAACATAAAGTGAAAGTATTACTAGAAAAGTGTTGCATTAGATCATTTATGTAGTAGTGTTCGGCCTTACTCTACTACCAGCATTGATACAATGCTGTAAAATTTGGGGTACTTCCCTGGAACAACCTCTAGGACACATCTTCCAGCTGGGAAGATAATCGAGGTTTTGAAACACGAAGATTCCCACTTCGTCCTAGGGTACTCCATAACACCGGGCAATATCGTCCGAGCAGGCACTGAAAAGGCCTGTAACCTCATAAAGGGTATCCACTTGAGCCCTTATAACACACGACTGATTGACTACTTCGTCACACCGATATTTGGGGCCATCCAGGTCTGTCTGTTCCGACCAGCTATTGCGCACCCTGGGACCAAACTAGCCTAAGACTGCAACTACATTCCGAATGATGTGTTCACTCTCATCCAGTTAGAACCAAGAGAGGAGGCCGACAATGCTGAGCCCACACGAGGGCTACTATTCGGGGAAGACAGGATAGCTCCGACTCCAAAAGAAGACTTGGCCAACCTCATCCTCTGCAGCAACAGGTTTGACCCGACTAAGCTGATCTCGGATGTTGGCTCCGAGAAGGGAAGCAGAGCATGGAGGAAGACTGTCAAATGGATGGACAGTCAAGGACGGATCTACAAGCTGGTTTTGGTGATGAAGAAATGCCTGCTACTGATTCTGAGTCTGAGTCTGAGTCGGAGTCTAAGTCAGAGTCTAAGGTTGAGTCTAGAAAGCCCGGTGCTAGAGTCCAACCTGTAATCCCTCTCCCTTTAGTCATTCCTGCTGGTGCCTCGGGGTTTGTCCCGAGTGCCCTTCCTATCCCGCCACTGACCAACGATTAGATGGCTGCTCTGTTTGAGCTGTTTTCCAAATTTTCAATTAATAATAACAACCGTTCTGCTTACGACTCGTCTCTTTTTAATAAATTCAATTCTAGTTTAAAAAATATTTTATGCAATGACATTGAGAAACCCGACGAACATGTACCCTTACCTCCTCATCTGATCGAGCAATTAGAGCAAACGGAGTCCCGGAATCCGGTAATCGAAGAAACCGATTTCATCAATGTGGGAACCACCTTATAGCTTCAGATGCTTAAGATAGGATTATCACTAGATCCCGAGGAGAGACAACAGTTCACAAGCCTCCTTCAAGATTTCAAAGACTTCTTCGCATGGTCCTACAAGGACATGCCGGGGATAGACCAAGAAATAGCCGAACACCACATACCAATAAAAAACGGGTGTAAGCCGGTTAAACAAAAACTCCACAGAATGAGACCCGAGTGGTCTCTCAAAGTCAAGGAAGAGGTCAAAAAACAATTCAAAGTCGGCTTCATAAAAGTGTTCGAATATCCGGACTGGGTTGCAAACATTGTGCCGATACCTATAAAGGAGGTAAGGTGCGCGTATGCGTAGATTTTTGGGATCTTAACAAGGCAAGCCTGAAAGACAATTTTCCATTACCACACATTGACATACTAGTAGACAACACCGCTGATCATGCTCTTCTATCCTTTATGGAGGGATATGCCAAGTACAATCAGATCAAAATGGTAGAAGAAGACATGAGCAAGACCACCTTCACTACACCTTGGGTTACTTACTAATACACTGTCATGCCATTCGGCCTCATTAATGTCGGGGCCACTAATCAACAAACTGCTACAACCTTATTACATGATATGATGCACAAGGAAGTAGAAGTTTATGTAGACGATATGTTCGTCAAATCCAAGAGCCAGGACGGGCACATCATCGCCCTAAGAAAGTTCTTTACCCAACTGCGCAAATATAACATGAGGCTAAACCCTCAAAAATGCTGTTTCGGGGTAACGTCTAGCAAATTATTGGGTCACATCGTTAGCCAACGTGGTATCGAGGTCGACCCAACAAAAATCAAAGCCATCGCTGAGATGAACCTCCTAAAACTGAAAAAGAAATAAGGAGATTCCTTGGAAAAGTCTAATACATCAGCCGTTTTATCTCCAAACTAACCATGGTATGTGAACCAATTTTCAAGAAGCTGAAAGTGGGGAACGGGGACGATAAGTGTTAAGCGGCCTTTGAAAAAATCAAGGAAATATTGTCTGCTCCGCCAGTCTTAATACCACATCAACTCGGTTTGCCTTTGTCGGTATATCTAACAACTACCGAGACAGCCATGATGGCTATGCTAGCACAGACTGTCAACACGGAAGAACGAGCCATTTACTACATCATCAAGAAGTTCTTAGAGTATGAATGCAAATATACCATGCTCGAGAAAACATGTCCGAGACTAGTCTGGGCCACCAAAAAGCTTCGGCATTATATGCTCAGTTACGAGGTCCAGTATTCTCCAAAATGGATCCCAACAAATACCTATTCGAAAAGCCCTTCCTCAACGGCAGGATATCTAGATGGACTCTAATGCTGACAGAGTTCGACCTAAAGTTCGTGCCACTAAAAGCCATCAAGGGCCGGGTAGTAGCCAAGTTTCTCGCCGATAGTCCCGTAACCTAAGAAGGACACACCAACACTTGGTCCTTCCCAGACGAAGACATATTCCATACCAACACAGAAACATGGGATTTGTATTTCGACGCGCATCCAATTTTCGAGGATTCAGTGTTGGGATTTTATTAATCTCACCGAAAGTGGAACATACTCCCGTATCCATTAAGTTGTATTTCGACGGGACTAATAACGTCGCCGAGTACGAAGCATGGAACCATGGGTTACAAGTCGCCACTGATTTAGGGGTCACAAATCTCCGGGTACACGGTGACTAATCCTTGGCCATCAATCAGGCTCTCCAGAAATGGAAAACTCGGAACGCCAACCTCGTGGCCTACCAGGCGAGCGCCAAAGTTCTCGAGAAGCAATTCCAAAAGATAGAGTATATATACTTGCCTTGTGAAGAAAACCAGTTCGCAGATGCACTCTCCAAATTGGCATCTCTACTGAATATCCACGATCACTTGACCAGTATGCCGATTTGCGTCGAAAGGCGGTCCGAACCAGCATATATCCACGCCATTGAAGGCATTGAAATAGTTGACCCCAAACCTTTGTATCAGGTTGTTTTAACATACATATCAACGGGAGATTATCCTCACGAAACCGATGGTCGGGCCAGGAAAGCCCTGCGAAGATTAGCTACCCAATTTATCTGCACAGATGACAGGCAACTATATAAAAAGACAGGGCAAGGGGCTCTTCTCCTATGCGTCGACAAAATAAAAGCTGAAAAAGTTATGGCCGAAATACATGATGGCGAGTGTGGTCCGCATATGAATGCCCAGATGCTAGTTTGAAAAATCATGAGGCTCGGTACTACTGGAATAATATAGAAACCGACCGCAGACAATATGTCAAACATTGCCATAACTGTCAAATCTTCGCCAATGTGCAACACATGTCGTCGTCTTTATACACCATGACGTCACCATGGTCAATCTCGACATAGGAATCAACATAATCGGAAAGGTAAACCCCTCTGGGTCGAGAGGTCACTGTTTCATCTTTGTAGCCATTGACTATTTCACCAAATGGGTCGAAGCCGAGTCGTACCTCGTTCTGAACGCTAAGCACTTTGCCAAGTTCATCCAGAATAAAATCATATGTTGGTATGAAAACCACATGAATTCATCAGTCATCACGGGACCCATTTCCAAGCCGAAATGACAGCTTTGCTAACTAAGTACAAAATCCAGAGGCATACATCCTCACCCTACCGTCCTCAAACAAATGGAGCGGTAGAAGCAGCCAACAAGACAATTAGAACCATACTAAAAAAGATGACTGATGACTAACGAGAATGGCCTGACAAGATACCCTTCGCTCTATGGAGATACTGGAAATCAATCCGCACTGCAACCGGTGCAACTCCCTACTATTTGATATACAGGATGGTGGCAGTTCAACCAGTCAAGTTGGAAATACCGTCCCTCAGAATACTGTTTATTCGAAAAATATACGTGGACAAATTATTTATTCGGGTAATAATTGTATTTATACGCTATCTATTAAAGTTAAGCCCAAATATAATGTGATATACTACGGTATTATTTACGGGCTTATATATATGTCTTAAAAAGTATGGGCCAGACTATTATCTACAAGTGTAGATACCCATTAGGTTTTCTAATGTTCGATGGGCGCATTAGACTTGGAGGCTATATATAGCCACCAAGGTTATGGTCCCTGGTAGCACACAATAACCTAATCTTCCCGTCCTCCGTCAGTAGAGAGATCCATATAGTTTGTGTGTCTACTAGAAGACCTAATCCAGAAGACCGCCATGACGTAAGTTATGTTTTATCAGTATTATCAGATACACTTCCGCTACAGCTAATTACAGTTTATTACCGATTAATTTAGTATGAAGTTTCAGTTTTGGTTAGATTAAATCTAGCAAGTGGTATCAGAGCCGTCTTTGTATTGAATTATTTGGGATTTATTTATGTTCCTTTTGCTCCATATCTCTGCGCATATTTCTTCATTACGAACTGCATCTACGCTATTTTTTTTATGGGTAATCATATTGAGGCGGCACAATTATTAATTTTTCATCGCATGTCTTTTGCATGATTCCGAGATTTGGCAATGGAATTGCCCTCTTTTATTGTTATGATCAGACACATAAGTCTGTAACTTCAGGTGGTTCTAAGAGTGGTTCCCCCATTACGACCTACTTGGATGTGCTAAAGGATGAAAATGATGCGACTCATGTGGCTGACTATCAAATGGCTGGTGAAGGAATGGGTAACTTCTCCCCTATCTTAATTCCTAATGAATAACATTGGGTTCTGGAATGTGAGAGGCCTAAACAATGTAAATAAACAGTTAATTGTTAAAAACTTTATGAATAAACAGGATGTTGCTTTATTTGGTTTGTTGGAGACTAAAGTTAATAGTAATAATGTTGAGAATATTGCCAATAGAATGTTAGAGGGATGGAGTTTCACGACTAATTGTAGATGGCACAAGGGAGGCAGAGTTTGGATTTTATGGCAACCAAATGTGTTCTATGTCAATGTCATAGCTAGCAGCTCTCAATTCATCCATACTAGAGTGCAGAACAGGAATACTGGAAAACACTTCTTTGTGACCATGGTATATGCATTCAATGAAGGGTTGAAAGGAGGCCACTGTGGGAGGATTTAAAGAAGATTAAGGCAGAAGTAGACAGTTCATGGGCAATTATAGGAGACTTTAACACTGTGCTCACCAGGGAAGAGAGATTGGGGGGCAGAGTAAGGATGAGGATATGGAAGATTTTGCCGAGTGTCTAGATGTTTGTGATATGCATGATATAGCTTCTACAGGAGCATATTACACCTGGACAAATAAACAAGAAGAGGGGGATAGAAAGTATAGCAAGCTCGATAGATTCTTAGTGAATGCTAAGTGGCTGGACGAATATCAGGGTATAAATGCTCACTTTTTTCATGAAGGCCTAATGGATCATACTCCTTGTGTTGTGGGAAATAGATTGAATACCGGCAAACCCAACAGGAACTTCAAGTATTTTAACATGT
Source organism: Agrostemma githago (assembly GCA_958450325.1). NCBI lineage: Eukaryota > Viridiplantae > Streptophyta > Magnoliopsida > Caryophyllales > Caryophyllaceae > Agrostemma > Agrostemma githago. The sequence continues at coordinate 44,871,046 of OY288244.1, forward strand.
GGGGGAATGCTTCCTCTTTAAAGGAGATAGTGTGAAGAGTTTGGAATGATAAAATATCAGGTACATTGATGTTTGAGGTAGTAAAAAAGCTTAAGAAACTTAAACCTCTCCTGAAAAGGTTGAATGCTGAATGCTATGATGATGTTGTTACTAAGGCAGGCACTGCTACCAAGAAGCTTGACCAAATCCAAGAGGAGTTGATGAATGACATTCAGAATCCTAACCTTATAGCTGAGGAAATAAATCTGTTAGAACAGGTGAGATTATTTCAGCGAAATAAAGTTAGTTTTCTGAAGCAGAAGGCTAAAATCCAATGGATTATGATGGGGATGAAAATTCAGCGTATTTCCACTCGTGCATAAGGCAAAGGCAGAATAAAAATAAGGTGGTGCAAATCCAGGATATGGAGGGCAGATTTTGTACCAAATATGAAGAAATTCAAGATGCTTTCATCAAGTACTACCAATGCTTACTGGGCAGTTCCAAACAGGTTCAAAAAGTTCGAAGATGCATCATAGATCATGGAAAGAAATGCTCGTTGGTTCATAGAAATAGCCTAACAGCCCCTGTGACTATGGAGGAGATTAAACATGCTTCTCTATTTCTTCAGATAAAGCTCCGGGTCCAGATGGATATATAAGTGGTTTTTTCAAAGATGCGTAGGATATAATTGGAGGGGATATTGCTGTAGCATTAAATGATTTTTTTGAAACAGGTGAACTGCTTCAACAGATAAATGCAACCACTTTAAAGCTTGTCCCTCAGGTTCAAAGGCCTGAGTCAGTTAATCAATTTCGTCCCATAGCCTGCTATAACACCATCTACAAGATTACTTCTAAGCTGCTGTGTAACAGGCTGGCTGGTATACTACCAGAAATCGTCAAGGACACCCAAGGCGCCTTCATACAAGGGAGGTCTATAGTCGAGAATATCCTTATATGCTAGGACCTTGTTAAAACGTACGAAAGGAAAGGTGTAACTTTTGATAGACCTTGTTAGAATATCCTTATATCCTTATATGCTCTGTCGGCTAGATGTCTATTTAAGATAGACCTGCAAAAGGCCTATGACTCAGTTCAATGGGTTTTTGTTGAACAACTGATGAAAGCTATGGAGTTTCCTCCTCTCTTCATAAAACAAGTCATGAGATGTATATCTTCTCCTACTTACACCATTTCACTTAATGGCAGCAACTTTGGATATTTTAGGGGAAGAAGAGGACTAAGGCAAGGGGACCCTATCTCCCCCTTGATCTTTAGTATTCGTATGGAGTACCTAACAAGAACAATTAAATATGCTACATATAAATGGCCCTTTCAATATCATCCTATGTGCAGGGAGAAGAAGCTTACTCACTTGATGTTTGCTGACGATCTATTACTTTTTTGCAAGGGAGATCCGCAATCCATATTACTCCTGATGAAAGCATTCACTACTTTCTCTAATACTTCAGGCCTTCAGAAGAATAATGGAAAATTGGAAGTATATTTTAACGAGATGAATGAAGATTTGATGAAGGACATACTGAATGTCACAGGCTTCAAGAGAGGTGATATGCCTTTCAGGTATTTAGGTGTTCCCATTAAGCCCGGGAAAATCTCGAAAAAGGAATGTAATATCCTTAATGACAAAATTGTTGCAAGAATAATAAGTTTAGGAGCTCGGAAACTATCCTACGCGGGAAAACTGACTCTTATTAATGCAGTTTTGAATACTCTTCATTGTTTATTGGGCGTCAATGTTTTTTTTGGGAAATGGTAAGAATATATATTAAAGAATAAAGAATTACATTCTCAGATTTACATCAGTTGCCCCATAAGGCTCGTAATGAATTTACTATCCTTGTTACTAAATTTTTGATTACATTTGCTTTTGCAATAATCAAGGAAATCCTTACTAATTCGAGGAGCTAACTTCTCGGGATGAAGAAGAAGTCCTTCTATTCTAGCATTATTTCTCTGTAACCAAATGTGATACGAGATCGAATTAATTAAACCATTCTTTATAGCTCGCTGCAGTTTGGTCCCTTTCATTTTTTTCCTCCAATCACTCCTCATATCTAATTTGGGGATGAATGTTACCTTCTCGCAAACAACATTCAAGACCCTCTTGGTGTATTCATATTCCAGGAACAGATGCTGTGTCGTTTCAGGAACATCATCACAACATATGCATCTATCATCCTCAGTTATTCCAAATTTATGGAGTCTATCCTTTAAGTTCAGTCCCTTCTGCTGTATCAGCCACGCCATCAGTCTGTGTTTGGGAACAGACTGCCTGGACCATACAAACGCGCACCAGTCGACAGTCTCATGCTTTTTCCTCAACCATCCATATGCTTTCGCCACTGAATAACAGTTCGCTCCCTGTACATTCAGTGCATTGCTGCTATAAGCAGGTTTCAGTATATCACGAATTTGGCATACTTTCTTCCAATACCAACAAGAATCAGAACTTGGACTATAATCATCCCAATCCTTCCCCTTTAAGTATATTTGATGAATCCCTTGAACCCAGAGTCTATCTTGTTTACTAGCAATCCACCAAGCCATTTTCCCAATCGCAGCTTTGTTCCAAACCGCAGTCTGATTCAGGTTCAATCCCCTTTCTCTAAATGGAACACAAATATTATCCTACGAGACAAGAGGAACCCTATGATAATCAGCATTCCCATCCCACAGAAAGTTCCTACAGATATTATCTATCTGTTTCATCACAGCTGAAGGAAGGATGAAAATGGTTGACCAATAATTGTGAAGGGTGGATAAAACACTCTTGATCAAAGTTAATCGACCCACATAGGATAAATTTTTTGCTCCAAGTCTCCTAATTCTCTCCACAATCTTATTATCAAGCGGTTCACAGTCAAGAATAGATAACTTGGTTGTTTTAATAGGAACTCCCAAATAGCGAAATGGAAGAACGCCTTCAAAACAACCAGATACTTTGATAATATCTGCCTTCAGAGCGTCACTTACCCCATTAAAATATACACTCGATTTCCCTTACTCATCCGTAGCCCAGATGAATCAGAAAAAGTAGAGAAGGAACGCAATTGAAGCATCATGGATTTAGCATCCCCTTTTGAGAAAAGTAGTAAATCATCCGCACACATAAGATTGGTTAGCCTTAGATTTTTGCACAACGGATGAAAACTGAACGACATATTACTTGTTGTGTATTTCAGCAATCTGGTCAAGTAATCCATACAAATGGTAAACTGGAGCGGTGACATCGGGTCGCCTTGTCTGACACCTCTCTTACCCGGAAAGAAACCAAAGCAGTTCCCATTCAGGTTCAAGGTGTAGGTTGCTGTAGTGACACATTGCATAATTAAATCCCTGAATTGCTGCAGAAAATTAAGCTGTATCAACATTTGACTCAGGAAGCTCCACTCAACCGTGTGGGCATCAATGTTTGTTCTTCCTTGTAGCATTGTCAAAAGAGTAGAGGCCATATGTCGGAATTTCTTCTGGGCTGGGTCAGTGGATTAAAAATGGGTTCCTTTGATTTCTTGGGAGATGATCACTGTCCCTAAGAAAGAAGGAGGTTTGGGCATTAAAAAAAATTAAGAATCGGAATCACGCTGCGATTGCTAAACTGGCAGACTGAGTTCATACTCATCTGGAAAAGCTTTGGGTGAGATGTGTGAACCAGATATACATAAAAGAAGAAGAATGGCGTGTATACAAACCGAAACAAGGAGACAATTGGTCTTGGAAACAAATTTGTCAGGTGAAGGAGGTTATGAAAGTAGCGTATCAGCAAAAATCATGGCCTGTATCGCATATCCCATACAGTATAAAGGAGGGCTATGAAAGGCTTAAAAGCAAACATCATGAGAAGAGTTGGACTAAAGTGGTTTGGAATAATTGGAATGTGCCAAAACATTCTGTTGTCACCTGGATGGCTCAGAGTAATGGCATGAACACGAAGGTCAAACATAACAGAATTGGCTGCTGCGAGGAGAAGGAGTGTTGTTTGTGTGGAGAGGAAGATGAGACAGTACAACATCTTTTTGAGGAATGTCGGTACAGCAGAAGAATCCTGGACGATATCGGACACTGGTATGGACCAACTCGGTCTGTCTAGTCATTAACAACTGATAACCAGGTTGCAGTTCGTTGGAAAATGGATGCAATGGTGATGAATGCATATTACTACAATGTCTGGACACAAAGGAATCAAGCATGGCAAGAAGGAATTCTAATTAGACCGGAAGAGATATCGAACCGCATAAAGAAGGAGATGACAGTAAGGGCGCTGGGGAAAACTGATCCAAGCAATATTCATTGGAATTATTAAGTTATTTGTCGTTGGAATTGTTATGCCATCATACTTTGTTAATTATTGTATGTTATAGTCTGGATACAAAATTCTCTAGTGTAATTGATCCATATTGATATTCTTTTGGCAATATACTCACATTTTATCAAAAAAAAGTTTATGACACCCATAACAATTATGTCCATACAATTTTTTTAAGTGAGAATAAATTCAAACATTCGGTTTTAAAGCAGTATGTTTAATCATGCGGATAATAGTCGGCCCAAAGGAAGACCATTATTTAGCCGAGTAAATATACAATATCGGGTGATAAATATGTGACGATTATTCGGTATTTTCATGAGAATACTAAGTCGGCCCAAAGGAAGGCTTAGAGTTCAACATGAAATTATCGTCAATATTTGATCATGGTTATTTAATTGTAGTGTCAGTGCTTAGTTAATAATTTATGCCTAACGACTAAATATTAAATTTGCAAAAACACTATACTATACTATTTAAATTTATTCAAAATATGAAAATATTGTTTTGTCATCAAATTGACATTACTTGTAACACCCCCATTTACCCAGGAGCCTTATCAAGACATTCCTAAATAAATAAAGGTGTTACCATCTTGGTTTCCCGAGTTAGTAGCTCATTACAATACAACATGGAATGCCAAACCGACCAATTGATTTAAAGATTACAACTCGTTAACTAGTTTAGCTCTTGGTTACACAGTGGAAGCTATACAATCTATATAAACAGGAATGTCTATGCATTAACCCGTGCTACGACCCAGATCATTATCGCGTTCACCCCAATCCCCTGCAAGCATCCCAGCATCCAAACATATCATGATATACATAACCTGTATTATAGACTGCTCCCCAATTGATTGGAAATATCAATTGGATCACCACAGGCCCCCAATAAAATAGGGTGACAATCAGACAGAGAAAACAGTTAGATATGCTAACATCATAAATATGTACGTAATATAAAACATTCAGCCTCAATCATCTCAGTATATATCATCATCGGTATTAATTGATAATATCATCTCCATATTCTCAGTACTTCACGATGCCAATAATTTCTGTTATGCTACTCGATAGGCTTCAAGCCTACCATGATTCCGATATACTACTCCATGGGCCTCCCGGCCATGATTTCGCTATACTACTCAATGGGTCTCCCGAACAGAATTTCGCTACACTACTTAATGGGTCTCTCGACCAGGATTTCGCTACACTACTCAATGGGCCTCCCGGCCAGGATTTCGCTACGCTACTCAATCTCATCCATATCAATATCCTATCATAAATACATAGCTCGTACGACATTATAATATTAACATATTCCAAGTAAGGAAAACCTTACCTAGTCAACAAGTCATCACCGCGTCGGTAATACAAATCAGCACGGAACTTCTACGAAGTCGGATCCTAAAAAAATATTATATATACTTAAATTAATATTGATCCTAATGTAATTAAATCATAAATGAAACCGACACCGTACTAACTAATACTAATAAGCTCACGCTTCTACGTACCAAAGCATAACATAACACAAATAATAATAATAATAATAATAATAATAATAATAATAAATAATATTAATAATAATAATAAACTTACACTAATAACAGCAGCCCACATACACCAGACCATTACACCGTCAACGCCAACGATAACGACTCGACAACAACAATACAACTATAACCCGGCCAACAACAACACACGACACAACACCCAAATAACAGCCTACTTGATTCATGCTACACCGACATCCATAACAATAGTAATATGACAATAATCGATACCCATTGTAGCAGCACACAACAACACCAGCCCCAACCACACACTCCACCGACAATATGAGAACAGTAACTCTGATACCAACAACCAGACGCACAACAACAATCGTGACACGACCTGACTCCGACAACAACCGCGATCTCATCACCATGACACAAAAACAAACCCTACGGGTAGACACAGACTCATACCAGGCTAAAGGAATGTGCGACGTCGTCAATCTAGAGATGGTTGTAACTGAGTGAACTCATCTTGATAACTAGGGATGTCATTGGGTAGGGGCGGGTGCGGGGGATAGGTTCCCCGCACCCGCACCCACGACTCAAAAGTAATACCCGCACCCGCCCCACTACCCACCGCGGGTACAAAGGTTCTCACCGCCACCCGCTCTGCGGGTATACTTAGAAGACCCATCCCCGCCCCGCTATCCACCCATCACTCGTCTTTACCCGCCAAATTTGCGGGTATCCGCGATACCCGCCAATAAAAATAAATAACACTCTCATTAACTTTTTGATTAACTAATGACATACAAAATTGCAAAATAAATGTAATCAAAGTTAATAATAAATTAAAGTTAAGTACAAACTTCATGTTACAAATTTTGTTTTTTCTTATAATATTATATATTTAAGGCAGTGCGAGGGTAGAACGGTGTGGGTATGGGGCGGTGCGGATGTGGGGAGGGTAAAATGTAAAAACCACCCCCGCCCCATTACCCATTGCAGGTAACATTTTCATTCCTCTACCCGCCCCGCCACCCGCATAATGACCCCCGCACCCGCCCCAAGCGGTGCGGGTGCGGTGCGGTATCCGCCTTTCACCCGCCCCACTGACATCCCTAGTGATAACTATCCCAGCCAAGATGGCTTTTCCTAATCGAGATGGTCGATGATGCTGCTTGCTTGCCTTCTCCAAGGTTATTTGTGATGTGTGTGTAGTCTAGAGTTTGGCAGATGTGAGGGAGATGGTAGTAGAAAAGCAAAGGGTCGCGGTGTAGAAGGCGTGAACAAATGAAAGTGGGTAGAGAGGGTTAATAATGAATTGCGTTGAGGGTTTCTACGTACTCACCTACTCCTCTCTTTCTTTAATATTATTATGTCATCATATTATTATGTAGTGTGGACATGACGTAGGTCCACCCCGACGCGGCCACGCGCGGGTTTGGGTAGGCGAATGAATCTCGTGGTGAGATTTTTCTCGGGTTCGAAATTTAAGTTAAAGTTGGAGTCGCCACCGAATTTATGGTAATTCGGAACCATTCGAGCCCACTCTATGTCGTCATGGGCTATACACAAAGTACGGCCCACTTCGATTTCAGAGTTTATGGGGCTCGTCCCTTTGCATTGCAATATCGATACCGTTTAAACCGGCTTTCGTATATAGAATGACTCTCGTGCGCCAATGGTTTCGGGCATCCGAAAACCAAGGTTTTGAGTAAGGGGTGAGGGTACGTGTTGGGAAGCCCACTGAGGACACCCAACCCCGCCCGCACATGGCGGCCTCTACTAAGACATCGTTCGTGTTCGTGTGCGCGCGCTAGTAAAACTATTAAATGATATGCAAACAGTGTTTTCGGGCTAAGCATGCGAGTTGTTGATTAACTACGTCATTTAATGCATCTTGATTCACGTCAAAGTGATTTAGCATGCGATGTTCATTTAAATAAATAAATGGCAAACATCAAATAATAGAAAACTCGTAAATAAATTACAAATTACACGGGCGGAATACAACCCGGAATTCACAATACAACGAGCAATAAATAAAATAATCGAATTATAAGCAGCAAATGTTAACTAGAAACGGACCCGTATATAATAAATATAAACTAGACCGTAAGTTGTGCAAATGGACGAACTTCGATTAATTACGCATTATATTGCGTATTAAGCGAAGGACGGAGATATGGAACCTAAGCGTGATGCTAGCCCGATCCCGAATCTCGATGCCTTGTCCCGACTTATCACATCGAGGAATAGAGTCTAAATTATTCACGTGTCGGATACGACTAAAGAGTCGTCGACACAAGATTAATAGTGCGAGACCGTCGATCAAAGTCGTTTTAAGTGATATGATATGCATGAGTTTTGAAAAATAGGATCACGTGATTGACTTTACACGTGTCGACTAAAAGTCGTAAAAAAAAAGACGAGCCTCAAAATATGGAAACATGTCGCGAAAGTCGCCTATTAATGTAAGAATCGAAGAGGATAGAAAGGCGAGAAAACAAAAAAGAGGAGCTCGGCCAATCAGGCCTCCCCGCGAGTCGCCTGACCGGCGCGCGACTCGCATGGGGGTCTGGCCGCCTTTTTTATTTGTTTGAATTCAATAATTGACCGAGTTAAATAAAAATATTGCATTATTTAAATTCAACTCGGTTCTCGATGTCATAAACGTGTATTATACGATTATGAGACCGTTATCGGGATTTTATGAAATATGCTATTATGTGATTGAAAATTTTGATTAGTGACGAAATTATAGTCCTCCGCATCACGACATCGATACTAATCCTAAAGGATTATGTGATGTCGGTTTTCGCCTCAACGGATCTCATACTAATCTTAGAAATGGAGTCTTACGCGTTAAACTATGAGCAATCACGATCGCGTTATGCCCTTGAGTACATTGGGGCGGCGCTCCTCGAAAGGGTGCCACCTCCGTCGTGACTCGTGAAGGGATTAAACGAACTTTGGATGATCGTCGTAGTCAAACGTGTTAAGATCCGAATTTTAATATTATATAAATATATATATACACGGTATTAATATGTTAATGACGAAAGGATAAAAATTAGTAAACGATAAAATTAAATGTTAGGTGTTAGATACAATAAATAAAAAAAGTGTTAGATTGCGATAAATAAAAGTGTTAGATTAGAGAGTTAGTATACACGAAATTAAAATGTTAGTGTTAGCGGTTAGTAGTAGTAGTAGTAATAATAATAATAATAATAATAATAATAATAATAATAATAATAATAATAATAATGGGGGCCCAGATAGTATCTCGGCTGCCCACCAATTTTTTGTAAACTTTGTTCTGATCCATCAATAAAATTCTCCATTTATAATAATAATAATAAAAAAAAATAATAATAATACATATATATATATACATAATCAAAAGGAAAAGAGAAAGGAGAAAGAGATGTCGGGATTTGAATTACACCCTCAACCTACATGCTTAATGGCCTCGGAAACGAACTCGTAATAGCGACGGGAGCGCGGGAGTGTCGAGATATGTAGGGTGAGTTAGGGTGTGTGTCTTTGACGAGTTTTGATCTCGGGATTTTGAATATGTATGTGTGTGTGTATGTATACTGCCGGTTTTTCGAGGGCAAATGGCTCGGTTTTTTTTGTATGGTTTTGCTTGGGGTTGTAGTGTAGAGTGTTTTGGTAGATTAGGGTAGATAATGTAGGGTAAATGAGGGTTGCCAAGGCCCTTCAAAACTGAAAAGGCAAAGGGCTTGGGGGGAGTATTTATAGACTTGATCAAGTGAATCAAGTGAATCGAGTCATTTTAGGAAGAAGTTGATTCTTGTGGATTTGATTTGCTTTTTGAATTCTGATTTTGTGCGCCAGATTTCGAGAATGAACTTGGCTGATTTTGTGAGACGGTTTCGTCTTTGACCGGGTTTTGACCCGGTCGCTAAAAGACGGGATTTATTTCCGGTGACGGTTTTGACCCAAATTAGTCTCATTTGATTGGAAACGGCCCACTGGGCCTGGATTTGAGGTCGGTTTTGAGAGATTTTCACTCCACTAAATGCCCACGTCGGATACTATTGATTCCGAGTCCGTATTCGAGCGTATTAAGTCACGTTAGCGTCCGATCATCATCGGGTGTTTTGTCGGAAACTGCTATAGACACTAGCAGGCAAAATGTGGGTGTCTACATGTAGTGGTGATTATTATTATTATTATAGTATTACTAGTTTTTTTGTTATTGTTATATAACTACGGAGCATTATATTACTGTCATTAAAGGTCGTAATAGATGTGTCCAGAAAAGGGTTCAGTCTGACATAAAACGGACCATCAGGTCTACTTGATTTGACTCGACTTGACTCAGATTTGACTTATATATAAATTACGGGTATTGCATTACCGTTCATTATATCTGTCATATTCAAGTTACATTTTCAATTTTGATAACGCCATTTATTTATATGAATGGTAAGAGAATGTAAATACTTATTTTGGGTAATCACAATCTTAACACAACATTAGGGATGTATGATTGTGCTACTCATAAGGATGAAAATATCTTATGATCTCACGTGTTTTTGTGGAGTAAAAAATTTAATGGATGTGTTTAATGATTGTTTAATGTGACATTAAGGACATATTAAAGGACATTATTTCTATTAAAAAGCTGCAAGTGTCAAACTCAAAGAATAACAAGATAAGAGTAGAGTTATTGGTTGTTGGCTTGTTACGAGTATGGACACATAAGGAATATAGTACCAGTTTGTACGCCTCATCGCTTGTCGGTAAGGGACACTTCTCATTTAACTAAGATTTGTCGTCTAAGATTAATTATTATATCCAATCATGTTTTGTGGGTGGATTTGGTTTTTCATTTATATAGTACATCAATGCAAGTCCAAGTAAGAATCTAAGATTTTGTATGTCAATTGGTGATGAAAGATTCATCTATTTGGCGTATGACATCATCTAAGTTTGAGATAATCAACTAATTTAGTTATCATTAATAACTTGTTCTTTTATTTGAATCTGGAAAATATTTTTGGTAATGCCTTTTGGTGGATTTTAATTATTTTTCGTTTGGCCAAATTTAGTTTATTGTCCATTGAGAAATAATTAATTTTGTATTTTTCTAATTCAAATAATGGTAAATATGTTATTTTTCATAAATTTACATAGCTTGGATTGAAATGTCCTTTAAAAGACTTGCATTAAAACTCCAGTGGATATAAAGAATTTAGGACAATAATTACTTTTCGACATGACACATTAAAAAGATTATTAAAGTTGTGTCAAAATGAAATTATTGAATCTTCTACTTCGGATTCTCATATTGAAGGGTGATAAAGACAAAGAAAAGAGAAATTAGACATCAAAAGAACTTTGGATGTGAACTATTTCATGTTTTAAGTTGTACTTCCTCAGTTCCAATGAATTGTTTGACTTTGCTTTTGACACCAAGGGTAAGAGATCCAATGAGAAAGTGACATGTGGAGCCAAACTCATGAAAATGGTCAAATTACATATAAAAATCATTCCTAAAATAGAAAGGCAAACCATTCATTGAGACACCCCAATATGGAATAGGCAAACAATTCATTGGGACGGAGGGAGTATTAGTTAACATCGCTATATTAATTTGTAGACAAAATTATGTATGACATTTATATCTCGATCTTGAGAAGTTTCAAGTTCCTAGACGTTTTTATCATATATTTGACTGAGATATGTTGCTCGGTACAGGATTAAAGATGTCATGTCGATCATAAGTGGAAACACTTTGACAAATTGACTATTCAGGATAATAACATCAAGGTTATTTTGGATACTTGCTAGAGATGTTTGATCTTACATTAAAGATTGCTCCATATGAAGGTTTAAATATGTATGGTGTATTATGTGTGCAAAGTAAGATCTTGGGGCTGGGTATGAGTATGATTATTCACACTCTTTCCCAAATAACTGTTCTAGAAGTAACTTTCGAATGTAAGAATATTTTATGATATAATAATATTACGGGATATGAAATATATCTTCCTTATTATTATGGTAATATTTCTTTCTCATAATTGTGGTCTTATTGGAAATTGTGATCTTAAGAGATATGCTATCACAATAATATCAGACTAAATAAGGAGTTTTTCCATATTTACTCAACCTTGATGGAGGTCGAGATTACCGTAATCTAAAACCCTAATAGGAACCGGTCCTTTCTCTGCCTATATAATGGAGTCTTTACCATCAGAAACTCCATATGAGGAATGAAAACGTAATGCGTGAATAATGAATAAGAGAACAATACACTTATTACGTTTTGGGACAAGAGGGAGAAACCATGCCTATTAATTATGAAACCGTACCTATTATTATTATTTGAAGATCATATGAAGACATATTATTATTATTTCAAGTCGTCTTATTATCGTCTTATTATTTACGAAGTTGTCTTATAGAGATCTAATATCGTTCGTATTAGATTTCGACTTATTTCGTAATGAGGTATGTCTTAATCTCGTCTTAATTAATCTTTTGTGACCTTCATGTTGTTCAAAGATTTATGGGAATTATGTTTTATTTATGTCATGTTAATAATATGCTAACATGTGGTATCAAAGCTTAGGTTATTGAACTCATGATTTTCCATTAATTAAGATTAAGATTATACGTCATATTATTAGTCCGTATTATAAACGTATATGTCCATTAAGTATATGTTAGCGGTGTGAATGTTATATGCGTGTGATTGTGTAAATCAACAGTAAGGGTATATATTTTGTTTACACATAACTGATAAATCTTAAATCATACTCTCATGCAATTAATTTGTAACAATTATAATCAAGTATATAATGTTATCTCTCCACTATGCACTTATTATTTGAATTAGTCCCATGATTGGTTGATTACTTGATTTTTTATTCAAGTTAATTGCTTGATTTTTTTAATATGATGTATTAATGTTAATAATGAACATGAGATACTTAACGAATTATAGTACTGCATCCATAAATCGTGTTGCTTAATTTTATTTCTATGCACTAATTATATATTGGATAAAAGTTCAAGTTTTTCGTATTAATAATAATTTGGACTTAGTTAACGAGCGTGATATTGATGAATTGTTGTCAATTTACGGTTATTTTTGTCATTATTATTGTTGTTGTTATGATGTACGGAAACTTTGATGAACATGATATTATGACTTAAAATTCCATTATTTCATAAGTAATTCCATGACAATATGATTATGATATACTCCGTATGATTATGATTATTTACTGAAACGTGGTTTCGCCGTACTGCATATGCTCATTCGATATAATTTAATCGTTTGACAAATAATGATTTATGATAAGGTATAATTTCATATTTGGTTTTAGATAATGATAATATGAAATTCTTATGGCTAAATTGTACCGCAGTGAATTTACAACTTAAGTTTTATTTTGACATAATAATGTCATTATATCGTTCACATATAAAAATATATATTTACCCGCAGGTAGATTATATTACCATGTGTAACATTCTATTTATTTAAATATTTTAGTGACTACCCACAGGAGCACTATTATTAAAGATATGTTGTTTCACATATTGAAGTCTTATTATTTATGTTGTTGTAGACACCCGCATTTTGACTGCCAGGTGTCTATGGTAGTTTCCCAAAAAACACCCGATGATGATCGGACGCTAACATGCTTCTATGCGCTCGGATACGGGCTCAAATCCATTAATCGTTGGCTAACACACTTACGGAGTACAAATCTCACAAAATCAACCTCAAATCCAGGCCCAGCGGGCCGTTTATAATCAAATAAGGCTAATTAGGGCCGAAACCGACACCAGAAATAAAACCGACTTTTTGCGATTGGGTCAACCCTGGTCGAAGTCATTTCCGAGACATGCAAAAACAAACCCTCAAACATCAAAAGTCCAATTCAAACACAAACCCATGAAATATCCATGGTCAAGGTCCAAAAGACTGACCCGCGCGACCCAGCTGGGCCACTCGATCGAGTGCCTCACCCACTCGATCGAGTGGGCCCTTATTCAAGCCCGACGGCTGACGCGCGAGGCCACTCGACCGAGTCAGCTGCCTACTCGGTCGAGTAACCCTAAACCGTAGCCCTAGCTTTTCCTATATAAGCAACCCTCATGCAACCACTTTACACAACTTTTCGAAACCCTAGTGCAACCATACACACACATACTACACCTCTTACAAACCCTAATCAAACTCTAGCAATTCTACACTAACAAAAAACCCTAAACCTAGTTTTAGGAATCGACCCCAAGCCACCACAATTCAACCTCCATAAACCTCGAAGACTCTTGTGTTAAAGCCACGGTTACGAGTCCGCGCCGAGACAAGAACATGTAGGTTGAGGGTGTCAAAACCCTCTCTTTTCTCCTTCTCTTCTTCACGTCATCTTCGTCTCCCTCTCATCATCTTTTTTTTGTTTTTTTATTATTTCATTTTTTACACCATAATATCGATAGTATTAATATCAAAGCACTAAAATACCTATCAATTTGTGTCGAGTATGAGTGATATTGGAATAAGGAAATCCGAATATACAAGTGTACTGCACACGCGTTGACGGTCGCTTGTTCCGATATCCCGATTACTCGATTATTGAGATAGGTCAACTTCAACAATAATTTTCGTATCGTTTGTATTATTATTGTTTTTCGCATGTCACATCGATTCCTCAAAAAAGCAAACATCGTATTTCAATAAGGGTCGAAACCCATTGACACGGATCCGACATCACAATCCCTAGGGATTTATTTCGATGTCGGAGAAGTCGAGGGAATCAAGTCTTTTTTTTCATTCAAGTAAGCGTCGATTTTAGTTTCGATACCAATTCCATAATTGGATATCGAGTCTAACAATCAAGTCGTATGAATTAATTAACGCGATTTATTCATATCACGATAACTAATTTAAAACGACTAAAATCAATTTATCTTTTTTTATATTTCACTCTAATATTCCATATTGATTCAAATAATCGAATGTGGGATACAACGAGTATTCGAAATTAGAATCGAGTATAAATTCAACAATATTTATATTCGGTTCAACAAAGTTCGCGATTTATAAAAAAACCAAGTCGAACATAAATTGTGCAATATTTATGCCCGATTCGGTAAAATCATTGAATTATCAAAAATCAAAAGCAATTTCAAAATCAACATCAAAATTGCAAACGAATTACAATTCGTACAGGGGGCACTCGACCGAGTGCCTAGCCCATTCGGTCGAGTGGCGCCCCAAAAATCGAACCAGAATGTTTTTTACGACCTCCACTCGATCGAGTCTCACAGTGACTCGGTCGAGTGGCCATGTACTCGACCGAGTTAGTCAATAACTCGGCCGAGTATGGTCTAAAACGAGGAACAGAAACCTCTTTTCGGGATCTACTCGATCGAGTCTATCGACCACTCGATCGAGTAACCTCATAACGATTAACACAATAAATCGTACATTATTCTATTTTCAAAACCCGATAGTATTTCACGACTTAGGTCAACACGTGCATAATTAATCACGTGTATACTATCTTTTCAAACCATGCATCATCTTGTACATCATTCAATTCAATTCAATACTTGCGCAAACCGTTATTATTCGTTATACCTTCGCATCGTTACTAACGCGTTTGTTGTTTCTTTTGTCAATATTACTTTGTGTTCGTTTATTGTACTAAATGAACCCGCATGCTAAATTCCACTTTGACGTAGAATTAATTGCATTAAATTGACTTAGAAACCCTTTTCGATTCCATTCACATGTTTAGGGAAAATACTCTTTGCATATCATTTTCCCGTTTAACTAGCGCGCGTATTGTAAGTCATTCGAATTCTTAGTAGAGGCCGCTAATGTGCGGGCGGGGTTGGGTGTCCTTTGTGGGCTTCCCAACACGTACCCTCACCCCTTACTCATAGCCTCGGTTTCCGGATGCCCGAAACCGTTGGCGCACGAGAGTCATTCAATACACAATATCCGATAATGTCGGTATTGGTATCAAATGCAAAGTGACGAGCCCAATAAACTCTGACATCAGAAATGGGCCGTATTTTGTAAACGGACCACTACGACATAGAGTGGGCTCGAATGGTTCCGAATAACCACAAAATTCGGTGGCGACTCCACATAGACCTAAATTTCATTTCGATCCGTTTCATATGAAGATTCATTCGCCTACCCAAACCCGCGCGTGGCCGCGTCGGGGTGGACCTATGTCATGTCCACAGTTGTCTTATTTTATTACAACTAAAATTTACCTAACCAAGTGAAATCTTATGTTATAACTCTGTTGTCGAGCTTAATAGAACGAACAAACTACTCTGAATGAAAAAAGTAATTAATTTAAGTTCACCTAGAAGTTAATGAAACTGGATACTTGTCTTCGCAAAGACAAGCCGACTGACTTAACTTCTGCAAGTATTGCTCAAATATCCTTCCATAAATTTTGGAAGAGATCTGACAGATTATGCATTTTATTATTGCGTTGGATAATACCAACATTAAGACTTATGAAATCATTGTATGGACTGGAACAAGCATCGAGACAATGACTTAAAGTTCGATAAAATCATTACAGATTTTAAAGAAAATATCATTGATCTGTGCATAAATCTAAAGATCAGTGGGAGTAAGTTCATATATTTGATTCTATATGATGATATTTTATTAGCCAGAAACGATTTTGGTTTATTACATAGAACCAATACTTATGTCTTAAATGGCTAAATAAATATCCTTATGCATCCCTGGTTGGTAACTTAATGTATGCTCAGGTAAACCTGATATTATTGATGCTCACATATAGAAAATTAGATTACCCACAGGTGACTAGTTATTCCGATTCAGATTTTGGGGATGTTATGACACAAGTCACTGTACTCACAGTTGCTTTATACCTCCACCATGGAAGCTGAATATGTGGCTTATTCCGAGGCTTTAATATAAGGAGCATGATTGCATAATTACCGTGATAATAATGAAATTGCAATCCTTTTCTCCAAGAATGATACGATACCTAAGGGATCAGAACACATGAACCTTAAATATCTTTTACTGAAGCAAGATGTTAGATTACGAATTAATGAGATCTCCTTAATAATTCTACACTTGCTATATAATATTATTTCTGTTTTTCCATTGTGTACACATTTATTATTGGATGAATGATAACGGAAATATAGTCTTTTTAAGACATTATGTGGACCATTACGTAGAACTCCACTTATGGCTTAACTGTTCAATTCGTTGATGTAGTGGTACATGGAAGTAAGCATGTTGCAGATTGACATGTGCACGCCATGACTCTGTTTAACGATTGAATTAATCTAGGCACTTATGAACGTCGATATAAATGAAATGTTTTAGCATAGTATGCGCAACTTATATATTCTCTAACGAACATTACAGATGTTCCAATCGACCAAGTAGGAGACTGTAAGAATATTTTATGATATAATAATATTATGGGATATGAAATATATCTTCCTTATTATTATGGTAATATTTCTTTCTCATAATTGTGGTCTTATTGGAAATCGTGATCTTAAGAGATATGCTATCACAATAATATCGGACTAAATAAGGAGTTTTCCATATTTACTCAACCTTGATGGAAGGTCGAGATTACCGTAATCTAAAACTCTAATAGGAACCGGTCCACTCTCTACCTATATAATGAAGTCTTTCCCATCAGAAACTCCATATGAGGAATGAAAACGTAATGCGTGAATAATGAATAAGAGAACAACACACTTATTACGTTATGGGACAAGAGGGAGAAATCATTCCTATTAATTATGAAACCATACCTATTATTATTATTTGAAGATCATATGAAGACATATTATTATTATTTCAAGTCGTCTTATTATCGTCTTATTATTTATGAAGTTGTCTTATAGAGATCTAATATCGTTCGTATTAGATTTCGACTTATTTCGTAATGAGGTATGTCTTAATCTCGTCTTAATTAATCTTTTGTGACCTTCATGTTGTTCAAAGATTTATGAGAATTATGTTTTATTTATGTCATGTTAATAATATGCTAACATCGAATTGCAGCTTGTTTTTTTGGATAAAGGTGCGACAATACTATTGACTGATTAATGATAGTTTAATTTTTTTACACCTAAGGTATGTCCAACTAATTAAGAATGTGTTTTAATTATTTAGTTGGACTTAAGGACAATCAATAATTATTTTTGTTATATAACTTTCTAAGGTTTAAGGGTAATACGGTAATAAAGTAATCATCCCACATGCAAGTTATTTGGAGACAGATAATATGGGTTCATTGAGGTTATTGAGTTTAGGGGGAAGAAAAGGGACTTATGGACATGATCCTATGCCTCATTATAAAGGATCACAAGATCATTCTAGTAAAAAAAACTCAAATACCTCAAGAACAATTGATTTTAAAGAAATTCACTAAGGAAGAATGAATGTAGTTTCAGGGGATTACATTGTTTTCATGTCATGACAGACATGTTACAAGGTAATAACATATTTATATTACATACATTCAAAAGTAAGAGTTAAATGATGAAACAGTAGAAAAATATTCATTCAGCATTTTACCGAATCATTGAAATTTCTAACTAATACATGTGAGTTTATACGTGTCATCAATAAAGTATTAAGTCATTCGACAATAAAGAAACTTTGGAATTGTTTCATTACCTATAAGTATAAAGCATATTGGTTTCAAATGCTTATTTATTACCAAGACAGACTCATT
Organism: Agrostemma githago; assembly: GCA_958450325.1. Lineage (NCBI taxonomy): Eukaryota > Viridiplantae > Streptophyta > Magnoliopsida > Caryophyllales > Caryophyllaceae > Agrostemma > Agrostemma githago. The sequence continues at coordinate 44,889,625 of OY288244.1, forward strand.
CGGTAATGAGACAGTAAAGTTTGTCATGTCAATAATGGCTATAAAGACAGTTGGCATATCCGGTTATATATATATGGAGTTACATTGGATGAATGGTAAAGACAAGTTTGTCACCCATTGTTGCAGATACTGGAAATCTTAACTCGATAGATTCAAGGTAAAGTTTATGCAAGTTAAGGTTAATAATCATCTAATGAAAACTCAAATAAGGTTTTCTGTCAAAGAGTACATCAATCTACCATGATATTATCTCATTTGGTTTTGTATGAATGTGGTACATGATTGTAGATACTCGAGATTCAGTGGCAGTATGAAAATATACCAACTTTTATACCCTTTCAGTAAATAGGACTAATGCAGTCTCATTGATGTCCTTAAGGAGAAATTCATTTAGAATACACAGTATTACTTAAATCCATGTACTTCAGGATATTTTTTTATGTGTTTAAGTAATAAGGTATAGTTAAACTTAGTTTGTACATGTTTGGATATTGTGTACATTCTATAGTTTAATTGACAGATATTAAGGGAATACAGTAGGATATTGAGTTCCACTAAGGGCAGCCAAACGTATTGTGTGTCATTTATATTTGGAATGTTATCATATAAAGGAGATCGATTCAGGTTGAGATCATTTGGTATTTCAACTCCTATTTAGTCATGCTTATTTGTCACAAGCTAAGGCTACAAATTAAGTTCGGTATTGAAAGACCATTTAAGTTATTTGTGAAAAAGTGACAGTTATTATAGTTTCAAATAATAATACAAGTGATGTGTTGTTATAGAAACGATTCAGAGTGAAAGGTGTCTAAGATATGTTTGTACGAACTCCATTTTTGCGGATCCGCTTACTAAGGAATTACCACCCACGGTCTTTCTTGAGCATATTGCTCAAATGGGTGTTGTCGGTTCTAAAGATATTCAGGTTAAGTGGGAGTTTGTCACATTAGACACATTATGGTATACGGTTATTCAGTTCTGCAGAAATAAGGTTTACGGTTTTCAGTTTCACTTTTTCTCATTTGGTTGATCTCACTAAGGTTTAAGGTGGACCAATTGGAAATATGCATATTTGGTTCATATTCGATTGCTATTTCCATGCAACACTACTATACTAGATTCATGTCGTTAGTTATGTTGGCATATGTGATCATTGATGGGTCCTGTTACGTCAAACTGTGGCAAAGGCCGCTTTGGTTCTATGCAGATATGATTGATGGACCGAATTGCTTAAGACAGTTAGAATGTTTAATAGCATTTTTGAGCTCATCAGGTTATATTGTAAATTCAATTTTCATGTGTTACACGTATATAGATGTATTTGGTCCAAGTGGGGGATTGTAAGAATTATGGGCCTAAATTCAATATACGTGGACAAATTATTTATTCGAGTGATAATTGTATTTATACTCTATCTATTAAAGTTAAGCCCAAATATAAAGTGATCTACTACGGTATTATTCACGGACTTACATATACGTCTTAAAAAGTATGGGCCAGACTATTATCTACAAGTGTAAATACCCATTAGGTTTTCTAATGTTCGATGGACGCATTAGAATTAGGAGGCTATATATAGCCACCAGGGTTATCGTCCCTGGTAGCACACAATAACCTAATCTCTCCGCCTTCCATCAGTAGAGAGATCCATATAGTTTGTGTGTCTACTAGAAGACCTGATCCAGAAGAGTGCCATGACGTAAGTTGTGTTTTATCAGTATTATCAGGTACGCTTCCGCTACAGCTAATTACAGTTTATTACCGATTAATTTAGTATGAAGTTTCATTCTTGGTTCAAATTAAATCTAACAATTTTCCCTTTCTTCATGCTAGTATAATACAGTTTGAGTTATTTTTTAACTAGCTCTCCTACTATTCCCTTCGTTTTTTATTTATTGCCTCGTTTCATTAAAATACCTCACCTATATATCGATTAAACTGGGCGATATATAAAAACTGGAGGGAGTATATCTTACATTACATTCTGCTAGTTATGGCTTATTTATGTCATTGCATCTGTTCTCTATCGGTCGTTTGTGTTTCACGGATTGTGTATTACGACTTTACGAGTAATATCTACATTTAGCTGCTTTTTCTAGTATGGTAGTTGCTTTATCTAATGTTCCAATTTTCATAGGAGCGTGAGTATTCATAATAAAAGCTGATGAAGAAACTAAGTCACAAGTTAGAAATAGTAATATATAGCCATATAGCCACCAGGGTTATCGTCCCTGGTAGCACACAATTACCTAATCTCTCCGCCTTCCATCAATAGAGAGATCCATATAGTTTGTGTGTCTACTAGAAGACCTGATCCAGAAGAGTGCCATGACGTAAGTTGTGTTTTATCAGTATTATCAGGTACGCTTCCGCTACAGCTAATTACAGTTTATTACCGATTAATTTAGTATGAAGTTTCATTCTTGGTTCAAATTAAATCTAACAATTTTCCCTTTCTTCATGCTAGTATAATACAGTTTGCGTTATTTTTTAACTAGCTCTCCTACTACTCCCTTCGTTTTTTTATTTATTGCCTCGTTTCATTAAAATACCTCACCTATATATCGATTAAACTGGGCTATATATAAAAACTGGAGGGAGTATTTCTTACATTACATTCTGCTAGTTATGGCTTATTTATGTCATTGCATCTGTTCTCTATCGGTCGTTTGTGTTTCACGGATTGTGTATTACGACTTTACGAGTAATATCTACATTTAGCTGCTTTTTCTAGTATGGTAGTTGCTTTTACTAATGTTCCAATTTTCATAGGAGCGTGAGCATTCATAATAAAAGCTGATGAGAAGCTGAGTCACAAGTTAGAAATAGTAATATGGCCCAGGAAGATGGCCAATTGAATCGTATTGGATTGAATTAATGGGGTGAGTCTATAAACGAGGTGAGCAATATTAATGTGCGTGATTACTTAAAGGAAAGATGATGGTACAGTGAGGGTTTGACAATTAGGTAACAGTTAAGATGCAACGGTCGACATACCAATAGATCTATTAATGATTAATTAAGATCTATAAATAAATCATCCATACAATATTCTTCAGATAACGTTCCGTTATTAGGTTAACTAGATTAAAGCCCGTGCGCTGCACGGGTTAGTTGGCTTATTTACGTTGAAAAAAAATTATATAGAGTATATTTAAATTATGCCATCATTTGTTTACATGGAAATAAAAGACCTCATATAAAGATTAAAAAATAAGGATAAATTGATATTTTATACCTTAAATAACATCATTTTCAAACTTTATACCTTGAATATCTTTCTCTCAAATTAATGTTTAATAGATTATTAAGACAAATTAATATTTAATAAAACAAATTTAAAGTTTCTTTTCATTTAACAAATTTCACTATTGTGGGGAAAATAATTAAAACTCATAATATCTCTCTTTAAGACAATACTCGATAAATATTATTTGGGTTGATAGTTGAGATATCTATCTATGAACCAGTAATGACTTCAATTTCTCCGGATTTCCCACCACATTTCTCCGGATTGATCATGGCGTGTGTTTCCTCAACTTTCTTCACTTTGTCCCTTAATGGAAATCAGTTTGGATACTTCAAAGGGAGAAGAGGCTTAAGAGAAGGGGACCCAATCTCCCTCCTCCTATTTACTCTTTGTATGGAGTATTTGTTAAGAACTCTAAAATATGCCACTGAAAAGCATCAATTCTAGTTCCATCGAATGTGTAAAGAGTTGAAATTGACCCACTTGATGTTTGCAGACGATTTGTTTATGACCTGTAAAGGAAATGCCTCATCTATCCTTTTATTGATGAAAGCGTTCACCACTTTCTCCAACACAACGGGCTTGCAAAAAAAAATAGTAGCAAATCTGAGGTCTACTTCAATGGTCTCACTCCTGGATTGAAGCACGACATTTTCTCTGTGGCTGGATTCAGGGAAGGAAGTAAGCCATTTAGGTACCTTGGGATCCCAATTAAACCGGGGAAGCTATCCAAAGATGACTGAAAAATACTCACTGATAAAATAGTGGCTAGAATTAGGAGCCTTGGATCAAAAAAATTGTCTTACGACTCAGTCTTGAATACTCTTCATACATACTGGGCTTCCATCTTTATTCTACCAGCTGCAGTTATTAAGAGAATCGAGGCCATATGCAGAAATTTTCTATGATCAGGGAGTAGTGAATATCATAGAGTACCGTTAGTAGCGTGGGATAGAATCACTGTGTCAAAGTTGGAGGGTGGACTGAATATTAAGCAGGTAAAAAATTGGAACAAGGTTGTTGTCGCAAAACTAGTGAACTGGATATACACGCAACCTGATAAGCTGTGGATCAAGTGGGTGAAACAGGTTCATCTGAAAGGGCAGGGATGGGATGATTATGTCCCGAAACCATCTGATAACTGGTCATGGAAGAGTATTTGCAAAGTTAAAGAATGTATGAAGCATGGATACCAGAATAATGAATGACAGGTAGCTTTAGGAGGATATTCAGTTGCTAGTGGCTATGAATGGTTAAGAAAAAAACAGTCGACAAAGGAGTGGACTTAAGTTTCTTGGTGTAAATGGATTACTTCTAAGCACTCAGTCATTGTTTGATTGGTACAAATGGGAGGAATGAACACAATGACTAGATTATATGGGTTTGGATGTAGCGAGAGCGATAGATGATGCCTATGTCAATCCCATCCTTAAACCATTGATCATTTATTCTTCTCCTGTGCATTCAGCAGGAAGGTGGTGCGATGTATTGATGACTGGTTTGGTCATGTTAAGGGCCTGAACGATGGGAATTACTAGAAGATCAATACAGTCATTCTTGCATCCTACTCCTACTTCATTTGGTCGCAAAGGAACAACGCGAGAAAAAATGAGATGATCATAAGGCTTAAATACTTAGCAGCGAACATCAGGAAGGATGTGAAGTTGAGGATTCAGACCGGGATGCCTGGTCAAAGCTTGGGATGGTAGAGTCTCGTAGCATAATGCTGATGTATGTTTAATGTAGCGAGCAGTAGGAAGGAATAGCTTCTTTTCCTTGTTTTTTCATAGTTTGAGATGTATAGTGCAACTTCTCTTTTTTGATATATATAATCACATTTTATCAAAAAAAATGACTTCAATTTATAATCATGGTATCACCCCGTTATGATATTTTTCACTGTGGTACAACTATACTACTTCCTCTTTCCTTCTATCTTCTTCCCATATTCTATTTCCGTTTCTCTTTCTATCTTCTTCTCATCATAAATATTTTCTATTTATGGAAGAAAGAAGTATATATATATATTTAATTTATACATAGTAAATTTCACACAATGACATTATTCTTTTAATGTTGGACAAACCAGCTGCTAACAATAATCTATAAATAAAAGCATAATTTTTCGATGTGGGATAATTTTATTTAATTTTATAGCTTAAGGATCAAAAGCTTTTTGTTTGAAATCTAAGAGCGAATGATTATTTTTATTTATAATATAGAAATTCACCGCCTTGTTATAATTTTTCAATGTGGAATAATTTTACTATTTTTATATGTAATATATTCATACTTTTTTTTAACAAATAATATGAAAACCATAACTTTATTATAATTTTTTGATGTGGGAAATTTTACCCACGTTTATAGTCCTAAGAGCTTTTTAACACTCAAAAGGGACATTTTGCTTAAGTTTATTATAGTCTTAAGAGTTTTTCTAGAACTCAAAAGATGTTTGGTTGATATCTATGAAATTCACAACTTTATAATAATTTTTCGATGTGGGAAATTTTTACTCAAGTATATAGTCTTAACCAAAAATTTTAAGACTCGAAATTTTGTGATAATTTTACTTAATTAAGTTTATGATCTTAAGGGCTCTTCTTAAGACTTAAAAGAGTTTGTTTTTTCATCTAAGTTGTTAAGGACGGACAATTACACTTATTTATATAATAGAATTCGATCACCTTATTACAATTTTGGACAAATGATTGATCTTATTTCTATAATAGAATTTCATCACCTTATTATAAATTTTCGATGTGGGATAATCTTACGTAAGTTCTCAAGTCTTTTAAGACTCTAAAGTTTTTAAATAATATCTAAGAACGAATGATTAATCTTATTTATAATATAGAATTTCATCACCTCATCATATTTTCGATGTATGATAATTTGACTTAAGTTTAGATATAGTCTCAAGAACTCTTGGGATACTTTTACTTGTGTTGATAATCTTAAAAGATTTTTAAGACGCAATAGAGTTTTGGTAGATATCTAAAAAGAAATAATTAGTCATATTTATAATATATAATTTCATTACCTCATCATAATTTTTTCATGTAGGATAATTTTACTTAAGTTTATGATCTTAAAAATTCTTTTTAACACTCAAAAGAGTTTTTGTTGATATCTATAATGAATGATATCTAATATAGAATTTCATCACCTTTTTATATTCGATGTGGGATAATTTACTGTCTTAAGAGCTCTTTTTAAGACAAAAAAACACACGTTTATTCTTATAAAAATAGCATCATATCAAAATATCGAAAGTATAATTAGTTTTATAAATCTATATCGTTTACTAAAACTGATGTATTAGTATGAACTAATATTTTAAATATTTTGATATGATGCTAGTTTTAGTAAAGTTTATAAAAATAGAATTTTCCTAAAATAGAAAGCTTCCTATTTTAGAATATATTGTTTATTCCTTTTATCTCTATATTATTTATGATGATTATCTCTTTTGAATATCGATAATGGCGTGTTTTGGAATTATGGAGTAAGGATATGTGTGGGGTTAGAGTAATACAGTCTAGGTTATACTATTATGCCATCAACTATAAGGCTGATGTCTCCATTTGAGATGCATTGGTTGTTGAACTGGATACATGGTGTCCAAGAGTATATAAACATTGTGCCCTTAAGCTAGATATCGCATCGTTTTCTTTGCCGTCATTTAAACTGGATACATTTGATGTTCAGGAGGGGTGTATGCATGTTACTTATGCTAGAACATCGCATTGGTAAGTCCTCGCCCTATTATGGTTAAGTTGCCTAGTTAGAGACCTTGGATCTTCGTTGCACGTGATGTTGTTACGCCAGTTTTGAATATTATTATTTTTATCGATAAATTTGGATTTGCAGATTGACAAATGTTTTATGTTTTCTCTGAAAGCTTATTTTTATTATAATGTTTTTGTTGTTTTCTTTTTTTTACTATTTTTATATAATAGTAATTACAGTTTTAAAATCTTGTAATATGGCTGGAAGAACGTCGTCGTTGCTCCTCACTGATTGTGACTGTTATCTTTTTAACATGGCAGGTATATGTGTTTCCTTTGGATGGGCTAGCGAGCGGTTGTGGATCCTACTTTGCTTTTTAACAAATTTCTGTACTATGGATTGTTATACCCCGTTTGAAGATTGTTTTTCTTTTTGCCATTTTTATTTAATGGCTCATGTTTGACTTTATCACTTTATTTTATTAAAACATAGTTACAGTGTGTTATAATCCCACATCTACAATGTTTGCGCCACTGCATTGCGTTAGTATTTATAGGGGATTACAGTTGGTATCAGAGCAATCCTGCGACTGTGTATTTGGCACCTAGCAGGGTAGATTCTGTGTCAGTGGTTATGTTATCAGGCGCAACGATGTCGTTGCGTTCTTCAAGTGGGAGTGATTGAAACACCCCACATTGATTTAAGATGTCCTATTTATGAGCTTAAATGACTAGTGCTTAAAGGGATTGAAAGTACTACTCATATCAACAAAGTGCACTTTCTTTTCTGGTTGTCCATACAAAAGAACTCCTTATTTAAGCGTGCTTGGCTGGGAGTAGTCTAAGGATGGGTGATCTCCTGGGAAAGTTTTCGGGATGCGCATGAGTGAGGTCAAAATGCGCTGAAAAGGACTCGTGTTGGTCTGTGGGATCACTACAGAGTATGGTGAGCTATCGCGACTAACAAATTTTGTCCTAATTTGGGCCGGAGTGTTACATTTATAATATAAAATCATCATCTTATTTTAATTTTTTTGAAATATGGGACAATTTTAAGTTTGTAGTCTTATTAAGATCTTCTTTAAGACTCACAAGTTTTTTTTATCGATATTAAAAAAACAATAATTACTCTTGTTTATTATATAGAACTAGATTAAAGTCTGTGCGCTGCACGGGTTAGGTGGCTTATTTACATTGAAATAAAGTTATATAGAGTAAATACTATATTTAAACCGTGTCATCATTTGTTTACATTGAAATAAAAGACCTCTTATAATGATTAAAAAATAAAGGTAAATTGATATCTTATACCTTAAATAACATCATTTTCTCAAACTTTATAGCTTGAATAACTTTCTCTCAAATTTCTGCTCTGGCGATTTGAGGGCGATTTCTGGCGTCGTGCGGCGTTTTCCGGCGCCTTTTCCGGTTTGACGGTGACAGACTGACTCTGCTCCGGTTCTCTGGTTACGTGATTCATGAGAAAGAAGATTCCCCCCCTGTTAGGGGTTTAAAACCCTTAATTCGAGCGAAAGATGTTCTGCTGCGTGGTAATTCTAACGGCGCAAAACCGAAGAAGGTTTCGAACTCCGGTTCATCGGAGGCGGAAGGTAGTTCTTTTGGAAATGCTAAAGTGAACGAAATCCCAGGCCTTAATTATGCTTCTGATTCGGACGATGTCGAAATCTCTGAGGAGGTATCTGAGTATGTCCCTGAGACTAATCTTGTTGTGTCTTCGAAACCCAATGAACTTGGGTGGACACAGCGAGATGGGAAAAAAATTGTCGAGGCCGAAGAAGAGGAAGACATATTGCAATTCTCTGAAGAGGATGTTGAGGAAGAAGTTGAATATTGGAGTAATTCGGTCTACTGTTTCATCATGGGTGCCAACCCTCCTTGGGAAGTGGTAGAGGGTTTTGTGAGAAGAATTTGGAAATAGCACGCGATTGACAAAATTTCGTTCTTGCCCAATGGAATTTTTGTTGTTCGCTTTAAGGAAAAACAGGCGAAGGTAAATGTTCTGAACCATGGCTTGTTTATGTTTGATAATAAGCCTCTTATAGTGAAAGAGTGGACTCCTGACGCTAAACTTGATAAGGAGGATGTCCAAGAAGTTCCTATTTGGATACAATTACCTGAGTTGCCTTTAAAATTTTGGGGTAAATGTCTTCCTCGTATTGCTTCCTTGGTTGGACCGTATGTTAAGTCCGACTTAGCTACGGAGGAGCGATCTAGGTTGGGTTATGCTAGAGTTATGGTGTTGGTGAAGGTTGGACAGAAATTTAGGAATTCTATTAAGTTCATGGATGAACTTGGGAATGTGGTGGAAATTTTTGTCAAATATGAATGGAAGCCCATTTGGTGTCTTAAATGTAAGAATTATGGTCATGAAAGAAGTGATTGCAAGAGAGAAGAATTGAGGAAGGCTAGAGTTGAGGCTAAAAAAAGAAGGGTGAGGCTGGTTTTATGCAGGCTGCAAAGGGACGGACTCCTGCAGTTCAGAATGCTGCACAGAAGTCTGCTGTTGGTCAGAATGCAATTTTACAGGGTGCAATGCGTACTGCTGCTGGTCAGAGCGCTGCCACTGGTTAGAATGCTGTTTTGTCTGTGCGCCTGGGACAGCAGAATCTGGCCGCAGCTGGTGTTCGGACTGCTGGTGTGTCCATTCCTAAGGCTGCAACTGGGAACACTGTTTTGAAGTCGAGTTCTTTTGTGAACCCTGATATGCCTTTTGTGGACATGTTAAGGGGATCACCAAAAAAAGCGGGGGGTGAAGGAAAGGATCGGGCTGGTCTAGAATTAGTTGTTCATGGAAGTACATAATATTGGATGTTGGAATGTGCGCGGCATGTGTAATATAAATAAGCAGCGTGCAATCAGTGAGTTCATTAGGAGACAACAGGTAGACATCTTTGGTTTACTTGAAACAAAAATAAAGAATAAAGCTTATGCAAAAGTTCATCAATTTTTTTTTTGAATTGAGCATAACGACGAATAGTCATTGTCATGAAGGAGGTCGAGTTTGGCTCTTGTGGAAGCATGAGAGAGTGAACTTGACGATTGTGGAGTATAGTAGTCAAAGTGTCCACGTCAAAGTTTCAACTAGCTCAGGGAAGGATTATTGGCTCACGTTTGTTTACGCTTTTAATTCTGCTTTGGAGAGAGTTGGTCTTTGGAGGCGCCTCGAGTCTTATGCTCGTAATGGGCCGTGGATGATTTTGGGTGATTTCAATTGTGTTGTGGACGCTCGTGAAAGACTTGGTGGTTCGTCTTCGGAGGTTGCTATGGGTCAGTTTTGAGAATGCATTTCGAATTGTGAGGTAAGTGATTGCAGGGCTAGTGGGTCGTCGTTCACTTGGAACAACAAGCATAAAGTGGCTGAGACAAGGGTTTTTAGTCGTATTGACCGATGTCTAGTTAATGATGATTTGATGGGTTTGCTTCCGAATGGGTATGCTAATTTTCTACCGGAAGAAACATTCGATCATTGCCTGTGTATTGTTCAATTGGAGCAACCTCCTGTGAGGAGGAATAATTGGAGCTTTAAATATATGAATATGTGGAGCAAAGCATCGGGGTTCAAGGCTTGTGTTGAAGGGAATTGGAGAACCACGGTTAGTGGGACTCCTATGTTTCAGGTTGTTTCAAAGTTGCGTAGCTTAAAGAGGCCGTTGAAGCTGCTCAATGCTGAATGTTTTGCGGATATCGAGAATAGGTGTTGTCAGGCGGAGATGAAGCTCGAGCAGGCGCAAATTAGCCTGCGGACTGATAGATCAGTGGGTGCGACGGAAGAGGAGAGTGTTTTGAATGAGCAGGTGCATGTTCTTCAAGCTGCGAGGGCTGAATTTTGGAGTTAGAAATCGAAGCAAAAATGGGTCAGAGATGGTGACGTTAATTTAGCCTATTTTCACGGGCTTCTTCGAGCGCGAAGGGCGCATAATGCTGTAGACAAAATCGCCGATGGGGAAGGTGTAGAGTGCGGATCGAAGGATGCTATCGAAGGGGCTTTTCTTCGATACTATTTGTCGCTCCTGGGTGAGACGCATGATGTTGAGCCGATTAACGGAGAATTGGTCCGTAGGGGCCCGGTGTGCTCGAAGGACCATAAGGCCATTCTTGAGGCCCGTGTTACTCCGGAGGAGATCAAACAGGCTATTTTCAGTATTCCTCGTGATAAGTCGCCGGGACCTGATGGTTTTTCGAGTCAATTCTTTATTGATTCGTGGGACATAATTGGAGATGATATTGTGAAGGCTGTCCAAGACTTTTTCGTCTTAGGTATGATCCGAATGAGGATACAACTAAAGAATTCAATGAAGTCACACTAGCTCCTAATGGTCCTAGTCCAGCCACATTAGCACCTCCTACTAGCCTAGTAGTGTGCCTCCTTCAATCAGTAAGCTAGCTCGTGTGTGGGTCGAATAAAGGAGCAAATAGTCAAGGTCATATGAAGGCATTAACTTGGGTTCACACTCATTCAAGCATGGGGAGTGCACCGGAGTTAAGAGGATGATTGTGGGCTGATTGTGTTAACATGGTTGCCGCGTCTAAATGCTTCTTGTTAGCTTTGTTTTTAGCTCCTAAGCTTTGTTATTATCACCATTAGAACTTTGTTTGTATCACCCTTGACCAGCCTGGTTAAGGGATATTTTGTAGGCTATAAATAGCCATCAACTTGAATGAATAAGGCATACAATATTCATAACACAAAACTGAGTAAAGCATTGCTTTTCCTTTACGTCCTTGTTGCTTACAAGACAAAGTCTAGAGTTAGTCGCGTTACAAGCTCTAAATTCGCTACTTCAATCGAGTGTTTGACTTAGCACCCGCTTTGTTGAAGTATAGGTCTACTTCACTAAGCATACTATCCCTTGGTTACGGTTCTATCATCCTCACAAACCATCCTTACATTCTGTTTTGTTGCTTATCTTTCATTCATTTCAGAATACTATCAACCTTCACGTAATTTGTTCAAAGTTCATCTTAACTCACATCATTAGTGGTATCAGAGCTTTGGTCTTCCTTTAGACGTAAAGCGTGGCAGGAGTTGTGAACTTTGAAGACCCTAACTTCTTGGAACACCTAAAGAAGGCGTTGGAGAACTACCAGCCCAAGAATTCTCGCTTCCAAGCAAGGAGGGAACCGGTGGACAAGATCAAAGTAAAAGAACTTCCTGAGTTCAATGGTGGTACTGATCCTGAAGTCTACTTGGAATGGGAGAGAAACATGGAGAAGCTCTTTGACTTCAAGGACTTGGAGGACGAGGAGAGGTGCAAATATGCAATCCTAAAGCTAAGCAAAGGGGCTTCCCTTTGGTATGAAGGGCTTAAGGTACAACGCACCAGGGATAGAAAGGGTAAGATTTCTTCTTGGGAGTCCTTAAAACGTAAGCTACGTAAGAGGTATGTTCCAACTACACATAAGTTATCCTTATACAAAAAGATTGCTAATCTCGTACAAGGAAAAATGAGTGTTAGTGAATACATTGAAGAGTTTGAGAACTTGGTACTAATGGGGAAAGTAGAAGAAAATGAAGAGATAAAAATGGCTAGGTTCTTACGTGGGTTAAATCGTAGTATTGCTAATACGGTTGATTTATGTCCTTATTCTGATTTTGATACGTTATGTGGGTTATGCTTAAAAATTGAGGCTCAAGGGAAAGCTAAGTATGAGAATGAATCTAGTAGGAGTCATACTTGGTCACGAGGTGAGGGGAGTAACAAGACCAATTCCGTTAACACTAATCAACCCCTTGTCATTAAGAGTAACCCGACTCAACCCACAAACAAGACACCCACTGAAACTAGTTTGTCCAAAGTACGTTGCTTTAAGTGTCAAGGCTTTGGTCACTACAAAAATGCGTGCCCTAATAAGAGAGTCGTTACCTTAAGAGAAGTCATGTCTTTTAGAGAGGAGATGTGGGAGGAGGAACAACGTATAGGGGCTGTGTTTAATGAGGAGGAGGAAGAGGAGGAGGAAGAAAGAGAGGACTATGAACCCCCAACGTATGATACTGTTTTGGTACTACGTACACTTCATGCCAACCCCATCCCACACAACACCGAGCAAAGGGATCAACTATTCCACACTAAGTGTCAAGTTAACAACAAATGGTGTAGCTTGATCATTGATGGAGGTAGTTGCACAAATGTTGCCTCTACTGAAATGGTAACTAAGTTAGGCCTAACCACCACTAATCACCCTAGACCGTATGCATTACATTGGTTGGATGATGGAAACAAAATAAGAGTCACAAAGCAAGTGAGGGTAGGTTTAACCATGGGGTCTTATGTCGATGAAGTTTTATGTGATGTCATTCCTATGGATGCGTGTCATATACTCTTGGGACGTCCTTGGCAGTTTGATAGGGATGTAGTACACCATGGGAGGAAAAATGAATATGAGTTAAGGGATAAAGGAAAGAAAATCGTTCTAAAACCCATGACTCCCCAAGCTGTTAGAGCTATGGCAGCCAACAAAACTAAGAAGCCTAACCTTACCATATTTGCTAGTGAGAGTGAAGTAGAATAGGCTTTACAAGGGGGGGAACGTGTCTTTGTCATGGTGGCTAGAGAGGAACCCTTAGTAGTTGAGAATGGGCTTGGAGGAAAGCCATTTGAGGAGTTGTTACACGAATTTGAGGATGTCTTCCCTGAGGAATTACCGGTTGGTTTACCACCTATTAGAGGTATAGAACACCAAATCGACCTCATTCCAGGAGCAGCCTTACCCCAATAAGGCAGCCTATAGGTGTAATCCAGAGGAGACTAAGGAATTGCAAAGACAAATTGATGAGTTAATGAGTCGAGGTTATGTACGTGAAAGCCTTAGTCCTTGTGCTGTTCCGGTCCTCTTAGTACCTAAGAAAGATGGAACTTGGAGAATGTGTGTGGATAGTAGGGTCGTTAACAACATTACCATCAAATATAGATTTCCTATTCCAAGGTTGGATTATATGTTGGACGAGCTTCATGGGGCTGTGATCTTCTCCAAAACTGACCTAAGAAGTGGGTACCATCAAATCAGAATGAGAGAAGGAGATGAGTGGAAGACAACTTTCAAGACCAAGCATGGACTCTATGAATGGACGGTCATGCCATTTGGTCTCACCAACGCTCCAAGCACCTTCATGAGGCTAATGAACGAAATACTCAAGGCCTATTTAGGTCGATTCATTGTGGTTTACTTGGATGATATTCTTGTTTATAGCAGGTCTTTGGAGGAGCATATGGAGCACTTAAGGCTACTATTTACAACACTTCGCAAGCAACAACTCTTTGGCAAGAAGGGGAAGTGTGCTTTCTTTGTGGAAAGTGTAGTGTTCCTTGGCTACGTAGTGTCCAAAGATGGAGTGTCCGTTGATCAAACCAAAGTGGAATCCATCCGTACTTGGCCAATTCCTTCCACCATTACAGAAGTAAGATCATTCCATGGTTTGGCTTCCTTTTACAGAAGGTTCATCAAGGACTTTAGTACTATCACAAGTCCTATCACCGAATGTTTGAAGAAAGGTGCGTTTGTTTGGTCCAAAGCTGCCCAAGAAGCTTTTGAAGCCATCAAGGAGAAGTTGTGTTCCGCTCCTATCCTAGCTCTTCCTGATTTCTCTCAACCATTTGAGGTTGAATGTGACGCTAGTGGAGTAGGAATTGGTGCTGTTCTCGTGCAAAATAGGCGCCCCATTGCCTACTTTTCAGAAAAACTCAATGGAGCAAGGCTAAACTATTGCACCTACGACAAGGAATTCTATGCCATAGTAAGAGCTCTTGATCATTGAAGTCATTATCTTCGTACTAACCACTTTATTCTCCATTCAGATCATGAGTCCCTAAAGTACATCAATGGCCAACAAAAGCTAAGTCCAAGGCATGCCAAGTGGGTGGAATTCTTGCAATCCTTTCACTTCTCTTCAAAGTACAAAGATGGTAAAAGCAACGTAGTGGCTGATGCACTATCCCGCCGCTACACTCTATTATCTACTTTGGATGTTAGATTGCTCGGATTTGAAACTCTCAAGGATTACTACAACAATGATGCTGATTTTGGTGAAACTTTCACCAAGTGCAAGGAGGGAGCCTTTGACGAGTTTGTTTTGCAGGAAGGATTTCTTTTCAAAGGAAATCGACTTTGTGTACCCAAGCATCCCATTAGAGAATTGCTGGTTAGGGAAGCTCATGGGGGAGGATTAGCGGGTCATTTTGGCATCACAAGAACCTTGGAGGTCTTAAAGGAAAACTTCTTTTGACCAAAGATGCAAGGGAGTGTCCAACATGTAGTAAGCAAGTGTGTGACTTGCCAATTTGCCAAAAGTTCTTTCAAACCAGGAGTCTACATGCCCTTACCCACTCCTAATAGACCGTGGGAAGATGTGTCCATGGATTTCATTGTGGCCTTGCCAAGAACAGCTAGGGGGAAGGATGCTATCATGGTGGTGGTAGATCGGTTTTCAAAAATGGCTCACTTCATTGCTTGTCACAAAACAGATGATGCTAGCAATGTAGCTGATTTGTACTTCAAAGAGGTGGTACGTCTCCATGGAGTACCTAAGTCCATTGTTTCGGAACGTGATTCAAAGTTCCTTAGTTATTTTTGGAACACATTATGGAGGAAGGTGGGAACCAAGCTCTTATTTAGCACTTCTCATCATCCACAAACAGATGGACAAACCGAAGTTACCAATCGCACTTTGGGCACGTTGTTAAGGGGCCTTGTGAGCAAGACTCAAAAGGATTGGGATGTCAAGCTTGCCCACGCTGAATTTGCTTACAATCGTTCTCCTACTTATGCTACCTCTCACTCTCCTTTTGAGGCCGTGTATGGAATCAATCCTTACATGCCCTTGTTCCTGATTCCTCTACCTAAGGATGAGTTAGTCCACAAATATGCGGAGTCAAAACTTAAGGCTATGATAAAACTCCACGAGCAAATTCGAGAAAGGATCAAGGAGGTAAATGAAGCATACAAAAGAAGGTCCTACAAAAACATGAAACCAAGACTTTTTCAAGAAGGTGACTTAGTTTGGGTTCACTTGAGAAAAGAGCGGTTTCCAAGCAAAAGGAAGAATAAGTTGATGCCACGGGCAGAAGGTCCATACAAGATCATATCAAAGGTGAACGACAATGCTTACAAAGTGGAATTGCCGGATGAGTATGGAGTTCATGCCACGTTCAATGTGGGAGATCTTTCTCCTTATCTTGATGATGATGGCATTTCAGAATTGAGGACAATTCCTTTTCTAGGGGGAGGAGATGATCCGAATGAGGATACAACTAAAGAATTCAATGAAGTCACACTAGCTCCTAATGGTCCTAGTCCAGCCACATTAGCACCTCCTACTAGCCTAGTAGTGTGCCTCCTTCAATCAGTAAGCTAGCTCGTGTATGGGTCGAATAAAGGAGCAAATAGTCAAGGTCATATGAAGGCATTAACTTGGGTTCACACTCATTCAAGCATGGGGAGTGCACCGGAGTTAAGAGGATGATTGTGGGCTGATTGTGTTCACATGGGTGCCGCGTCTAAATGCTTCTTGTTAGCTTTGTTTTTAGCTTCTAAGCTTTGTTATTATCACCATTAGAACTTTGTTTGTATCACCCTTGACCAGCCTGGTTAAGGGACGTTTTGTAGGCTATAAATAGCCATCAACTTGAATGAATAAGGCATACAATATTCATAACACAAAACTGAGTAAAGCATTGCTTTTCCTTTACGTCCTTGCTGCTTACAAAACAAAGTCTAGAGTTAGTCACGTTACAAGCTCTAAACTCGCTACTTCAATCGAGTGTTTGACTTAGCACCCGCTTTGTTGAAGTATAGGTCTACTTCACTAAGCATACTATCCCTTGGTTACGGTTCTATCATCCTCACAAACCATCCTTACATTCTGTTTTGTTGCTTATCTTTCGTTTATTTCAGAATACTATCAACCTTCAAGTAATTTGTCCAAATTTCATCTTAACTCACATCAAGGTAAGCTTTTGAAACAACTTAATTGTGCTAATATTGTGCTCATTCCGAAGGTGAATATCCTCAGTCTGTGAAGGAGTTTCGCCCTATTGCTTGTTGTAATGTTTTGTACAAATGTATTGCTAAAATCATTTGTGCGAAACTTGCTAAAGTATTGCCTCATATTATTTCGCCTGTGCAAGGGGGTTTTATTGAGAGGCGTAGTATTGTGGAGAATGTGTTGATTTGTCAGGATTTAGTTCGGTTATATAAGAGGAAGCGAGTCTCGCCTCGGTGTTTGTTTAAAGTTGATATTCATAAGGCTTATGATAGTGTGGAATGGAAGTTTGTGGATCAAATGTTGAGAGCTCTTGAGTTTCCTGATCATTTTCGCAGATTGGTCATGGAATGTGTTCAGACGGTCTCATACTCTCTTTGTGTTAATGGAGATAACTTTGGTTTTTTTCGGGGAAAGCGGGGTTTGAGACAGGGTGATCCTATGTCGCCTTTGCTATTCACTATTTGTATGGAGTATTTCTCTCGGCTTTTATCGTTTGGTCAGATTGACAAGAATTTTAAGTATCATCCGAAGTGTGGAGCGTTGAAACTCACCCATCTACTTTTTGCGGATGATCTGCTTCTCTTTTGTAAAGTGGAGAAGGATTCGATGGAGTTTTTATGGCGAGCTTTTGCTTCTTTTAGCAGAGCCTCGGGACTTTGTATTAGTGTTGGCAAATCACACGCGTACTTTGCCGGAGTGGAGGAGGATAGGAAGGCCGAGATTCTTCAGATCTCGGGATGTGTTGAAGGTACGTTTCCTTTTCGCTATCTTGGATTACCTATCCAAAGTACCCGTTTAGGGTAGGCTGATTGTGACATTCTACTAGCACGTGTCGGCTCGAGAATTACTAGTATTGAAGCCCGTAAGCTGTCTTATGCTTGGAGATTAACGTTGGTCCAATCTGTGCTGTCTCAGTTACACAATTATTGGGCAATGGTTTTCATTATTCCTAAATTTGTTATGGCTCAGATTGGTTCCTTATGTCGCAATTTCCTGTGGGACGGGGGGTTGGAAGGGAATAATCGAGCGCTAGTGAGTTGGGAGAAAATATGTTGTCCTAAGGAGGAAGGGGGTTTGGGAATTCGGGATTTATATATTTGGAATGAGGCAGCTGTTGGGAAATTGTTTTCGTGGGTCTTTGATCAGCCGGATAGATTATGGGTCCGATTGGTCAATGGCATTTATTTGAAAGGAGGAGATTGGCGTGATTATCAGCCAAATTCGGATGTTACGTGGGCTTGGAGGAAAATTTGTCAGGCTAAGGAGAGAATTAAAATTTTGTTTGTGAATGGCATGTGACATGGTTCGTGTTTCCATTATTCGATTGCAAGGGCTTATCATGACATTCGGCTTCAGAGGCTGAAAGTGTCGTGGGCGAGACTTGTTTGGAGTGCTTGGAGTATTTCGAGACACTGTTTCATTTCTTGGCTGGTGTTTCGGGATGCATTAAACACGAGGAAGAAGCTGTTGAGGTTTGGGGTCGCTGATTCTGACCTGTGTTACTTTTGTGAGGTTGAGGAGGAGAGTATTGAGCATTTTTTTTAGGTTCGAGTGGAGCTCTCGAGTAATTGGTTTTTTACGTGACTGGGTTGGAAAGCAAATACCGTGTATTGACGGGCTGGTTTGGGCGTGCAAATTAAGGGGATCTAAGCTTCAATGTAATGTTCTTCGAGCTATGATTAATGCGTCGATTTATCATATTTGGAGACAAAGGAATTTATGCAGAATCGATGGTGTTGTGATGATGCCTATGAGGGCGGCCAATTTGATTAAGGTGGAGATTAAAAACAGAATTTTGTGTAAGATCAAATATCCGATTATTGCTAGAGATGCTAGATGGCTACATAAATTGATGTAGTCAAACATTTGTACATTGATCATACATATATACACACTTACCTTTTACCAAAAATAAAAACTTTCTCTCAAATCTCCTATTAACTAAGAGAATAACAACTTACTAAAAAGTTCCCTCCAAAATGCATCATGCCTAATATAGAAATGAATATTGATAATTCATGTAATAAATAGAACAAATCAATTAAATTTCAGACAAAAAAGTCAAAATAATTTGAACAAACTTATATAAGAAAATCATCAAATTAAACACAAATATAAACACTTCATTTTTCTAAATAATATTTTTGTTTTTTGAGGTTAATGTCTCTTCAATTTGAAATTATTAGAATAACATCAATCAATAATATATATAATATCTTTATTAAAATATAAATTTATCTTGATTGTTTAACAATTTCTAATTATTCTCTTAAATCTAAATTTCAAAGTTGTGTAATGCAAAAGTTAATATGTAAATTTTAGATTATCTATAAAATAAATTTGCATATGTACCGTGCATTTGCACGGGGTCTATACTAGTTAACATTTAATAGATTATTAAGACAAATTAATATTTAATAATACAAATTTAAATTTCTTTTAATTTAACAAATTTCACTATTGTGAAGTTAATAATTAAAATTCATAATATCTCTCTTTAAGACAATACTCAGTAAATATTTGGGTTGATAGTTAAGATATCTACCTAAGAACCAATAACGACTTCAATTTATACTCATAGTACACCCCGTTATGATAATCTTTCAATGTAGTACAATTATAGTACTTCCTCCTTCCTTCTATCCATCGTAAATATTTTCTATTTATGGAAGGAAGAAGTGTGTGTGTGTGTGTGTGTTTATAGAGAGAGAGAGAGAGAGAGAGAGAGAGAGAGAGTAGAAATCAAGTAAGTTCACCATATGTAAGTAAGTCTATATTAAAGTTACATATAACATACGATAAAGTTACGTTAGTTCAAAATTGATATGTAACTGTAACATTCAGCACTTTTATTACTTCAAATGATAAAGTGTAACTTTAGACTCATTCCGTGTAACTTTAACCACTTTTTGTGTAACTTTAACACTGAAACTTATGAACTTATAAGAATTCTTGACCTTATGAGAACCTACCTACCTATATATATACACACATAGAGAGGGGATCCAGGGAGTTAGTCCTAAGAGTCCCTTAGTCTTAATCCTAACCTTCCATTAATCTTAAGATGGATGGTGGATGGATGGGGTTCAATTATAAAAAAGAATAAAAAGGAGGACTGATATGCTGCTGCGAACGTCGCGCGTCAACCATCACCTAATCAGTCACTTCCCTCCTCTACTGTCATTAATTCTCTCTCTATACTCCCGCCTATTACCCATTACACTTCCCCATCACCCCCTTTTGAATTCATCTCACCAGCCACACAACCATTTCACCAGCCACAAACTCCTCTACTCTCTAAAAAAACCCAGCGTGCTCCATTTGTGCTCCGATTAGTCATTCAACATCTCCGATCATGCATAAAATTCTGATGATCATACGAAGGTATGTTCAAAGTTCCATTCTTGAACTTTTTTTTTTGGAATGTGTAAGTAATTTGTATTAATAATCAATCAAGTCATATACAAGATTTTGTAATTCTATCGACAAAATTCCTATCTCGACTTGTCATTTTGCCTTTAGGAATGTTTTTGATATACCGACTCATTTCTTTTATGATCATACTGCTCACGGCTCTAGGCTTCATCAGACTGCCTTCCATTCTACTTCGATTCCTTTCCTGCCATATTCCATAAATCAGCGCATTAACAACTCCATTCACTATGCCTCGTTTCAGCTTTGTACCTCTCAGGTTATTGCGCCAAGTATTGCTTAAATTGTCCTCAATTTTAATCCCTAACCAAGCTTCAATCCCTTCCTTAATTCTCCTGCTGTAGTTACACTTACAAAAAAGATGTGACATGTCCTCAGGTTCGTCGTAGCATAGGAGGCACTTGTCGTCCGTCGTGATTTGCAATTTGTGCAGTTTCACTTTGGTATTCATTGCTCCATATTGATGCATCCATGTTATCATTCGATGCTTTTGTATAGACCATTTCCCCCATACCAGCCTGAACCAGTCCGTCTCCTCTTCCTTTTCCCTACACCAATGATAACCTCTGATTGTGGTGTACTTCTTCATCAAGGTCCACTCGTTTGTCTCATAACCTGGTTTAAATAACTCTTTAACTTGGCAGATCTTCCTCCAACTCTAACTCGAGTCAGTGTTTAGTTTGTACTCAAGCCATGGTTTTCCTTTTAAGTATATCGCATGTATCCATTGTACCCACAGCTTATCCGGTTGATTATAAATCCACCAAGACATCTTATCAATAGCAAATTTGTTCCAATAGTAGTTCTGTGTGATGTTGAGGCCTTCATCCCTAAACGGTACGCAAATTCGTTTCCAGGCAACCAGTGGGGTTCTCGTGTAAGTACTGCCCCCCTCCCATAAAAAGGTTCGGCAAATTGCATCAATCTGCTTAACCACTCCTGAAGGCATAATAAAAATTGTCGCCCAACAGTTCTGAAGCGTGCTCAGCACTGTTTTTGAACTTTCGATAACCCTAAAACTAATAATGGATTTTTTTGTTCAACTCTGATCATGCATAAACCTTAAAATTGAAAAAAATGCATTCTTTGGTGCAGTCATACGTGGTTGTAGCTGTATAGTCATAAACCCTAAGATTTACTTCATTTTTAATTTCTTTGTTTTGGAGTCCATAATCATGTTGAAGTCCATAATTATCTTGTCGATCTGATATTTCCTTGTTGAAGTACATATTTCTATGTTGAAGTCCATAATCATCTTTCTAATTATGCATGGACATCGGTAATGCGGTTTTTATTGTAAAATCATCTTTCTAATTATATGGGAAGAAAAATGTTTGAAAGTTGAATAGTCATACATAGTAGGTTGTATAGTCACATATTTGAAGCTGTATAGTCGTACTCGTTATGTTGCAGAGTCACAAATGTTTGAAAGTTGAATAGTCCTACAGAGTAGGTTGTATAGTCATACGTTTGAAGCTGTATAGTCGCACTCGTTATGTTGCAGAGTCACGAATGTTTGAAAGTTGTATAGTCATACATAGTAGGTTGTATAGTCACACGTTTGAATCTGTATAATCGCACTCGTTATGTTGCAGAGTCACAAATGTTTGAAAGGTGTATAGTCATACAGAGTAGGTTGTATAGTTGCACTCGTTATATTGCAGAGTCACACAAGTCTGAGGTTGTATATTCACAATCGTGATGTTGTCTGAACACACAATTAAGAATATATAATCACAGACATTTTGTTGTAGATGTACAGTCACACTCATAAGCATGTTGTTATTGCAGCAAGAAGGCTGGTGGAAAGAAAAATGTTCGAACAAAGGCCGGTAAGAAGAAAGACCTTAAAGAGACAGCGGCCGACGAAGTTATTCGCGACCATGTCATTGGTGAGGAAGTGGTTGTGGGACAAAAAATGGCTAAGAAAAAGAAAATTGAGAAGGATACATCGGGGGGCCACATCGTTGGTGAGGTGGATGTGAGGCTGCACAAAATTGTCGATGAGGGCAGTTCAAAGAAGAAGAAGAAGGTCACGTTTGACACAGCGGCCAACAACGCTGTTGTGCGAGTGCCGGAAACAACCGCTCGAAAGAGTGGGGGTAAGAGGAAAAGGGACCAACAACAGGATCAGCCAGTATTGAAAAGAGAGCATGGAGGTCAGCCGAATGTTCATTGTAGGCTCAAACGTTTGTACCAGGTAATTTCAAAAATGACGGTTGATCAGATTGAAAGGGTACGTGATGTGGGCTTCGGCGGGATGTTGGAGTTGAGGTTCGAATCATTCCCCCTAGACCACGCGCTTATGTTCCTCCGTGCGTTTTCTGATGGGTCCCATGTTTTCCGCGCCTCACGCCGGGAGGAATTCATGATATCAAAGTACGACGTGCACGATTGCTTCCAGCAACCTTTTGGACCTCAGCCGGTAAATGTAAGACCAACAAAAAACTAGAAAGGGGTAGACTCACCTGACGTGATCAGGTTAAAGAAAAGTTGGAGGAAGCAGTTCGACGTGGTGAAGGTCGGCGGCCAATTAAATTAGGGAACGTGCACAGGAAGTTAATGGTAACCGATACCGCGGACGATGACTTTGTCCGTAGGTTCGTGTTGTTCGCATTGTCATTGTTCCTCACGCCTACTACGAACAACTCACTCAACCTCAGCCTGCTGGCCGCTGTGGAGGACATGGGATTAATTCGGGAACAGGACTGGTGTACTTTTGTGCTGCAAGATCTGGTGCGGGCGGGTAAGAAGACGCGTGACTCCAGTAAACACCCTCATTACCTCCGGGGATGCATCCCAATTCTGATGATTGCCTACTTCCAACGCTATGATTTTCGTAGAGAGTCTTGCATATACGACATACCATTTATCGGGCATTGGGATGTATGGAGGATAAGCGATCGTCTTGAGGGGGAACTGGAGACGGGGTCACTGGGTAATCAGTTGTGTTCAAAGGTGTCATACCCACGTACATGTGGAGTAACAGGCAACGAGGGTATCCCCGCTATAACTCTGCCCTCTGACAACCAGCGCTCTAGTCCCAAAAGAATAACGATGGGGATCGAGAGCAACGATGAACTGGAGGAAAGAGCTGTGGACGTAAGTTATCTAGCAACCAATTTTTACACCATCAATTATTTGTTCGTAAACCATTTAGTGTGACTGCCTACCTATGTTTATAAAAGCATTTACAGTGACTGCGTACCTGTGTTTATAATACAGTTGAAATTCAATATTCACAGTCATTATGTTGTAGGATCACACTCATTGTGTTGCATAGTCACACACATTTGGTAAATTCATTATTTCGTATAGTCACACACTTTGAGATGCTTAGTCACACTCAGTATGTTGTGTAGTCACAATGATTGCCCTGCACAACCATGTGTTGCCCGACCATGATTTTGCACCATTAAGTTTTACGCTAATGATTTGATTTTGACCGACTTATAGGTCGACCATGAGTTTTTCATGAAGTTCTGAAGGAGTGTGCTAGTCTTTTGCAAGTGCTGTGAGGAGGCTGCCTCCAAAGTAAAGGAAATGGCGATGAGGAACCTGGCAGTTCCAAGTCAAAACCCGACCTCTCAACAATTCTGGGAGGATCCAGCTGTCCTCCAGTATATCGATGAAGTTGTTTCACTGGTCGACCAGTTGAGGCAGACTACCCAGAACGCCCCCGTCATTGAGGGCGAGAGCCAACGCAATACTGATGTCTTCCAGCGAGTACGCAGCATTGTGGAAGGCTTGCGTGGTGCTGGATACTTGGATGAAGATATTGAGAAAGCTTGTGGTAAGAGTACCGGAGGTTACGATGATGAGGGTACTTTGGAAGGTGGCATCGTGTCACCAGGTTTCTGTGAGGAAGAAGATACTGAGGACGATTACGAAGAGGCTGCCGTTGGGACGCCCGAGCCTGTCGAGCCTGTTGGAGAACTTAACGCAGACTGCATGGTGCAGGGTTCGATTAGTATGAGTCTGATCGCAGTGGTCGCTCAACGGCAAGTAGAATGGAAGACGGCGGACGCACGGTCAGCCGTGTCCGAGCTGGCCACGGAATCTATCTTGGCAGCCACCGTTCAAAACGATGGGACGTTAGATAAAGGGACGGGTGAGGTAGTACCGGCTCCGCCCGATGAGACAGGCGCCGTAATCCCAACGCCAAACAATGCGGACGACCAAGTCAATTCAAGCCTTGAGGAGGCACTACACATGGCAGGATGGGATGTAGCAAAAGTTGCTATCCTTACGCCTGTGATGGCAGAGGTCGTCACAGATGAGACCCAGTAAACAGGCGAGATAGTGGGAACTGAAACACACACTGCTACAGGATTACATCATCAGTACATTTTCTACTCTGACGTAGCATTTGAGTGCATGAGAAAAGTTCCAGGAAATTTGGGGTGCACGTTGAACTGTGGGTCTATAATAAGGGGGCAGCTTGTGGTATTTGGATTCATGTGCTCCAATATAGTCATCTTCTCGGATATCCTCAGTGTTTGGAAGGATGTAATCGACTACGTCTTCGACCGATCTACGCCCCGGCCGTTAGGGTACGTATTAATTATGCTGCTCATGTATTTTGGAAGACATATTGTTTTTATATACCTGTGTTAATTGGGACTTTGTTTGATCTACAGCGAAGGATTGGTCGAGTACACAGATTATGACTGTATAGCGAGAGAAGACAAGCTGTCCTTTAAGCCCGGACTGCAGGTGGTAAATAACGTCGTTGACTGCTGGTGTAGGCTACTGAACCAACTAATGTACGAGAAGTCCGCAGCAAGAGTAACCAGTAGATGTTTCTTCTCTCTTGGACATACGGTACAGTCGCAAAATTTACCATGCATAATCACACGCTATAACTTGTATAGTCACACGCAAAAAGATGTACAGTCACACACTTTTAGGGTGTGTAATCAAACACTATAAGCTGTATAGTCACACGCAAAACGATGTATAATCACACACTTTATGCTGTACAGTCACACACCTTCAGGGTGTGTAATCACACACTATAAGCCGTATAGTCACACGCAAAAGGATGTATAGTCACACACTTTACTCTGTACAGTCACACACTTTTGGGGTGTATAATCACACACTAACTACGTGTATCATCGGTGCATGTGAGAAGGCGCCAATACTGGAATTGTGGACGAAAAAAGGCAAAGGCATAAATCTGGACGAATAGATATTTTACGTGTGGGACCAGTGGAGGGAGAATAGTTTCTCCGACTTTCCTTTGGACTCAGACATGGTATTATTCTGCACATAATGTTCGTTAGTAGTTGTTATCGCACAAATTCCTGTTGCATTGGTTGCAGGTGTTCGTCCCAGTTTTATCAGGGGACGAGGGCCACTACAGTTGCGCCTGCATAAACTTCAAATCAGAGAAAGTAGAGTACCTCGACAACAAGTTGTATGATGAGGATTTTTCTACGTTGCCTTACTGTGGCATTGCTCGAATAGCGGTCAGACTCTTTTACGACTATTAAATCAATTTTGTGACTGCGAGTGTGTTAAACAAGTGACCCTGGTTCAACTTGTTTTGTGTTTTTGGCTAATAAAATGGGGGAGTGAATGGTACAGCGAGGGGAAGGAAGGGTGAGAGAGTCCGTGCATTTAGGATGGTGAACATTCCCTTATCTTGACAGGGGGTGGGCTACTTCGCCAATGACTGTGGAGTGTACGTGATGATGCACATGATGTTGTACGCAGGGTCCCCATTTCACTGCTCTTTGTGGACAATGGTGGCCATGAATATGTGCAGCGCAGAGATCGCGACGACCCTTATTCTGAGCGATGTGAACTGGGAGAGGGGCGCTGTTTCGAAGAAAGTACAAGCATTAGGAAAGTACAAGGAAGCGCTGTTGTCCGCCTGTGTGAATTAAAGAACTCCTGTGAAGACAGCCCCCCTGGAGCGGAGGCGTCTGAGCGGAACACCGAAAATGCCTGAACCCCAACCCCAATCAGTCCCAGAAGAAAGCCAGCCAACAATCAAGTCTCGAACATGGGGCGATGGGGATGGGTTGGGTTGCTCTTTAATCCAAGGGGAACCAGACCCCAAGGCCATCATCATGTCGACCTTGTTTAGCATGAACTAGCCGCTGACGAGTGGGATGCTCTGCCTGCAAAGGCACGTAGCCGACTACTGCTTCCTTGATGGTAATGGGTACAAAGAAAGGTACGTAACCGTCTTTGATTACTAGTTCGTCTTGCCTTTACACATACTAACCTATAAGTGCCTCAGTGAACAATTGGGGCACTACAGCGCTAATGCGCAGCTGGGGAGGCGTGACATTCAATCGCTGCCATCCGGAGGTAGAATGAGCGAAGAGTTGCTGGAATGTTGGTCGCACCTGATGAACTGGTTGGAAGCAGGCAACAAACGGCGTAAGTCATCCTCACCTTCTGGTGTAACAATGGTGTGGTTCGGAATTCTACACATGGTATGCCCCCCCTCCCTCTACCTTTTACATTAAATAGTACAAATGACTTCATACACATTAACAGTAAGATGTAAAGTTTGTGTAATAGTAAGGCTAGGTTCACTTTGCACAGTCGCACACTTGAAGGTGTAAAGTCACATGATGTACGTTGCATAGTCAGGCAGATTTACCACTTCTTTCGTATATAGTCACGTTCTGTACGTTGTAAAGTCACACACCTTAGGTTGTACAATCACGCACTTTGTGGTGTACAGCCACACACATGATATAGTTCTGACGACGTACCCCGTCACTTATAGCTACTAATATTCACCCCCGTTAGGAGTTACTGGCACGTATACTAGAATGACCCTACTCAAGTACCCCTGACGACGAAGACCATGACGGTGTGTACGCAGCGTGGGACAGATTCATACGAGACTGCAACGGAACATTCGACTTGAATGTCGAACTTCAGTTTGTCTTGGTATATACTTGGGGGCACTACGCGTGCATCTGCATCAACTTTAGAGAGAGAACCATTCATATCCTCGATCACCAGGCACACGACCCGGTCTCATATATGTTCGGGGTGTCAGGCAAAATAGTAAGTTGCACGAGTCTGCTTTAATCCACCGCGTCAATTATTCTACTACTTCCCAAAGTGTTGACGTTTTCTTTTACCTAATATTGCAACAGTCGTACACAGTGGCCGACTACATGGACGACAAAAGGCTGATGAAGGGCATTCACCTGTCGAAGTTTACGGATCGCCAAATAAAATTGGGATGGCAGAGCAGCGAGAAGAACGACACGGAATCCGACATTTTCTACTTGATGCACATGTCCCTGTACGATGGTGCGCCGTTCAGCCACGCTGATATTGGGTATAAGGTCGAGAGGCATTATTTGTCATTCGAGGTTGCAGCGACCCTCGTCCTTGCTTACATGAATGAGGCTCGTGGGGACGTGTTGCAGAAATCAACGCTTTCATAGCAAACGCGCCGACCACATGGAAACAACTCGAAGCTAAGCGTAAGATAATAAAAATCATGGGAGGGGGCGTAAGACCTCGACGCACCGTAGGGCGTGAATATGTAGCAACTGGTGTACATATTGAAGTAAATCAGTTTTGGGAATATCAAAAAATCTCATGTTCTAGAGTATCTTTTGAGTATTAGATGAATGGCAACTCAATATTTTGGCCAGTAACTTTACTTGGGCAGAGTCACATCCTTGATGTGATACAATCACGCCACTTTTAACTCATAGTCACAGCCAAATTCATGCAGAGTCATGACTGACTACCACAATTCACTGACTAATTAACCAAAGTAACCCTAAATATATAACAATTCATTTCGTTCAGTTTATATGATTCGTAAAAAAATACGATACAGAAAACACAAAACAAATTTATTACGTCTTTGGAATTTGTACTCAGTGGAATTATGCACAGCAAACATGTCAATTATTTTTGCAACGACATTATTTCACAAAACTAATTAAATAACCCTATGTCGACGATGTCAACGACAAATAACCATGATTAAATTGTTACTTATGTGACTGAAAGGGATGTTTGTGAGTCTCTATGCACATTGAGAACACAAAACGGCCCTCTCTTCTAACCCTAATTAATGAAGACCCCCCGCCTAACCAATTAAATTTTCAACCCTCTCTTCTATCCTCTCTACTGCCACAAATTAAATTTTCACCGCTCTCCTCCCTCCCCCCCTTTAAATACCAACGCCATTTTTTACCCCCCTACTTTCAACTTCACCCCTTTACCCCATAATTCATCTTCAACCTAAAAAAATGGCCAGCAAAATAGAAGTAAGGAGTTTGATCGAGGAGTACGATGGTTTGTTGGATGCCACTAGATCCAATGAATAACAGCCATGCAACTAGTCGCCACTGCCATAGACGCAAGGAACTTTGTGGCATCCTTAGGCGATACAGAAAAGGAGGCCGAACTGGACGACTATGTCCAATTCTTGATGAGAAGGTCTCTTGAGTATTTCCGCACTAGGAAAGGGTTCCAGCGTGATGTGGCCAACTTGAAGAAGATACTTAAAAAATACGAGGGTTAATTAGGTATGGGGTAAAATGTAGCCAAAAAATATGATATGTAATGGATGTTTATATGTGTTTAAATGTTTGATGACTGTTTTCCTAGTACAACCCATTATGTTGTAGAATGTTTTAATGTTTCAAGTACTGTGTCGTAGAATATTTTTATGTTTCAAGTATTATATGTTATGTAAAAGATGGACTTTTTCTAATGTACAAATATTTCCATAGCTATTTCACATTTCCATCGCTATTTTTCTAATGTACAGACACATAGTTGCATCCACTATTTTGAGCAAGCCCCAACTTGCCTTGCATGGGAGTACTCCACCTCATGGGTATTTCGATGTGAGTTGAAGGGACCGAGCGGGCCCATTAATTGCCCCATATCGGCTAGTAGTAGTTGTTGTAATTTCTTTTTAGGTCTTTGCTCGAGGACGAGCAACGGTTTAGTGTGGGGGGAATTGTTGTGTGCAAAATTTAGACCGTTTTTCCTCCCATTCAGACCCGTTTTTCCCTAGTTTTGCAAGATTAGAGTGCGATTATAGCCTTATTTTGAGTATTTCTCGCATTAGCGTCCCTCTTGTGCGTTTTACGTGTTTTTGGTAGTTTTTCTATCAATTTTTGATAGGTTTTGGCACCAAAAGCAAGATCGAGCTTCCACGAGCACAAGAGAGAAATGTCGTACGAAAAGCAAAGCACACAACTTAAAGTTCAAAGCCATCCAATCATACGACGAAGAATGAGACAAGAAAAGAGGCCAGAAAATGACCAAGTGAAAATTCGCCCGATGGGAAACCACCGGGCGAAATTTCGCCCGACGGTAAATTTGCCTCCCCGAAGATTTTTAGAGATCTTCTCCACCGGGCGAAATGACCAGGCGAAACTTTCACCTACTGGGTGAAGTTTCGCCTGATGGTAAAAGGGTCCAAAAATGACAAATTGGAAGAAGTCCACCGGGTAAAGTTTCACCCGGCGGTATTGGTCTGTGTACGACGGGGTGAAATTCCACCTCATGAAGATTTAAAGGGTTATTGTCGCACTAATGGAGCAAAAAGTTGGATTTGGGCTTTAGGTTAAGGATCCATTAAGGCTTTACTATATACTCCCTCCGTTCCAATCAATTCCATACATTTGCTTTTTCACACTTGCCAATGCACGTTTTCTTTTGTCTATATCTTTAGCTACGTATTTCAAAAAATTATAAAAATTTGATATTCATGATGTATTCGATTAGACAATTTAAACAAGATCTCACATGACTATATTTTATCGTATATATTAAAAGTTATGTCGATTATTCTTCTCATCTATGAATAGTGCATAATATCCAAAGGCATGAAAATGATTGGAACGGAGGGAGTATATGTATACCCTAGTTAGTTGCACATAATGCTTTTTCATTAGTTTAGACTATTCCATCCTCTCGCTACTTATCCCTCCATTAGTAGATCATTCTAGTAGTAATTCTAGTAGTTCTTTATAGTAAGTTAGTAGTAGATCTTCTTAGTTTTTGATGGGGGTCAGAAGCCTACCACGGGTCACCCGCCATTTGGGCCCCGGGGAAGCCCAACCTGAAGATAAGAAACGACCAGCTTAGCAGGCCATCCGGGCGAAACCTGGCTGAAGCCTCCAGAAGGTAACCTCAGCTGCTCCAAAGCCCCAAGCAAATTCCTACCCTGCCCGTCAGGGTAATGCCACATGCCGGCTGAACCAATTGAGCCCCCTCTGCCTGCTAGTCCCTGGGGCATTCTGGCCCCTGGCAGGGCCATGGGAGGGGGGGGGGGGGGGGGGGAGTCAGAACCCTTCCGTCCAGGCCTAAGGTAAAGGGGAATGAGTGGACGAGGTGATAAGTGTAGTTTGTAGTGTCTATTTCGTAGTATTTCGGTCCCATTTTCCTTGTGGAATCGCTCCTTGGGAGCGATTCATGGGCTACTTATGCTTCCTCTAGCTCGTTTCAGGTTCCCGAGACCATTTGTGAGGAGTTGGAGTGATTCCGACTCAATACATACACTTTTCGGAGCCAACGAAGCGGAGGAACGATCACTCGATGCCTTGGATTCGACCCCGAGACCTTGGGACCCAATCCCGAGCCTCCGAGACCCGATACCGAGTCCCGAGAATCGATAAGAAGTTCATGTGAAGCAAGGAGGAACCAAAAGGATCATATTGGAGGCCTACAAGACTCATCCCCGACGGGTATGCACCTCATCCCGTCGGGGATGAAGTGCACTTTTAAAGGTGTCACTGCCAGGCCGTCCCGGGCGGGACCAACCCGTCCCGGTCGGGACCACCGGCCGTCCCGGTCGGGACCAAGGTGCTGTAGCCGCACATCATTTAATTCATCCTCCTTCATTCTTGTACCCCTATAAATACTTCCCTCTTGTATTGTTTATGGATCTTACCTTAGATTAGACTCTCTTAAGCCTCCCTACAAGTTATAAACCCTAGATTTAGTTACTCACATTAGCAAAAAAATCTCTCTTTAATCTTTAGTTAATTCTAGTTAATCTTAGTTAATTAGTTCTTGTATTAAGAAGATACTTGAAGATTTCTCCAAGCTTGACAACCTTGGGATTATTTTGGGGTTTCTTATTTATACAAGATTGCATCTTTTCTTCATCCTATTGTTGGTATAATCCTCCTTTCTCTTGTTCTTGTTATTATTTCAAGTTTGAATCTTTACTTAGTATTCCTTGTTATTGTTCATATTGTTCTTGATAATGGATGTTTGGATTGTGATGTTGTTTTCTCTTATTATTGTTAGTTTATCTTTGATTATGAGTGAGTAGATTTCTTGTGGGTTAGTAGGGGGAGTAAGGGTAGAATATGGGTGATTAGGTTTTGATTAGGGGTAAAGGGTGAATCTTTGTTGTTAGTCGCTAGTCTTCTTCTACTCATTGTTTGTTTTGTGTGTGGACATGTTGAGATTAGTCATTACACATACCATGTGGACTAGGGTTTAGACGCTATCAACGCTAAACCCACCTTGACATCAGTTTAAGTTGCGACCGCCCGGACCGAATCTAGCAATTAGGAGGCATCTACACCCTTGACCACCCAAGTCACCCTACTACACTTATGAACCCGACCTAAGCCACTTGTTCTTCATATTTGATTCATCTTCTTAGTTAGCATCATTTCTTTAGTTTGCTAGTTAGTTTGATTATTAGCATTGTTTAGCATTGTTATAGTCTAGTTCATTGTTATTCTACTTTCTTCTTCTCCTCTCATCATAATTCACCAATTAGTAGCTCTTTGTGTTTGTTTGGTAGCATAGTCTCGTTTTAGGCCAACCTAGTCTAAACCTTGCAACACCGTCTCCGTGGACACGACCCGACTTACCCTAACTACCGTTAGGTGCTAGCCGGTTATTATTTGGTGGCGGGATCCACGACAAATCCCACCATCAATTTGGCGCCGTTGCCGGGGACGGTGCATTGTTTAGACTTAGTTTGCCTATAGCTAGACTTAGTTACCCTTCTTTGTGCCCTTATACCCTCTCTTGTGCATATTCTCTAGATTTTTCTTATTTCCTTAGTTTTATTTCCTTCTTTTTTCTTTGTCTCTAGTTGTGCTTGTTTATTGTCGTTACCTAGTGCCCATAAAGCACTAGGTGTTCTCACGTTTGTTCTAGTGTGTAGTGTATGCCTAGGCGGGGAGGCGAATCCTTTCTCTTTAATCCAGAGCCGGAAAGGCTTTTTCGAGCTTTTCGCCAACGGAAGATTAACCGGGTTAGGATCTCTCAACCAAGTGCAAGCAATACCCATCAAGAGCAAGCTCAAGGAAGCGATATTGAGGAAGCATCTCGAGAGACGGCCGAAGGGAATTTCACCAATCCCTTTGGAGATTCTAGTCCTAGTTCCCCTTCTACATCTACTTCAACTCCGTCTACACCATCTTCTCCCTTACATCCAATAATGCCGAAATTTTCCTCTCACTCTACATTCACGGAAGACGTCTTGTCGGGACCCAATGCTCTACCGGCCGCTTATGCCGGAAATTTTACGGCCAAGACTCACTTCATACAACTTGTGGAAAGGAATCAATTTAGTGGTTTGCCCATCGAAGACCCGCACCAACATATGGAGACCTTCTCCGATTATTGTGACGCTATATCTCAACCCGGGGTTACTCAAGATCAAATTCGTTGGGTACTCTTCCCGTTTTCTCTTATTGGAAAAGCGAAGCAATGGATTAAAGGTCTCGATAGGGCAACCATGGGCATCGACACTTGGAAGAAAATTGCATTGACATTCTACCAAACTTTCTACCCTCCGGAGAAGACTAATTTGCTTAGGGCCTCCATCACCGGTTTCCAACAACGGGATGAAGAGAGCTTATATGAAGCTTGGGAGCGGTTTAAGTCTTTGGTTAGATCGTGCCCTCATCATGGACTCTCACAATGGTTCTTAGTCCAACAATTTTGGAATGGTCTTTATGAGGACTCAAGAACTATACTCAACATGGGCTCCAATGGTTGGTTTACCGAGGTCGATGACGACCAAACTTGGGCAAGAATCGAAGAGATGGCGGTGCATAATTCGCAATACTCTAGGCCTAGGAAGGCAAATCGAGGATGTAATCCCCTAAAATTTCTAGCGCGATACAGTGGCGGAAACATTGTAGAGTCGGGATTAAAACACACAGAACTATGTCTTAATAAATTAAATTGGTAAAGTCAAACATGCGCCATACATAAAAATGGCTAAAATTTAAAACAATCCATAAAGAGGTTAAACAATCCTTAAAACATGATTATTAAAAGATCAGCAGGATCCAAGACTGCTCGCTAGCCCACACCCACCGGAAAATAAACACGTATACCTGCCATGTTAAAACATAACAGCCACAATCAGTGGGGAGCAACGCCAACGTTCTCCCAGCCGTATAACAGGATTTTAAAACAGTAATTACTAATATAGGAAAAATAGTAAAAATGGAAAACAGTAAAACATCATATTAAAATAAGATTTAGTGTAAAACAAATTAATTAAAAGGGTTGCCGAAGAAACATAAAAATATTTGCCAACCTGCAAACCAATTTATATCGATAATAATAAAATAATCAAAATGGCGTTATGGATAGGAGTAATGTAGAATCTAGACTTTCACTAGGATAATACTAAAAACTAGTTTCGAGAACTTAGTCAAAACAAATTAGACTTTGGTCTCTAACTAGGCAACTCAACCATAACAGGACTGCGTGCAGCGAGGTCCTGGCTTAAGTAGTGCACACCCCTCCTGGATACAAACCATATCCAGTTCAACCCGACGCGACTTATACGATGCGATATCTAAGTTTAAGGTAAATATACACTCTCCTGAACACAAACCATGCTCAGTTCAACAACCAATGCGCCCCATAAAGACACACCAGCCTTACAGTTGATGGCAAAACGTACATCCCAGAATTCGTGACATACATATATTGCCAAAATAAAATATAAAAATATATACATGCAAATACTCAATTAAAATCTTGAAATACCGAGTAACATCGACGTTACCTCTACTCCAAGTCTGAATCAACGATATATTCGTCGGCTTCGGGATCGTCCAAAAATCCTACCAAACACGTAAATCATGGCAGAAAAATACCATGAGAAAACTAATAAAAAACAAGGTAAAAATTGATCGAAAATGATGTTGATTAATACCTTAACGAAGGAATCGGAAAGAGGATTATTATGACGATAAAAATGATGCGATTGGGACTCGAAATGGAGCAAAAATTTGCCTAGAATGGCTGAGGGACACACGGCCAAAAGAGAGAAGAAGGAAGTGATGAATATTTTTGGTTAATGCAAAAATGAATGTAGTAAAGAAGGAGATGGATGTTACTACACTTAAAGAGGGTAAGGATGAAATTAAGGCTTCAAAATGAGGAACCAAAATGCACCTAGACCTATAGTTGGCCGGCCAAAAGGATAAGAGAGGGAGTAAGAAAAGTTTTGACATAAATGCTACAATGAATGAAAATGATTTATCTTATGATTACGTTTTAATGTGATAAAATGAAACGTTTAAATAAAATGTAATAAAACTTGTGACCAAGAGCTTAGTCGGTCCAAAATGTGAGAAAACAGTCTCAAATAATTTATAAGTTGATAAAAAGTATAATCGTAAAATAGTTAAAGGCATTTCAAAGTAATTCGAGTAAACCTCGCGTAAGAAAATAATTATTCGCGAAGCTTCGTAATAAAATCATAAATGGCTTGTTTTTAGTAACTAAAATATATCTTAGTAGAAAATATTCCATAAACGTATTCAAACATTTTTAGGAAAAAGGAATAACTTAAATCCAAGCTTAAAAATGTCAATTGGGAGAAAAATAGAATTCCTCGAGGAAAAATTACTTAGTTTACGAAGAAACCAAATAAATGGATTTAAAAGAATTTTAAATCTTGAAAATTAAAAATAGAAATTATTAAACTCAAAACTTAAAATAAAGCTTAGTAAAATGATAAAATATGAGGCCAAAAGTGACAGTGTTAAGACGAAGTCCTAACAGAAAGAATAAAATGCTTAGGAAAAATAGCGGGTGTTACAGAGGAGGTAGGCACGAGGTTGATGCTATAACTCAATTAAGCATTGACCTTGGAGCCCAATTGAAGACACATATGGAGACCATTGACAAGAAGCTCCAATGCCACCTCACTCAAGTTCAAAGCATTGGTTCCTCCAACCAAGCCTCAATTCATGAAGTTAATGCTTTGGGATTTGCACCTCCTTTGCCTTATTATGGCATGTGTGACACTTGTGGAATCGTTGGTCATGACCCTATGAATTGTAGAGGAAGTATTGAACAAGTGAATGCTTTTCAAGCGTTCAAGCAAGGTGCCTCTTATTCTAATCAATACCAAGCTTCCAATCAAGTCCCTCAACAACAAGATTTTCAACACCACCAACAACATCGTCCTTATGTTCTACCTCCCTTAAGGGACAACAACCAAGGTTATCAAGGCAACTCAAGGCCCTTTAACAACTTCAAGCAAAATAACCAAGGTACCTTCCACAACAACAATCAAGGGTTCCAACAAGGGAACTTCAATCAAGGCGGTTTCCAAGGAAACCAAAATTTCCAAAGACAACAAAACCACAACCATGGCAATAACCAAGGCCTTAATCAAGGCAATTCTCATGGGTTCCAAGGGAACCATCAAAAACAATAAGCAACTCAAGGCAATCAATAACAAAGCAAGCCTAGGAGCCGGTCTCCTATTCATGACTATGGTACTCCATTAGCCCTCACTGATACTCCGCATAATCCATCATCTCCACCTCGGGGATTCGACATTCAAAAATCTATGATAGATATGCAAAAGAGTCAAATGGACATAACAAGAAACCACCAAGAGCTCTTTGCTTATATTCAAGGGGAAAACGCGACAAGAGATGCCCGTATGAAGATGCTTGAAACTCAAGTATCTCAACTTGCTTCGGGGAACTCCTCAAGACAAAAGGGGCAACTACCTTCTCAAGGTGAAACACAGACATTTGGGCATGTAAATGCTATCACCACAAGGAGAGGTACATCTTATGACTCCCCTCCATTCCCTAGTGAGCAAGAGCCAATGCAAGAACCGACAAGGAAAATGACACCTCCAACTCAAGAGAGCTCAAGCTTTGATAATCCAATGGAGGAGCAAGTCTTATGGGAGGTTGAGAAACCCCAACAAGACAAGCTTCCCCCACTTCAAGCAAAAGACAAGGGTAAAAGGAAAGTGTCCTTTGAAGAGTCCACCCCTATTGAGCAAAACAAGATCCAAATCAAGTTGCCTTTCCCAACAAGGCAAATGAAGACCAAGGTAGACTCTCAATATGACAAGTTCCTTAGTATTGTGAAGAAGTTGGATGTGAGTGTCCCATTTACCGAGCTACTTACCCAAATCCCGACATATGGAAAATTTATGAGAGAAATATTGGCTAGGAAGAGATCCGTCGACAAGGAAGAAACCATTGCGTTCACAAGAGTGGTGAGCGAGCTCATTCAAGGTTCTACGCTTCCAAAGTTGAAGGATCTGGGTAGATTTTCGATCCCTTGCACCATAGGCCACTACAAGATCGAAAGAGCATTATGTGATTTGGGTGCGAGTGTGAGCATCATTCCTTATTCTATTTGTTGCCGACTTGGGATGAAGGAGCTTAAAAGTACTTCTATTACACTCCAAATGGCCGATAGTTCATTCAACCGACCATTGGGGATGCTAGAGGATGTGCCGGTGAGAATCGGTAAGTTTTTCATTCCGGTTGACTTCATCGTGCTCGATATGCGGGAAGATGCAATCACTCCCATTATTCTTGGGCGCCCATTTCTACATACCGCCGGTGCCATGATCGATGTGAAGAATGGTAAGATCACCTTCGAGTTAGGCGAAGAGAAGCTAGTGTTTGACCTCCAAGGTAACACTTCGCCTACTAACGATGAGTCATGCAATATGATCCAAGCCAAGAAAAACATTGATCTAGGGGTTGAGTCGGGACAAAGCTTGAACAAGAACTCTTATGTACTTGAGGATGATGACTCCGATTTGGAGGAAGATGCGTGCCCATTTCATGGGCTTGATGAAAAGTTGAAAAGCAAGGAGAAGGATGAGCCTCCCTTGGGGCCACATGAAGACCGGTGGACGTTCGCGTATGTCTCCAAAGACCAGACCAAAAGTAAAAGTTCAAGCCGTTGAACTTGGAAGATCGGGATGCCCCGGGAACGTCAAGGCAAGGCCATGAAGAGCTTTGGTATGTGGTTGGTTATATCTCGAGCTTGATTGAAAACTTTGCTAGGGCCTTTGACTTGTTCCTTCGTGCCCTTGATGGGGATGGAAATAGTTTTGGTTGCTGAAAAAGAATGAAGAATGTACCACCTTGGTTTGACGGAGTTCCACAAGAACCGTCTCTTTGTATATATCTCTTTCTCTTGTAGTTTGTTTGGTTTGGTGAATTTCTTGATTATATGGATGATTGATGAGCGTTGTGAGGGAGGGAATTTGATGTGTTATTTGAGTTCATTGTGATAGGTGTGAAGTGGAAGTGATTCCTAGGGAAGAGCGGTCATTGTTTGAGCTTGTATTGTGTGAAGGGAGGTCGGTTTTTGAAGCTTGGAACGAGCTTTTGGGAACTATAGAGAGTTAGGAGACTCTTCCCGGCCTAGAAGAGGTCATCCCGTCCGGGATGGAAGGCCCATCCCGACCGGGAAGGATGTCATCCCGTCCGGGATGAGGTGCACAAAAGATGGGTTCACTGACAGCTCATCCCGACCGGGACGAGACGGTCATCCCGACCGGGACCACACATCCCGACCGGGATGGACCCCATGTCCTCCTTTGGCCTTTTCTTCGTCATTTGAGTCCACCCAACCATTGTATACCCCCTCCCAACCTCCCTACATGTCCTTACCCTCATTATATGACCCCTACACCTCGCATACACATTCACCTCGCTTTCTCGTCACTTTAAACCGACTTTCACATCAAAACCCACCCCATTTTACTTTGGTGCCCCAACCATGGAACCGGATCGCGAGTGGAGAGGGATAATGACGACAAAGACAAGCTACGTGCCTATATTCCCTTATGAGACGATGGAGCGAGTGAGTTGGTAACCGTATGGTACGGCAACTATCCTCTCTTTTCCGTTTTTTTTAGCTTGTCTTCATTTGTTTATTCCCTTTCCCTTTTATCCTTTGTCTCATGATGGCCTTCGAGGCCTTAGTAGGGTTGCTCCGGACCCTCGATGATGTGACTACATCGAGAGTCATTTCAAAATCCAAATTTTCAAGATTTTCACCCTTTTGTAGGGATTTAGTCGGATTTGGGCGGAATCCGGGCTAGGTGACTTGATTACACCTAGTCCTCCCCTCCCATTTCCTTTCGTTTCTTTCTTTTTATTTTTCTTCCCCCATCCATATCTTTTCTGGTCTCGGCCCATGGTGACTTGACTACACCCCGGCCGAACACATTCTACCATTTTCTCCACTTTTTGATTTTTAGCTTTATTTTCGTAGTTTCTTTTATTTTGAGCTCCCATGCACTACGGTCGAGCATGAGGACATTGCTCGGCTTAAGTGTGGGGGAGCGATATTCTATCGTAGTTAGTTTTATTTTTGTAGTTTTTGAAAAAAAATCTTTAAAAACCCTAAAAATTTGAAAATTTTTCACAAAAATCAAAAAGATTTTCCTTTTGTGTGTTTTCATTTTACGTCTTTGTATCGTGTATTTGTTGTGTTGTGTGTGTTTGCCCCCCTTTTTCTTATAGGTTGCTTAAACCACCGATGGCTTTGGAAAGCTTTCAAGATGTCCGGTAACATCTTCTATCCCTTTTTCCTTCTTTGTCTCTTGCGGAATTTGGAGGAGATTGTGATGGGGTTTGCTCGGGAGGAGCTTTGTAAAGTTTGATGTTGGTTGGTTGCTCATTTGGAAGTTAGGGGTGGTGTTTGTGTTATGTATGTGTTCGTTTTGTGTTGTTCTTGTTTTGTTGCTTTTGTTTCTTTTTCTTTCGTTTTCGTTGAGTCTTTCTTTTGTGTTTTGTTGTGTGCCTTGTGTGTAATTGGTTTTCGAAAACCCAGTTTAGAGGCTAGTGTGCGAGTGTTTACTTTCCCTTCTTAGTAGTATAAATCGAGTCTTGGACTTTAGTCTAGTAGAATGACCCTAAATCAATGAATTCGTTGGTCCTTTACCTTGAGTCCACCTAGCTTACTAGGGATTTACTGCGGGATTTGCATTTTGACCATTTTGACCACCCACGGTGTGAAAAGGCCTTGGTTGCCGAGTCCCGTCCCTTAGGTGACCTTGCTTGACATTGCTTGACTAGTCCAAGTTTTCCCCTTTTTGTGGGTTTGAAGGGAAGGGCCCGTCCCGACTCACCCATTCCCCTACCTCCTACACATTTCCACACAATAAAATTGCAAATTGTTGAAGTCATCTTTCTTGTTGCAATAAGAAATGCCAAAAAAGCCAAATCGAGCCAAAAGGGGCAAAGAAAAGAAAAAGAAAGAAAATGAAAGAAAGAAAAGAAAGAAGAAAAAGAAAAGGCACAAAAGCCAAAAAGAAAATAGAAAAGAAGAAAAAGAAATGGCATGGCAACAAACAAAGCAAAAATGCAAAAGAAAAGAGAAAATGCCAAAAGAAAATCGTCTCACAAAAAGATTCTAACCCCACAAAAATAAGCCTTTTTCCGATCATTACCGTGAAGAGCCTACCAAAGGACCGAGTCCCTAGGAAGGATGATAGCGGTAGTGGTCGGTCTTCCCTCATTTTGCAATCATTTCCCCTTTTTACTTGGACTAGTTAGGCGGTTTCGGACATGTGACGACCCTCTTGGCTCATTGCTAAAGGGGGCGGGGTCTCACTTACCTACAGTGTCGACTAACACCGTGGTTCATCCTTTTTTCATCCCGCCGATCGTCCCGTGGTACGTTCTTAGATGGTTAGGAGGAACCGAGGTAAGTTACCAACGTTTTTATTGCTTTGTCGTCATACTATTAGGGTTTTGTCCATTTTGGTTTATATTGCTAGCTTGGGAACGTTGTCACTTGCCTTGAGTCCTAAACCGGTGCTTCTTTTACCGCTTTTTAGAGGGAAGCGGTATTTCTTTTCTTTTGGGTGCAACCTTTTGTGTGTTTGTTTGTGTGTTTGTTTGTTTATGTGTTTTTTGTGTCCGGTTGCATCCACAGTTTTGTCGCAAGACCCCACTTGCCTTGCGGAGTGCACTTTTCCTCTAAGTGCACTCGCGTGAGTTGAAAGGGCGTAGGGTGCGCTAATACCCGCTCGGCTAGTTTAGTAGTTAGTTTGTGCTTACTCGAGGGCGAGTAAGGGTTAAGTGTGGGGGAGTTGACAAGTGTAGTTTGTAGTCCCTATTTCGTAGTATTTCGGTCCCATTTTCCTTGTGGAATCGCTCCTTGGGAGCGATTCATGGGCTACTTATGCTTCCTCTAGCTCATTTCAGGTTCCCGAGACCATTTGTGAGGAGTTGGAGTGATTCCGACTCAATACATACACTTTTCGGAGCCAACGAAGCGGAGGAACGATCACTCGATGCCTTGGATTCGACCCCGAGACCTTGGGACCCAATCCCGAGCCTCCGAGACCCGATCCCGAGTCCCGAGAATCGATAAGAAGTTCATGTGAAGCAAGGAGGAACCAAAAGGATCATATTGGAGGCCTACAAGACTCATCCCCGACGGGTATGCACCTCATCCCGTCGGGGATGAAGTGCACTTTTAGAGGTGTCACTGCCAGGCCGTCCCGGTCGGGACCAACCCGTCCCAGTCGGGACCACCGGCCGTCCCGGTCGGGATGATCCCGTCCCGGTCGGGACCAAGGTGCTGTAGCCGCACATCATTTAATTCATCCTCCTTCATTCTTGTACCCCTATAAATACTTCCCTCTTGTATTGTTTATGGATCTTACCTTAGATTAGTCTCTCTTAAGCCTCTCTACAAGTTATAAACCCTAGATTTAGTTCCTCACATTAGCAAAAAAATCTCTCTTTAATCTTTAGTTAATTCTAGTTAATCTTAGTTAATTAGTTCTTGTATTAAGAAGATACTTGAAGATTTCTCCAAGCTTGACAACCTTGGGATTATTTTGGGGTTTCTTATTTATACAAGATTGCATCTTTTCTTCATCCTATTGTTGGTATAATCCTCCTTTCTCTTGTTCTTGTTATTATTTCAAGTTTGAATCTTTACTTAGTATTCCTTGTTATTGTTCATATTGTTCTTGATAATGGATGTTTGGATTGTGATGTTGTTTTCTCTTATTATTGTTAGTTTATCTTTGATTATGAGTGAGTAGATTTCTTGTGGGTTAGTAGGTGGATTAAGGGTAGAATATGGGTGATTAGGGTTTGATTAGGGGTAAAGGGTGAATATTTGTTGTTAGTCACATACATGGCATACCATGTGTTTGTTGAATTGCTTGCTTGAGTTGTAGTGGCCATGCTTCTCATGCTAGTCTTCTTCTACTCATTGTTTGTTTTGTGTGTGGACATGTTGAGATTAGTCATTACACATACCATGTGGACTAGGGTTTAGACGCTATCAACGCTAAACCCACCTTGACATCGGTTTAAGTTGCGACCGCCCGGACCGAATCTAGCAATTAGGAGGCATCTACACCCTTGACCACCCAAGTCACCCTACTACACTTATGAACCCGACCTAACCCACTTCTTCTTCATATTTAATTCATCTTCTTAGTTAGCATCATTTCTT
Source organism: Agrostemma githago (assembly GCA_958450325.1). Classification (NCBI taxonomy): domain Eukaryota; kingdom Viridiplantae; phylum Streptophyta; class Magnoliopsida; order Caryophyllales; family Caryophyllaceae; genus Agrostemma; species Agrostemma githago. The sequence goes on from OY288244.1 coordinate 44,931,755, forward strand.
TAGTTTGCTAGTTAGTTTGATTATTAGCATTGTTTAGCATTGTTATAGTCTAGTTCATTGTTAGTCTACTTTCTTCTTCTCCTCTCTTCGTAATTCACCAATTAGTAGCTCTTTGTGTTTGTTTGGTAGCATAGTCTCGTTTTAGGCCAACCTAGTCTAAACCTTGCAACACCGTCTCCGTGGACACGACCCGACTTACCCTAACTACCGTTAGGTGCTAGCCGGTTATTATTTGGTGGCGGGATCCACGACAAATCCCACCATCACGAGGTGAACCCACGTGTCATCTCCTCGTCCACTCATTCCTCCTCTTTCCCTCTCTCTTTCTTTCCTCTCTTTGGGAAAGGTATAAATACTTTGCCATTTCCCACATGAAAGGGGTTGGATTTTCTCTCTCTAGAATCTTACTCCAAAACCGCCACCTTACTCCTCACGAGTTATGTTCGTTAAGGCATTTTACGGACTGACTTAGGCATCGGAGAGGGTTCCCTCGGACTCCTCCGAGGCCCTATGCGTTCACTATGCAGGAAGCAGGCCACCTCCGTCGGGAAGGTCCGATCACCGGAGTAAGAGGAAGGAGAGATCCGGGACGTTAAAACGATCATCAACAAAGTAACACCTATCGAATACCAAGAACCCTAATCCGCTTCGGGTCAATTGTTTCCATACCGGAACAATTTGGCACCGTCTGTGGGGAAGAATTCGGTTGTGCTCACGAGTTACCCATAAAAATCAACCACAATAAAAAAACATGCCTGAAATTGTTGAAGCCAGTTCTGGGGCGGGTCCGACGGTACCACCGGTGATCCCCCTGTATGGCATGCCTCTACCGGAGATAACGCCCGCTGCCACAATCCTAGAAGTAGGGCGGGCAAGTCTCCAAGGGGCACCCAATAGTGAAACTACGGTTGCAGCTGGGCAGGTTGGTCATCAGAGGCCTAACTTGAACCTCACTCCTGTCCAGGTTGCACAGACTGCCGCCTTCTTCTCGGCCATGCTCAATCAGGAGTTCACTCCGGAGGACCTGGTCGGCAGGATCACAACAACCCCCACGCAACTTCACTTTGAAGGTGTGGAAGGAATCGGGGGCACGAAGCGAACCGCCGTCAGGAATGTCCAGAGGAAGGCAAGAAAGACAGCTCAGGGGTATGTACAGGCCCAGAAACGCATCACCGTAAATCAGAAGCAGCCTGTTCATTAGCAAGCCTTTTCCATACATACCACCAAGTCCACCTTAGCCATGGAGAAAATGGGCTTATCCCAGGATCTCCAAGATCGGATGAGGGACAGGGAGCCGGCGTCGAAGCGCCTGGGGGAGAAGCAGGGAGATGTCTTTTCCAGGCTAACACCGGCTGAGTCACAACGAGCTCCAGGGTTATCCCAGAGCCTACAATCAAGACTCAACCATGGACAGCCACTGGAATCAAGACACCGTCAGGGTGATAATCTGGAGCCAACCCAGAAAAAATGACCCAGGCATCACACACCTGCAAGAGAGGATAAAGCTATGAGTAGGCAGGTGCCCAGGTATTGCTCCTCCAACATTGGAAAACTGACCCCTGGCAAAAGGGACAACTACGATTACCAATCTGCTGGGAGCAGGTCAAAAATGACGGGCAGGCCCACAAAGACTCCACTTCACCCTGAGGTGCAGAGATACCCCATCCCGAAAATTTAAATGCCTTCTGTCAAGTTTGACAGAACCACTAACCTAGAGGACCATCTGGCGCCCTACGAGAGCCATATGAGGATGTATGATGTCGATGATGCAGTTTGGTGCAAGATTTTCCCCACCACCCTCGTGGGTCTGGGACAAGGATGGTTTAGGGACCTGCCGCAAGGGTCGATTAGTTATTTCATTGAGCTGGCTGAAGCCTTCTTGGACCAAAACGTAGGGAACAAGAGGCGCAGGCTAACCCAATTCAATTTAATGACCCTGAGGCAGAAGAAGGGTGAGACTGTCAGAGAGTATTTGAAGAGGTTCGACCTGTCTTTCCAACAGGTCAAAGAAATCAACGATCCAACTGCCGCATATACATTAACCAACTCGTTGCTCCTAGGGGAGATGAAGAATCAAATGATCAGAGCCCAACCAGAAACCCTGGACAAAGCTCGGAAAATTGCCGAGGGCTTAATGTTGCAGAAAGAGTTCCACAACCTGCCGGATACCCCCACAGGGCCGTCCAAGCCACAGGGGGGACCGCAGGGTGGACGCGCCAGGCAAGCAAGCAGAGAGCTGAGGAGGGAGACACCCCAAGGAAGGAGCGAACTGCTTATCAGCCCAGATTTGATAGCTACACAGCCCTCAACAGATCAAGAGCGGAAATCTTTGAGCTTGAAAAAGAGACAACCAAGTGGAACCGCCCAAGTAAGTCGCGCGGCCCGAAGGGTGATCCAAAGAAGTTTTGCACATTTCATGATTGCGTTGGACATACCACGAGAGAGTGCCGCCATTTAAAAGATGAGATCGAGAAGCTCATCAGGAATGGTTGGTTGAGTACGTACGCCGCGAGGAACAAGAGCCAAAAAGAGGTGGCAGACAAGCCTGAAAGCTCACTGCAGAACCGCCTGATAATCCATGTGGTGTCAGGAGACACGGAGGGCCAGACAAGCAAGAGAGGACAAAAAAGGCAAATCCGTGAGCTGCGGAACCAGATATGCTACGCTGAGAGGGCGGGGAGCCAAAAGGGCCTGACCCTGACCATCACCCCTCCAGGATTCAGGGCGAGTGACATACCCTCATAGCGACCCCCTGGTCCTATTTCTTGACACCAACAACCACATCGTGAGAAGGTGTATGGTGGATACAGGAGCCTACACCAACCTACTATACAAGGACGCGTTTGACAAAATGAATCTAGAGAAAAGGCACCTCAAGCCTGCCCCCGGATCGCTGTACGGGTTCAGCGGAGTAGGCATACTCCCAATGGGGATCATCGATTTACCGGTGAGGTTTGGAGAGGGAGCCTCAGCCAGAAATATCAGAGCATTGTTTGTTGTCGTGGATGCAAAATCAGCGTATAATGCCCTGATAGGCAGGGCTACCCTGGATGAGATTGAGGCCGCCATATCGATCAAAGCCCTGACCATAGCCTACGTTACAGACTTCGGCATGGAAGGGAAGGTGCACGGCGACCAGGAGTCAGCCAGGCAGTGCTAATCTGTAGCCATGCGCGCCCACGAGACCGAGCGAAAGGGTAAGCGGAAAGCAGACAATTCTCCCAGCAGGGAGGGTGAGATTCCAGTCGGCCAGCAAAAGGCAGACCAGCTCAAACCTGGGGGGGAAAGTATGCTAGTGGAATTGGAACCGGGGAGACAAGTTCTGATAGGGGCAGATCTGGAGAGTTCCTACCGTGAAGAGTTGATCAAGGTTTTAAGAGATAAGAGGGACGTGTTTGCCTACTTGGCAGACGAGATGCCAGGGGTAGATCCGGCTCACATCGTTCACAAGATGAACGTGAGTCCGGAGGAATGCCCTGTAAAACAGAAAAAGAGAAATATGTCTGTGGAAAAGGATCAGGCCATCAAGGAAGAAATCGAAAAACTCCTGAAGGCAGACTTCATAGAAACCTGCGACTACCCAGAATGGTTGGCCAACGTAGTAATGGTGAAAAAGTCCTCGGGGGCCTGGAGGATGTGTGTGGATTTCACCAACCTCAACAAGGTATTCCCCAAGGACTGTTACCCCCTACCAAGAATAGATCAGTTGGTAGATGCTACCAGCGGCTACTTCATGCTAAGTTTCTTGGACGCCTTTTCAGGCTATCACCAAGTTTACCTCTGGCAGCCAGACAGGGTAAAATGCGCTTCATCACCAGTGCTGGTACATTCATTTATAAGATGATGCCATTCGGCTCAAAAATGCGGGCGCCACCTACCAGCGGCTGGTCGACAAGGTTTTTGAAAGTCAAAAAGGGAAAAACATCGAGGCTTACGTAGATGACGCCATCGTGAAAAGCAAAAAGGATGAAGAACATCTAGGGGATCTGCAGGAGACTTTCTCCTCCCTGCGCGCTTACCGAATGAAAATGAATCCCAAGAAATGTACCTTCGGAGTACACCTGGGAAAGTTTCTGGGCTTCCTGGTCAGCGCCAGGGGGATCGACGCGAACCCTGAAAAAATCTAAGCTGTCCTGGACCTGCCAGAGCCAAAGACAATCAGGGACATACAACGCCTGACCGGCAGAATGGCCGCCCTGGCACGGTTCATTGCCAGATCAGCAGACAAATCAACACCCTTCTTTAAGGTGTTAAAAGGAAACAAAACATTCAAATGGGAAACCGAGCAAAAAGAAGCCTTCGAACAGCTGAAGGAGCACCTGAAGAAGCTGCCCACCCTGCCATGATCGGTGGTAGGGGAGAAGCTCTTCCTTTACACCACCGTAACAAACTCAACAGTGAGCGAGGTAATTCTAAGGGAGGAAGCGGGCTCCCTGAAGCCAATCTATTTTGTAAGCCATGCCCTGGGGGCAGCAGAGATGAATTATCCAGTTGTCTGAAAAGAAGCTTACGCAGTCGTCATTGCAGCCAGGAAGCTCAGGCCTTACTTCGACGCCCATCCCGTCGTTGTACTGACCGACCAGCTCCCGGAAAAAGTTTTAGAAAAATTCGAAAAATCCGGAAGATTGCTAAAGTGGGCCATAGAACTAAGTGGGTTAGGAATATCATATCAGCCCAGAACCGCCATCAAAGCACAGGCCTTGGCGGATTTCCTGGCAAAGTGTGCTCACTCAGAGGCGGACGATCCCCCCGAAGGAGAATGGATTGTGTACACCGACGGGTCCTCTACAGCCAATGGTGCAGGGGCAGGGGTCGTACTGACCAGTCCTGATAGAATAGACTTCGAGCATGCGCTCAGGTTCACTTTCCCTGCATCAAATAACGAGGCAGAGTACGAGGCCGTATTGGCAGGTATCAATCTGGCTAGAGCCTCAGGAGCAGAAAGGCTCGTCCTAGCAACAGATTCCCAGCTCATAGCCAACCAGATCAACGGAGAATATAAGATCAGAGATCAGGCTATGGCCGCATACCTGGAAAAGGTGAAGCAGGAGCTATCTGGGTTGAAGTCCTATGAAGTCAAACAAATTTCCCAGTCCAAGAACAACCGGGCAGATGCCCTGTCAAAGCTGGCAAGCTCCAGCTTGCAGGATATAAGAAGATCAGTCTGGGTAGACGTAATCCAGGAGAAATCTACCACACCCTGCCAACCGGTCAATGTTATTGAAGAGGCAGAATCAGAAGACTGGATGACCCCAATCATCCAATTCAAGAAGTATGGGATCCTTCCGCAGGACCCAGTACAGAAGAGGAAAATGCCAGCCTAGGCCGCATGGTTCATCCTAATTGACCGGGAGCTTTATAAAAAATCATTCTCTTCCCCCCTGCTCAGGTGCATGGGGGCAGGGTAGGCGACATAGGTACTAGATGATATACTCTCAGGAATCTGCGGCTATCACATAGGAGGAAGGTCATTGGCACACAAGGCCCTAAGGGCAGGCTACTACTGGCCGACTCTGCTTGGTGATGCCAGGGACCTAACCCGGAAGTGTATGAAGTGTCAACTCTTTGCCCCGTCAATACATGCCCCTGCCCACGATCTCAGGCCAATTCTATCTCCCATCCTTTTCGCCCAATGGGGGATGGATATCCTAGGGCCATTCACCACATTGACTGGTGCAGAAAATTTCTGATAGTGGGAATTGACTATTTTACTAAATGGATCGAAGCTGAGGCTGTCCCAAACATAACAGAACCAGCGGTCATAAAGGTGATATGGAGAAATATCATAACAAGATATGGTCTGCCATAGGTGTTAGTCTTCGATCACGGAAGGCAGTTTGACAACGACCCCTTAAGGGCTTGGCTGGAGAACCATGGGATAACCGTCGCCTACTCAGCCGTCTGCTACCCCCAGACCAATGGGCAGGCTGAAGCGGCGAACAAGCACATACTGAACGAGCTGAAGAGGATGGTAGATGAGCTCAAAGGAAGATGGGCAGACGAACTGCCAAGTGTGTTATGGTCGATCAGGACCACCAGAAAGGAGTCCACAGGACAGACTCCATTTGGCCTGGTCTACGGGGCCGAAGCCCTGCTGCCTATAGAAGCACAAATTCCCACCCTTCGATCCCAGCAATACAATCAGGCGAGTAATGAAACTGCAATGACAGAAGCCCTTGACCTAGTTGGAGAAGTAAAGCAAGAGGCCAGCATTAACATTGCCGCCTACCAGCAGCGGATGAGAAAAGCTTACAACAAGAAAGTAAGTATAAGAAGCTTCCAGATAGGGGACCTAGTTCTAAGAAAGACACAAGCTGTCGAAAGATCAAGGGAACACGGCAAACTAAGTGCCAATTGGGAAGGCCCATACGAAGTCACCCAAATTATGGGACCAGGAACTTACAGAATTGCCAACCCCGAGGGCCAAGAGCTGGCCGCACACTGGAATGCAGACACTCTGAAGAGATACTATGTGTAGAAGTTAAAGTTTCTTTTCTAGCTTTTTATCTTTCCCAGAAAGAACGGCGGAGGACGGTCAGGATACGATGTCGACGACTCCGACCACAATGTTTACAGCTTTTTCCAAAAATGAGAAGATCCACGAAATTATACTCGTTGTCTGTTCAGATCAGCACTTCACACACAAACGAGCAGGGGGCAATAGAGGGAGGCCCCCCTGTTGCAAAACCCAGAAAAAATGGACCCCCCCCCCCCCAACAAAAGTACAAAGTCCCCCAACTTACCTCTAAGCAGGCAGGGGGCAGGCCTCCTGGACTTCGGCAAGAAGCCAGGATCAGGCCAGGCCTCCTGCGCCAAACCAACAAGGACTGTGTAACCCCCAACCTTGTATAAAAACGCAAGCCCCCCCAGCCAGCCTCTGGGCAGGCATGGGGCAGACCCCCTGGACTTCGGCAAGAAGCTAGGGACAGGCCAAACAAACAAGGACTAAGTTATACTCAACCTTGTATAAAAAACACCAGAATCCCCCAGCCTGCCTCTGGGCAGGCAGGGGGCAGGCTCCCTGGACTTTGACAAGAAGCCAGGGACAGGCCAAACGAACAAGGACTGAGTCATACTCAGCCTTGTATAAAAAACACCAAAATCCCCCAGCCTGCCTCTGGGCAGGCAGAAGGCAAGCCCCCTGAACTTCGGCAAAAAGCCAGGGTTAGGCCAAAAAACCTCAAAAGAAGACGATGACATGAATAAACAGAAGAAGTGCATTCATAACAAATTTAAAAGAAGTTTAACAAAGATCCAAAAAGAAAAGAGTTAAAAAGTTACATTAGCCGGCAGCCGGCCACACCAGGGCCCGGCGCGCAAAAAGATCAATTAGTTAACGAGGAAGCAGAGGCGCAGAAGGGTAGGGACAGGACCCCTCAGAAGACGACTGCCCTGCATGTTACGCCGTGGGGGCGTCCTGGTCAGCATCAGGAGCCTCCTCAGGCGATCCGTTAGCTCGGGCCTCATTTTTGGCAGCATAGATGGCTTGGAAGGCATCCTCGTTGAAATCTGGAAGTATCTCCCTAATAGCCTCCATGACAAACTTTAGGGAGGAAGTGGCCCCAGCGTTAAAGTTCTCTGCCACCGCAGAATTTTCCTCCTAGATCAGGTCGTTCTTCTCCTTTCGCCATTCATCACCCTGCGCCTTCAAGTCGTCCTGTGCCCTCTGAAGGTCCGAGTCGGCCTTGGTCAGACGGTCCTCCAGCTCAGTCACTTTTCTATTAAAATGCTCCAGCTCAGCAACCGCCTTTTTTGCCCGGTCCAGCTTGACTACCACTTTCCTAGCTTGCTCCAGCTCTGCTTCCAAGTTAGCTGCTTCCCTCACAGCTCTTTCACCCTGAGCCTTCCAGCGGGTTACTTGGTCCTTCGCTTCTCCTAGCTCGCCCTCGTACTTAGCCAACTGATCCTTCAAACTGGCAATAAGAGCGACGTCTCTCTCAACCACCGCCAAGCGTTCAGGGAGAGGAAACCCAGGAGTAACATTTAACTCCTCATCGCTTAAGCGGCTGAGAGTCGCCAGCTCCGAAGAGGCCTGGAACACCATGGAACAACGTTGGATGAACTGGATCGCCTGACTGGTAGAGTAGGTCAAGGACTTGGTGAGATGATCCGCCAACGAAGCGGTGGAATCAGAGAGAAGGGCAGAGGCATCAATACTCTCGCCAGCAGTGAAATGGAACTCGACATTTTCTTCGGAGAACAGGGTGCCAGGAATATCACAGAGCAGGACGCTTGGCCTCAGGCGTGCTGGCATATGCCTCCAGGTCCACCACCGGGACGTCATCCATCGGTTCCTTGTCTTTCCTCTTCCCGCCAACCAGAGGTCGGCTTTCCCTAGTATCCTCAGAATCCGAAGGCTTCGACCCCACTGGAGGCTGAGTCCTAGCAGGGGAGCCTCCACGCTTGCTAGCAGGGGAAGGAGTGGCCTCTGAGGCAGCCTCCCCCTCTACATCTCTGGAGGCAGTAGTTGGAGCTGCAGGCTTTTTGGGAGTCGGCTTGGGAGGAAGAGGAGGAAACTTTACCTTGTTGACCGATATGCTCTTTACAAAATTCATCAGGGCTTTCCCACCTTTCTTGTAACTAGAAGGAAGGGAGGGACATTTGACGGTAATTGTAAATTCCTTGTTCAGTCCAAGGTTCCTCAACTCCCTCTTTGACCAAAGGCAAGTAGCGAGATATGCAAAATATGAAAAAAGTTAGCCAGAGAAGAATACAACAAAGTAAAGCTAAGGGAAGACGACTATTATCAAAATCCCTGAACTACCTCCTCCAAGGCCAGGAGTTAGACCTACTCGGGTCAGATAATCGTCAGTAGCTATGAGCTCTGCATGGGGGAGCCAGTAGTCAGGCCCAAACACATCTGATTTGTCCTTAGAGGAGGCAAACCTCTTGACCAAATTCAGTTCCTTGTCGGTCAATTTCACCTCAAGGGCCCTACCCCAACGCCAGGGTGGTACTCCTGGTGGGTCTCCAATCGAGTATGAACATGATTCCCGAAATGCCGAGGAATCCTCCACCCTGTAGCACTATGAACATATAGGAAGTTATCTTTCCAGTCCTTCAGACTGTGCAAGATCGGCTAAACCAGGGAATAGCTCTTCTGCCTGAGAATAGAGAAATACCCGGGAGAACTCCCACCCTCAATGGAGGCCACCATCTGCAGGCCAGCCATAAACCTCAAAGAATCTACAGTGGGCCCCTCGCCCAAGAATAGATAGGTCAAGGTGTAAGCTATCAATGACCTGACCGCCAGGGCGGTTAATTGGGCGATGGCCACATTCATGCGCCTGAAAACCTCCTCCAGGAAGGGGTGCAGGGGAAAACGTAACCCAAACTCTAAACACTTGTGATAGACGGCAATGCAGCCGTCAGGAGGATTGGACACAGTATCCCTCTCCCTAGGGACAATGATTGTGTAGCCTTCCCCAAAGTTGTAAAATCTGACGATGGCCTCAGCAGCGTTTTTCTCCAAAATAAGGTCCTGATTCTTGGAAGTTGGGTATGTTCGCAGGGGGATCCTATACTTAGTCTTATCTAGATAATAGGTCCTCCTTGGCTCCCTAGGGATAAGTGGGTCGGCGATTGTGGAGATGTCGATCTCCATCGCCTCGTCATCGGAGTCAATGACATCAAAAGAAGCAGGTTCATGGGGGTTGGCGCCCCCATTCTCCTCTGAGTGGTCCTCCTCGGCAATCCTAACGCCAGGCCCCCCAGAGGAGGAGGCAAGGTCAATTCTAACCCTATCCCTACCCTCCGCCCTTTCAGTCGAAGGATCAGTGAAAGAAAGAATCTGAGCACGACGATTGGCCATGGTGATTTAAAGAGAAGGAAAAACGAAGAAACGGAAAGACGAGGACAGGGATTAAGATTCTGACCTAATTAATGGCCGCCAGATGAAGATGCAGGAAAAAGCTCCTCAGTCTAGGACGATTAACAAGGAGAGAGTATGAAGGAGGGTTTGTAGGTTTTCAAATGTGTAAAAGAAGGAATGGGAGAAGTGGGGAAGCTTTTATAGGCACGAGAAGACGAAAGGTCGCCTAGTCAGAAAACTTCCCCAAGAAAAGCCCCCACGTGTCACACATTTTGAAACCCAACCACCCATCACTTCCCAAGAGGCCTCGAAAAGGCAACAGAGGGCAGAAAGTAATCATTGCGTGACGTCACTAAAAAAAACGCGAACGCATGAACATCAAGTCCACCTTTTTCTCATTTATCAAAAGACCCAAAAGGGTCCAAATTACAAAACAAGGGGGATAAAAAGAAATTACAAAAAGAGCCTGAAAGTCTGGCTCATCATGCCTGCAAGCGTAAGGCAGGCTTAGTTATCATCAAAACCCGGGGAATAACCCCCGGGACTATCACAACCGCCAGCGTCGGATCCCCAGTCCTAGCTGCTGGAGTCCTTGAACGGATCGTCAGGGCCCTCTTCTTCATCCCTGCCGGATGAATAGCCCTGGCCTTCACTATCCCTTGAGTCATGGCTGCTCGAGTCCCAGTCTTTGCCATACAGGGCTACCCTGGAGCCCTCCAGGGAGCCGTAGTCTCCCCTTTTCCTCACCAAGGGAGAAGAGGGGCCCGATTCAGAGGAGGAGCCCAGGTCGGAGCAGTCAGGATCAAAATGCTCAGGATGTAGCCAGGGAAAACACTTGTAACATCCCCTGAAGGAACAACCCCCCGCCTGGGTACATCGTTTGGGCCAAGGCCTCACAGGGGACGAAGACTTTTTTGAGCGCTTGCTGGCCTTAGACAAAGGCTTCACCCTAACATTCCTTGAAAGACGAGAGCGCATTCGTCTACTACGACGAAGGGCCAGGTATGCCTGCCTAGGATACCGCAACCTCCAACGCCCCCTGAAACGGGGAACGTCCACGTAAACTCCACAACGAAAGACCGTCTTTCTCACCCAAGACATTTTTTTCTTTAAGGGAAGAATAGAGGAAGGTGAAGATGGGTTGTGAAAGTAATGAAACGAAATCAGAATTTATACAAAAGCAAAAGCAAGGCATTAAATGACGCCCCAACCATTTTTACAAAAAAAGGGCCAATCATCAAGCTTACACGCTGCTCAAAAGGACAGCTCTACAAGAAAAGCAATCATGAGGAAAGATATACAAACTCTTTGCATGCCCAGAGCAATTAAGACCTACCTGTAGACACCCGCATTTTGACTGCCCGGTGTCTATGGCAGTTTCCAAAAAACACCCGATGATGATCGGACGCTAACGTGCTTCTATGCGCTCGGATACGGGCTCAAATCCATTAATCGCTGGCTAACACACTTACAGAGTACAAATCTCACAAAATTAACCTCGAATCCAGGCCCAGCGGACCGTTCCAAGCCAAACAAGACTAATTCGGGCCAAAACCGACACCGAAATTAAAACCGACTTTTTTTTTTCGATTGGGTCAACCCTGGTCAAGGTCGTTTCCGAGACATACAAAACAACCATTCACAACATCAAAAGTCCAACTCAAGAAGCAAAACCAACAGTCCATCTTCAGACGGGCCATCAGGTCAAGTCCGTCAAGGCAAAACCCTAGACACCAAAGTGCATGGCCATGCCTATATAAACACCCCCATGCAACACACTTTCACACATTGAAAAAACCTAGAGCAACCCTACACACACATACAACATCTATTACAAACCCTAGCAGTTCTACACTAGCAAAAAAACCCTAAACCTAGTTTCAGGAATCAATCCCGAGCCACCATAACTTAACCTCCATAAAACCTTGAAAACTCTTGTGTTAAAGTCACGGTTACGAGTTCGATCCGAGACAAGAACATGTAGGTTGAGGGTGTCAAAACCCCGTTCTCTCCTTCTTCTCTTCCTCTCGTCATCTTCTTCGCTTTTTCTTACTTTTTTTTTTTTCTTTTTTCTTTTATTGCATCATAATATCGATAATACTAATACAAAACATTAAAATACTTATCGATTTGTGTCGAATAAGAGGGGTATCGGAATAAGGAAACACGAATATACAAGTGTACTACACACAGCGTTGACGGTCGCTTGTTCCAATACCCCGATTATTTGATTATTGAGATAAGTTAACTTAAACAATATTTTTTTTATTTTGTTTGCATCATTATCATTAGTCGTATATTTACATTATTTTTCAAAAACAAGCATTATATTTAATAAGGGTCGAAACCCGTTGATGCGGATCCGACATCAAACAATTCGCAAGAATTAATTATGATGTCGGGATGCGGAGGGAATCAAGGCGAGTTTTTTTTTAAGGTGTCGATCTATTAGATTCGATACCAATTCCATAATTGGATGTCGAATCTAATGATTTAGTCAAATAAATTAATTAACACGATTTTCGTTGATGCTAATAAAGATGTCCTCTAATTCAATTGAATTAATTACTACATTAATAAACGCGGAGAAAATTTATATCGTGCTAGTTAATTAAAAACAACTTATATTATTTTCTTCAAGTTTTCGCTCTAGCATTTCATACCGATTCAATAATCGGATATGGGATATGACGAGCATCAAAATTAAAATCGAGTATAAATTATTCCAAGTATTTAATATCGATTTCATAATCGAATATTGAATACGATGAATATCAAAAATATTAAGTCGAGTGCAAATTACGCTATATTCGTACGCGATTTAATAAAATCATCAATTTTCCGAAGAAAACAATTTCGCTCTTTTTTATTATTATGCTTCGAACATCATTTTTTTTAGACAAAACATTTTTTTTAGATCTCGATATATTTTTTTGACCTCGGTCAACACGTGTTAATCCATCACGTGACCTACTATTCTTTCCAAAATCATGCATTCATCACATCTATATCTTTATTCAATTTATTACTCGTTACATCGTTACTAACGGTTTGATTGTTTCCTTCGTCGATTTTTGTCATTTATTTTATTTTACTAAAATGAACCCACATGCTAAAATTCCACTTTGACGTAGAATTAATTGCATTAAATCAACATAGAAACCCTTTTCAATTCCATTCACATGTTTAGGGAAAATAATCTTTGCATATCATTTTCCCGTTCAACTAACGCGCGTATTGGAAAGTCATTCGAATTCTTAGTAGAGGCCACTAATGTGCGGGCGGGGTTGGGTGTCCTTTGTGGGCTTCCCAACACGTACCCTCACCCCTTACTCAGAACCTCGGTTTCCGGATGCCCGAAACCGTTGGCGCACGAGAGTCATTCAATACATAATATCCGATAATGTCGGTATTGGTATCAAATGCAAAGGGACGAGCCCAATAAACTCTGACATCGGAAATGGGCCGTATTTTGTATACGGACCACTACGACATAGAGTGGGCTCGAATGGTTCCGAATAACCACAAAATTCGGTGGCGACTCCACTTCAACCTAAATTTCAATTCGATCCGTTTCATATGGAGATTCATTCGCCTACCCAAACCCGCGCGTGGCCGCGTCGGGGTGGACCTATGTCATGTCCACAATTTGGCGACTCCGCTGGGGATTAACTGATGCGTGACTTACCATCGGCATCCTCAGAGTGAGACTCGAATAGACATCGTTTGACAAATACAATACGCGTTTTAGTTGTACGGTTCATGCATAACCCATATTTTCCCGGGCCGGTACTGGTGACCGACGTCCCACTATACCATTGATGTACTCCAACATGGATATGTCAAAAGGTGTCCATAGTCGATTCGAGTGGGTTTCGCGGCATGTTCTAAGCTCAATTCGACTTAGAGAGTCCGTCCCGATCAACGTCTAGACTATGTACACTGGTATAGACCCTTTCAGACCGACCGAGACTTAGTGTAGAGCATACATGGCGTCGTTATAATGCTTGTGTGACTATGTGCTACTTGGTTTTCGAGTCGTTTTCAAAAATGTCAACTTTTCAAAAATTGCATCTTTTTCAAGATATTCAAAACCCGGGACATACCGAATTTAGGACTTATGATTTTACTCAAAATAACCTATTTTCTAGACGGTATGCTGCCCAATTCAAAACTCAAAACTACTTTCAAAACCCGCGGCCCAACGCTCTTTCGTTTTTCTCGAAAATTGGGCCCTCAACCGAGTTTTCTCGGATTTCTTCAAAAACAATCAATTTTCAAAACTCCCCTCTTCTTAGGACTTCCCATATTTAGCAGTGTCGGGTCATGTCTTAAGTTGTCAAGTTTCTCTAGTGTCGAAACTCTGTCGATCTTATATCACGAGTTTCTTCCATATCCCAGTCCGCCTTATTAGACTAAGACAAGGCCCACCTAAGTAGGACATACTCTTACGAAGGAGGGCCCGTCAACACAATCGAGTCAAAAGTCTGGGGATGTCCCACGTGAACCTTCCTTCGAACAGGACTAGGCCCACTTGCCGAATCCTAAGGAAGGCCCACACTTCACAAGTCGCCTGTCTAGGTGTCTTTCTCGAGTCATTTCCCTTTTAGTCTCGTTCGGGATGTACTTTCTGTTCCGGGATTTCTGGGCTAGTTTCTGATTATGCGGTGTTCTTACAGACAGGCCAGCCGCAACCCGACATCAACGCAAGATGGAAGAATTCAAAAATGCCTTAGCCAAAATCGAGACTCAACTGACCTCCATCCTCGCTAACCAAGAAACTTTGGACACTCGCCTGAGCACTGTAGAGAAGACGGTCCCAGTTGAAGGAGCTGATTCCACTGGGCCCATAGCCGAATTGGTCAGTGTTGTTCGCAGGCTCGAGGAGCAAGTTCACTTATCAACAAGCAACTCAATCCACTCCGAAAATGCTCGCATCTATTCACCTTTGAGTAACGAGCTACCGGCCAACCTCAACTTGACGGAAATTCCTATGTTTGAGGGTACCGAAGACCCGGTCCATCATATCCGGGCCTTTAAAGACTTCATGGCAGTCAAAGGGGTAAAGTCCGCCATGTTAAAGCACCTATTCCCTTCCTCTTTGGAGAAGCACCCCAGGGCCTGGTTCTACAGGCTCGATCCCAAGAAATACAAGACTTGGGATGATGTGGCGACCGAATTTGCTCGGAACTATGCCGATAACACTGAAATCCAGACTACAATGCGTACTCTGGAGGTCATGGCTCAAGAGCCCAAAGAAGGGTTCACAAAATACTTGCAAAGATGGAGGGCCGAGAGTGTGAAGCTGGTCGACAAGCCCGGCGAGAAGGCCCTAGTGGAAGCCTTCGTCAAAAATCGACTCCCATCCTACCGGGTCCTTCTCCGGTATGCTATCATCCCAAACTTCGCTGTCCTTACTGAAATGGGCACGAGAATCGAGGATGACTTGAGACTAGAGAGCCTGACTAAGGCCTCTACCAAAGGCTATCAAGGGGCGAGTTCATCTACGATCAAGCCCACACCTGCAGTTGCAACTCGCAGCATCTTTGACGAGGTAAACCTGCTGGACACCTCATCTAAAAAGAATGCACCAAATCGGGTATTCACAGATATAGGGACTACCTATACTTATGCCTTACAAAGGCTATCTTCAAAGGGCCTGATCCAACCGATAGGCCCAACTGCAGAACCTCCAGTAGAAAAGATGCCCAAAACTTACAATGCCCAAGCCTACTGTCAGTATGACCGGGGTAACGGGCATGATACTGAAAAGTGTTGGAGATTAAAGCACCTGATCCAAGATCTTATCGAGAGCGGGAAAATCCCGTTGCCCGGAGACAAGCCGAGCAACAAAGAAAACCCGTTCAGCGCCCATGCTATATTCACAGGGGAAGTAGTCGAATGTTCTCACCTCATTTCTCCTTTTATCCCACAAATAAATGGGATATGGTTCGATGATGAGGACGATGTCTACTTAACCAAAGGGGAAGTTGTCCCCATCACCCTTGAAGAGGTCCGAAAGGCTAAGTCCAAAGCCTTAGCCACCAACCATCTCGCCGCAGCCGGGCGCTCTACTCATATATCCGTCACTGAACCTGCCAGGACGGAACCTACCCCTGAAGAACCAAGCCCGGACACGTCTCTGGTCCAGCAATTGAAGAGGGTTCGAGCTGACTTAACCGTATGGCAACTACTGGTTAGCTCACAGGCACATCGAGAAGCACTGACTAAGGCTCTCGATGAAATCAAGGTCGATTCACAAGCTACCCCTTCTGAAATGGTAGCCACTATTATGCCTTTTCTGAAGGGCAAGTCAAAGGAAGAAGGTCCACTCATAACCTTCTCTGAAGCTAATCTGCCACCATTTGGGCCCAATCACAATCTGGCCCTATACATCACGGTCATCTGCAAGGCTAAATATCTCCCGATGACCCTTATCGACGCTGGATCAGCCGTGAATGTCCTTCCTCTAAGGACCGCAAAAGCACTCGGCATCACCGATGCCGATTACCTTCCAACGGCGCAAACTATCCAGGCTTTCGACGGAAGCCCAAAACCTGTCGCCGGGGCCGTAAAATTGAAAATCATAACGGGCCCAATCGAAAAGGAGCTGGAATTTCAGGTGATAGATGTCACCTCATCATTCAATCTCTTACTAGGAAGGCCTTGGATCCACGCAGTTAAGGCCGTGTCATCTACCCTCCATCGAAAAGTCAAGATGCCTCTCAAAGACGGTATCATCACACTGGAGGCGACCCCAATTATCGTAGCAAGCTGCAACGCTACGGGCCGGGCCGACCCACGAGGATTTGATTTCATGGGCATGATCGAAGAAGAGTATCTCTTTAGGCCCTACTTCACAACTAGCATCGACACGATGCTACAAAATCTGGGTTACCTACCCAGAATAACCTCAAGGCCATATCTTCCAGCTGGGAAGATTATCGAGGTCCTAAATGATGGCGAATCACATTTCGGATTGGGGTATGCTATAACCCCGGAAAACGTGGTTCGGGCCGGTATTCACAAGGCCATCGACATTTTCAAGGGTACTTACATAAGCCCTTATAGCCCGAAGTTAACGGATTACTTCGTCACTCCAGTCTTCGGAACTATCCAAGTGGGCCTTTACCGACCCGCCGTCACATATCCCGAGACCAAAAAGGCTCGGGAATACAACTTCATCCCTGATGATATATTCACCATCGTCCAGGCCGAATCAAAGGAGGGCGAAAAAAACTCCGAGCCCGTGCTGGGGCTCTTGTTCGGAGAAGGCAAGGTCGTCCCCGCTCCGAAGGACGACTTGGTCAACCTGATCCTTCGCAGCGATCGGTTTGACCCAACCAAGCTAATCACTGAGGTCGGTACCAACACCGAGACGAGGGCTTGGAGGAAGACCATAAAATGGACCGATGGCCAAGGACGGGTCTACAAGCTGACCACCGGCGAAGGAGACATGCCGGATACCGAGTCCGAGTCAGAGTCGGAGTCAGAGTCCGAGTCTAGAGGGTTTGGTGCTAAAGTCGAGTCTGTAACCCCTCTTCCCTTATCCACTGAGGTCTCGGGGCCTGTCCCAAGACCTCTCTCTATCCCGCCACTGACCAATGATCAGATGGCAGCTCTATTCGAGCTATTTTCAAAATTTACCATCAATAATAATAACGAACACCGTTCTGCTTACGACTTGTCTTATTTCCAAAATTTTCTCAATTTCAACAATTTTATATGCAATGACATTGAGAAACCCGATGAACAGGTACCCCTACCTCAACATCTGGTCGAGCAGCTCGAGCAAAGGGAATCCCGAGATCCGGTAATCGAAGAAACCGAGTCCATCAACGTGGGAACCACTTTAGAGCCCCAGATGCTTAAGTTGGGCCTATCTTTAGATCCAGAGGAGAGAAAACAATTCGCAGACCTCCTCCAGGAATTCAAAGATGTCTTTGCATGGTCCTACAAGGACATGTCGGGTATAGACCGAGAGATAGCCGAACACCGAATACCCATCAAAGATGGGTGCAAGCCGGTAAAGCAAAAACTCAGAAGAATGAAGCCCGAGTGGTCTCTTAAAGTCAAGGAAGAGGTCGATAAACAATTCAAAGCAGGCTTTATACAAGTGTCTGAATATCCAGACTGGGTTGCAAACATCGTGCCGGTACCCAAGAAGGACGGCAAGGTGCGGGTTGGCGTGGACTTCCGGGACCTTAACAAGGCAAGCCCAAAAGACGATTTTCCGTTACCACACATCGACATATTGGTGGATAACACGGCCGATCATGCCCTTCTGTCGTTCATGGACGGGTATGCCGGGTACAATCAGATTAAAATGGCAGAAGAGGATATGGGTAAGACCACCTTCATTACACCTTGGGGTACTTACTGTTACACCGTCATGCCATTTGGGCTTATCAACGCCGGGGCCACTTATCAACGGACCGCCACTACTTTGCTCCACGACATGATGCATAAGGAAGTGGAGGTCTATGTGGATGATATGATCGTCAAATCCAAGGACCAAAGCGGGCACATTTCAGCCCTAAGAAAGTTCTTCACCCGGCTACGTAAATACAACATGAGACTGAACCCACAAAAATGCAGTTTTGGGGTAACGTCGGGCAAATTACTGGGCCATATCGTTAGCCAACGCGGCATCGAGGTCGACCCAGCTAAAATCAAAGCCATCACCGAGATGCAACCACCC
This sequence comes from Agrostemma githago, assembly GCA_958450325.1. NCBI lineage: Eukaryota > Viridiplantae > Streptophyta > Magnoliopsida > Caryophyllales > Caryophyllaceae > Agrostemma > Agrostemma githago. Next base: position 44,950,267 of record OY288244.1, read on the forward strand.
AAGACCGAAAAGGAAATAAGGGGATTTCTCGGGAAAGTCCAATACATCAACCGGTTCATTTCGAAACTAACCATGGTATGCGAACCCATCTTTAAAAAGCTAAAAATCGGAGAATGGGTGCTATGGGACGACAAATGTCAAGCGGCTTTCGACAAAATCAAGGAGATTCTGTCTGCTCCGCCGGTACTAATGCCACCTCAACACGGTCTACCTTTGTCGTTATACCTAACGACGACGGAGACGGCCATGGGGGCTATGTTGGCCCAGACAGTCGATTCAGAAGAACGGGCTATTTACTACATCAGTAAAAAGTTCCTCGAATATGAGTGCAAATATACAATGCTCGAAAAGACGTGCCTAGCATTGGTTTGGGCCACTAAAAAGCTCCAACATTACATGCTCAGTCACGAGGTACATGTGTTATCCAAAATGGATCCTATTAAGTACTTATTCGATAAGCCCATCCTCAACGGCAGGATGTCAAGATGGACTTTAATGTTATCCGAGTTCGACCTCAAATTTGTACCATTAAAAGCCATCAAAGGCCGGGTAGTTGCCGAGTTCCTCGCTGACAGCCCAATATCCGAAGAAGGCCACACCGATACATGGGCCTTTCCTGATGAAGACATATTCCATATCGATACGGAGGTGTGGGATCTATATTTCGATGGGGCATCCAACTTCCGAGGATTTGGGGTCGGAATCCTGTTAATTTCACCCCGAGGGGAACACATTCCCTTATCCATCAAGTTGGACTTCGACGTGACCAACAACGCAGCCAAATACGAAGCATGCATTCATGGGTTGCAAGCCATCGCTGATTTAGGGGTAACAAACCTCCGGGTCCACGGTGATTCATCATTAGTCATCAATCAAGCACTCCAAAAATGGAAAACTCGGAACGCCAATCTCGTGGCTTACCAAGCACGGGTAAGGGTTCTAGAGAAACAATTCCAAAAGGTAGAATACATTTATATGCCCCGGGAAGAGAATCAGTTCGCAGATGCACTTTCCAAATTAGCATCTTTACTGAACATCCCGGATCACCTGACCAGCATGCCAATCTGTGTCGAAAGACGGTCCGAGCCAGCCTACATCCACGCCATTCAGGATATCGAGATAACTGACCCGGAACCATGGTATCAAACTGTCCTAACCTACTTGGCAACGGGAGAATATCCCCCTGGAACTGAAAACCGGGCCAAGAAAGCCCTGCGGAGATTGGCAACCCAATTCGTTCGCACGGACGACGGGAAACTGTACAAAAAGACGACATAGGGGGCTCTACTCCTATGCATCGATAAAATACAAGGCGAAAAGGTAATGGCCGAAGTACACGATGGTGAAAACGACCCGCATATGAACGCCCATATGCTAGCCCGAAAAATCATGAGGCTCGGGTACTATTGGAACACCATGGAAACAGACTGTCAGGTGTATGTCAAACACTACCATAACTGTCAGATCTTTGCCAATGTACAACATATGCCATCTTCCCTCTTATATACCATGACATCACCATGGCCGTTTTCGACATGAGGTATAGACATAATTGGAAAGGTGCATCCTTCCGGGACGGGAGGTCATTGCTTCATTTTAGTGGCCATCGACTACTTCACCAAATGGGTCGAAGCCGAGTCGTACCGTGTCTTGAACGCCAAGCACGTGGCCAAATTTATCCAAAATAAAATAATATGCCGGTATGGGATCCCTCACGAGTTCATCAGCGATCACGGGACCCACTTTCAAGCCGAAACTACCGCATTGCTGGCAAAATATAAAATTCAAAGGCATACATCTTCGCCTTACCGACCTCAAACAAATGGAGCGGCAGAAGCGGCCAATAAAACAATTGTCACCATACTTAAAAAGATGGCTGAGAATTACCGGGACTGGCCCGACAAAATACCTTTTGCCCTGTGGGGATATCGAACCTCAATCTGCACCGCGACCGGGGCAACCCCGTATTACTTGACATACGGAATGGAAGCGGTCCAACCAGTCGAGCTAGAAGTGCCATCCCTCAGGATTTTACTTGAAAGCCAAGTACCTGAAGCAGATTCGGTCCAAGCCCGATACGATTCGCTGGTCCTTTTAGACGAACGGCGATCACGGGCCCTCAACAATATCCAAATATATCAAAAGAGGATCCAACGGGCTTTCAACAAAAGAGTTAGACCCCGAAACATCAAAGAAGGGGATTTGGTCCTAAAATCGGTTCGTGCCTTACTACCGGTTGACCCAAGGGGTAAATTCAAACCCAACTGGGTTGGGCCATACTTAGTCAAGAAAGTCCTATCAGGAGGAGCGGTGATGCTGACAGACTTGGACGGGAACGAATTTGTCAACCCAATCAACTTGGACCAGCTGAAGCGCTACTACCAATAAACCCCATCTCAATGTCATTTGCAAAAATTTATAAAAATTTGTCTTTTTATAAATTTTCAAAAATTATAGACAAGTCAATAAGCTAGAATTAATTATTCTACTGTCGCACATCTCGAATTAATAATCTTGATGTATTTCGAAAATTGCAAAAATCAATCAAATCAATTTTGAACTACGTTTGGTTTGATTCCGATATTTGTGGATACGTAGGCAACCCCTCAAAAGGGTACAACCACTACAATAAAAGAAAGACGGGAACGGTGTTCAATAATATGTCTTCTTATCTCGATTACACAAAAAAAAAAAAAAAACGCCGGACACGGCATACACACACCAAAAAAACCACACCACTAAAAAATAATAATAATATTCAAATAATAATAACGGAGACTAATATCCGGGCATTTTCCCCTTCCCCTTGTCCTTCGGGTCGCGTGGAGCCTGAGGTCTTCGGGGTGGTGGCGAGCGTTCCCGAATCACAAGTGGAACCTCTTTAGCACGAGCCCGTTTCTTCGACGACGGGTCTTCTATCACGGTCTTCGGTCCAATGCGAGCCCGCACATGCTCGGGTAATCTATCTCGTGGGCCAAGTCGGTCCTACACGGGTTGTCTTGGGCCCAGTCTCCTTCCCAAGTCAGTCTGGGGGCTCACTTTCCCCCAAGCACCTTTAGCACTAGACCCTTCAGCTTGAGTCTTAGTCTTCTTTTTGTGACCTGACATTAGACGAACCATGGTAGCCGGGGTGTCACCATCATCAAAGAATCCCCTATTGTCTTTAGCTTGCTCCCTCCTCAGCAGGTCAAAAGCTTCGTCAACCTTCAGCGCAGCTCGGGCTTTAGCATCAACGGGTTTGGTCCACTTCATGTAAGAATCTGAAACCCAGATTGAGTGGCGAGATTTGACAACGGGCCAAGTATGTCGTGTGTACCATCTTTGCATCCAGGTATCACACATTACATCAGTCACTTGGGTAGGGTCACTCACAACTGCTTCAACTTCAGGGATTCGCTGGGTCCATCCATACTGCCTTAGTATGCGATCTGGATAGAGATGAACCGTCTGCCTGAAAGATAGGATCGCCTGATAGCGGGCTCTGTCCCTCGGGTCCAAGCCACTCCAAAGGTAGATGGGCCACCACGGAACTACCCATCGGATTAATGGACCACCATGAAAAGACAAAACCTCGTCCCAATACTTTTGCGTAATTTGACGAGAGAAATCAATGGCCCGCCTCCTCGTCATCACCTGGTTATGACGATAGTTGCCCGCATCAAGGGGAGGATCTATCACTGATAACCTCTCATAAAGCCAAATCTGCAAAAAGGAAACAAAAACATGAGTAAAAAAAAAATCAAAAAATCAAAAATCAAAAATTTTTGCAAAGTAACATACTTGCAGCAATCGGGTGCTCCCGGTAAGACGAATTGACGAGTCTCTCTTACGGCTGTCCAATCCTTGGATAATCTCGCCCGTGATCAGCCAAGCCGGGCTGTGTTCAGTCTCAATCAAATCTACTACGGTCAGAAGATGGGTGTTTCCCATGCAGGATAACAAATCCATGTGACCCTCGAAAGCATATACGTGGAGCATACAGAAAGAAAAGGCCCTGCGGCTGTAAGCCGGTCTGACCCGAACATCAAGAGAATTCATAAATTTCTCAGCCAAGTCGATCAGAGAAATCTTATCGCCTTCCATCATGCGGGATACCTCATTGTGAGAAAGCCCTAGAAATTCTCGAAGCTTCCTCCTTGGGTCATAGATCAAGTACGGGACGGCGGGACAAAGCACCGGGTTCCATCCTCCTATAGCAGCAATCTCCTCAGGCAAAGGGCAAACCTCGCCCGGGGAAAAGCAACGACATGATATATGTCATCCCAATAAGCCAAGCATGCATCCAGAAAATAACGATCAACCACCATCTGACGGAACGGGTACTGCTGAGTTATCCCCGCTTGATTCAAAGCCACCCTATCCGTGTCCCTAAAGCGACGGGATCACTCCTGCAACATCATGGTCAATCTATCGATTCCCATGGCTAATTCCTTAAGAAAATAAGAAGATCTTCTTTTTGCCTTAAGGGAAATAAAGAGACTTTCTTTAAAGAAGAGATTGATTTGTAATGAGAATTGTGGAGAAATCAAGGACAAGAGAGGACTATATATAGCATTAGCCTTGCAAACTGTTCAGGAAAATTTCCTAATCTTAATTGGAATCAAACCGCAAGCCTAGTCTCGATACTAGCACGGAAATCTCCATCCCGAACTTTCCTAATCCTTGTTAGGAGTCAGAAATCTCAAAGTTTCCAAAATTCAAAAATCTCAAGATTTGAAAATTCAAAATTTCAAAATTTTCAAAATTTCAAAAAATCATTTTCCCCAGCGCGAGTCATTTTACTATCTACGTGTTGCATGTATTTTATGTGACTTATACAGGTACGACTCAAACAGGGACGTGCAACCCACGATATCTCCCCAGCGGAAGCCAACGGCGGCATTTCACGGGATGGGCCTACATACAGGCACACCCAGGACTTATGCGACAAGTCCAATTCCCCATGGAATTATCGGCTCAGGTATGACTTCTAGCTTACGGCTGGCGAGCCCTTCACGCAAGTCTAATGGACTATAAACGACCCGACCGGAAGGCCGCCAGGTTTCAATCCTCGATTGGCCTGGTGGCTACTCTGACTTTTGCCTTGTCCAAGCCTCAGTCAGAGTGGGGGCTCTGTAGACACCCGCATTTTGACTGCCAGGTGTCTATGGCAGTTTCCAAAAAACACCCAATGATGATCGGACGCTAACAGGCTTCTATGCGCTCGGATATGGGCTCAAATCCATTAATCGCTGGCTAACACACTTACAGAGTACAAATCTCACAAAATCAACCTCGAATCCAGGCCCAGCGGACCGTTCCGAGCCAAACAAGACTAATTTGGGCCAAAACCGACACCGGAATTATAACCGACTTTTTTTTTGCGATTGGGTCAACCCTGGTCAAGGTCGTTTCCGAGACATACAAAACAACCATTCACAACATCAAAAGTCCAACTCAAGAAACAAAACCAACAGTCCATCTTCAGACGGGCCATCAGGTCAAGTCCGTCAAGGCAAAACCCTAGACACCAAAGTGCATGACCATGCCTATATAAACACCCTCATGCAACACACTTTCACACATTGAAAAAACCTAGAGCAACCCTACACACACATACAACATCTATTACAAACCCTAATCAAACCCTAGCAATTCTACACTAGCAAAAAAACCCTAAACCTAGTTTTAGGAATCAATCCCGAGCCACCATAACTTAACCTCCATAAAACCTCGAAGACTCTTGTGTTAAAGTCACGGTTACGAGTTTGATCCGAGACAAGAACATGTAGGTTGAGGGTGTCAAAACCCCGTTCTCTCCTTCTTCTCTTCCTCTCGTCATCTTCTTCGCTTTTTCTTACTTTTTTATTTCTTTATTTTTTTCTTTTATTGCATCATAATATCGATAATATTAATACAAAACATTAAAATACTTATCGATTTGTGTCGAATAAGAGGGGTATCGGAATAAGGAAACACGAATATACAAGTGTACTACACACAGCGTTGACGGTCGCTTGTTCCAATACCCCGATTATTTGATTATTGAGATAAGTTAACTTAAACAATATTTTTTTTATTTTGTTTGCATCATTATCATTAGTCGTATATTTACATTATTTTTCAAAAACAAGCATTATATTAATAAGGGTCGAAACCCGTTGATGCGGATCCGACATCAAACAATTCGCAAGAATTAATTATGATGTCGGGATGCGGAGGGAATCAAGGCGAGTTTTTTTTTTAAGGTGTCGATCTATTAGATTCGATACCAATTCCATAATTGGATGTCGAATCTAATGATTTAGTCAAATAAATTAATTAACACGATTTTCGTTGATGCTAATATAGATGTCCTCTAATTCAATTGAATTAATTACGACATTAATAAATGCGGAGAAAATTTATATCGTGCTAGTTAATTTAAAACGACTTATATTATTTTCTTCAAGTTTTCGCTCTAGCATTTCATACCGATTCAATAATCGGATATGGGATATGACGAGCATCAAAATTAAAATTGAGTATAAATTATTCCAAGTATTTAATATCGATTTCATAATCGAATATTGAATACGACGAATATCGAAAATATTAAGTCGATTGCAAATTACGCTATATTCGTACGCGATTTAATAAAATCATCAATTTTCCGAAGAAAACAATTTCGCTCTTTTTTAGTATTATTCTTCGAACATCATTTTTTTTTAGACAAAACATTTTTTTTAGATCTCGATATATTTTTTTCTTGACCTCGGTCAACACGTGTTAATCCATCACGTGACCTACTATTCTTTCCAAAATCATGCATTCATCACATCTATATCTTTATTCAATTTATTACTCGTTACATCGTTACTAACGGTTTGATTGTTTCCTTCGTCGATTTTTGTCGTTTATTTTATTTTACTAAAATGAACCCACATGCTAAAATTCCACTTTGACGTAGAATTAATTGCATTAAATCGACATAGAAACCCTTTTCAATTCCATTATAATGTTTAGGGAAAATAATCTTTGCATATCATTTTCCCGTTCAACTAACGCGCGTATTGGAAAGTCATTCGATTTCTTAGTAGAGGCCGCTAATATGCGGGCGGGGTTGGGTGTCCTTTGTGGGCTTCCCAACACGTACCCTCACCCCTTACTCAGAACCTCGGTTTCCGGATGCCCGAAACCGTTGGCGCACGAGAGTCATTCAATACACAATATCCGATAATGTCGGTATTGGTATCAAATGCAAAGGGACGAGCCCAATAAACTCTGACATCGGAAATGGGCCGTATTTTGTATACGGACCACTACGACATAGAGTGGGCTCGAATGGTTCCGAATAACCACAAAATTCGGTGGCGACTCCACTTCGACCTACATTTCAATTCGATCCGTTTCATATGGAGATTCATTCGCCTAACCAAACCCGCGCGTGGCCGCGTCGGGGTGGACCTATGTCATGTCCACACTACCTCCTTGGGAACATGCGACGCATTAAATGCAAGGATAGAATTCAAGAAGTCAACCTCCCGCCCTCCCAATCAAGATGTCGCCTGCTAAAGAGAAGCCCTGCTCCCCTTTAGCCGGCGAGGCCAATTGATGGGAGTCGGAAACCTACCACGGGTCACCCGCCATTTGGGCCCCGGGGAAGCCCAACCCGAAGATAAGAAACGACCTGCTTAGCAGGCACTACTACAAAACTAGTCATAGACATGACCTAATAGACATAGGTTAAAAGAAAAACCCAATCTATTTTTCATAGACATAGGTTATTTAAAAAACCTATGTATATAAAAGAGAATATACATAGGTTAAAACTAAAACCCATATCTATAAATTATAGACATAGGTCAAAGTGTAACCTATGTCTACAATATATGAATAGATGTAGGGCATATGAAAACCCATGTATATTTAAATAAGACTAATACACTAGTGCCCCATGTCTATTACTCCTAGACTAATAACCCCAAAATTCTTAAGAATTCAGAAACTGTAACCTAGTATTCTTATTAGATTGAACAGTAGCTTGCATACCCCCAAATAGTGCAACACTTAGGGTTAGAGTTGAATTCAATTGAACCCCCGATTCAGAAATCATACACCCCGTATCCCAAATTAATCTCCCGACGATGACAACAAACACTGATATTAGATAAACTAATAGGATGATATTCAGCAAACACTGATATTCAACAAACACCCCATATCTCCATAGGATGAAATCTGTAGCCTTCGATCCTTCGATCAACTCCACAACTCCACAACTCCGGAATCCTTCACGGAATCAACTCCACAACTCCTTTGATCCTTCAAGCCTTCAATCTGTTCGAGTTGAAAGCTCAATCAATCAATCCCCATTTGTTCGTGTTCAAGCCTTTAAGCCTTCGATCCTCCAAAAATGGAGAGAATATACGTTACCGTTATAGCGAGACCACTGTCGTCGGAGGATGCTACATCAACTCCTTGGAAAATCTCCGGCAGCTTCATCTCCTTCGCTAATTCTTCCTCCAAATTCGATTTCGGTACAATATTCTTCAAAAATCGAGATAATATGTGTCTTTTTAGCTTCAATTTCGATTGTTTTCGAATTCTAGGGTTTTGAATTTGTGTTCTGATTGTTTCGGTTCTTGTAAATCGGGTTTTTTAAGAAGATCGCAAGACTAAAGAGGTTTACGAGTCTCGTACTAAGCAAATTGTGTCTGCTTTTGTGCAAGGCTTCAATGGTGTTCACTTCCCTTTCTTAATTTTGATTGCTTGATTTTATTTTTGAATATATTTATGTTGAATGTATTGTACTTCATATGCACAGGAGCAATTATCATCCTCGTATTTGTAAAATCGTTGTTATCGAAAGTACACGACTCTATGAAATTGTTGCCAATATTGTGTTCTTATGTGTTTGGATAGTGATGATGAATAATTTGGAATGACTTCAGCTTTCCTTGTCAATTTGTGAAGAAATTTTTAATTTGGTTTCCCTTATGTGCCTCTTGATCGGGACATGTGCATGATCATTGTGACTTCTTTGATTGATTGATTACGAAAGAGTTGATTTGGTGCCAAACGATGTATCGTAATCACAGTTTGAGCACTTTTCTAATGTCGATTTTTTGCTAGATAATTCTTGTTAGTCTGAGCATTTAGTCGCATTCTTAGTACTCGTAATATCTTTTATGAATTCAGTGAGTTGATCCGAGTTTGATCGCTTAATTTAATCTTGTTCAGTTTTACTGTTAGCGGAGTTTGAATGCTTGTGAAATGTCGTTAAATTGTTTAATTTGAGCATTTAGTCGAAATTTTGTCAGTCTTGGAGGATTTAGAGAGCTGTTTTGAGTTTAATCGCCTCCTCTCGCATGAGTTTGTATGTTGATGAATTCAATTTAGCTGTATATCAACGAATTTCGATTATTTTTATGTTTTTGATTAATTGAAGTTTCTGTCAAAGAGTTTTATGCTTTGCCTGAGGAGAAAGATCCTGTCACTGTGCTGATTTTAGTGAAAACTCGAGTTCTCGCCTTCTGGTTTACGGTTTGGTTGATTACTATGATGATAATTCTGGCTGTTTTCAACAAAATGCGTGGCCGAGACACCTCATTTTTCTACCCGCCACCTACCTAAGAATGGTAATACTCTAAAATCCTGTAACTCTTTCTTGCTTCTAATTTATGTTAATGCATATTTCTGTCCTACAATCAATTTGAATTCGCAAGTGGCCTAATCGCGATTGGCATGAACCGATCTTGCTCTCGCACGCTGCACTCGTTACTGTTATTGCTGTTGTTCTCTTGATCCTGCTGTCCATTATTAACATTGTTGTTCTTCTGATGTTGCTGCTGGTGCTGGTGCTGGTTATTCATCATCTCATGGCCTACTATTCTCCCATTCATATTAGTCATATGATTCATCTCCAATGATAATGGCCGCATATTTGTTCCAAAAACTTTCAAAATCACCAAGTAATAGGACTAATACACATTTTTTTCGATATTACTCCATCTGATTCATACGAATTATTACATTTGACTTCTTCTTTTGCATATTCAATTGTGGGCAGTGAAGCTTTTACTTTGACGGAGTAGCTAGTACCGTCAATGTCTTAGTTCAGTGATTAATAACAAAAGTAATCTATCTAGATAATAATTCTCGGGTTCAATCTTTCCTGTTATTATAATACGTTTAAACACGTACTTGATTGGAAAAATACAACCATAACAGTAACATTCAAAATATATACTCACTCACTCCCTCTTCATGTTCACATTCCTAACCACCTTCCACCTCGGAGAGATCGTCTAACACTAATTATACACTTACACTATAACCATAATAAACTACTATCATCTGACAGGATAGGACGGTATTGAGAGATCGTGTCTGAATATAAGTGACAAATTCTTGTTTCCGACGGGAATATCCGTCTTAAATATTTAGAATAAGATAAACCCATGTGTCTGTTGTACGAAAAGACTTTTGATATTTCCTTCCCAGCTGAGTATATATTTGACCCGTTTTAACAATATGACGGATATATTCATTGTAAGTAAGACCAACTATTTATAAGTAGGTATGTGTACGTTTAAGGACACATGATTAAAACCTAAAAAAATATGGAAAGAGCTATCATATTGTCCTAACATGAACCTATCAAATCTGATGATGAAACGAGCCGCTGAACAATCCTTATATAATTATGTCACTCATGATGAAAACCTTAATCCAATCACTTTAAACTTTGCTTAAAAAGATAGGAAAACAACGTACCACTTAAGGACTAGAAGTGATTCGAACTGTTGTTGACAGTAAAGCAGGCAAGAGTAAGGACAACAGGTTTATCATCTAACTTTCTCATCAACCTTTTCTTAAATACCTCCCAACATTTGGAATTCATGTCTCTGCTGGTCATATGGCTTTTACTTTTGCTGCCTTCAAATGAAACAAATTTGTTTGGTTTAACTGGAATTCAAAAAGAAAATAAAAGTTATGTTATCGACTGACACGTGAGATCTTTCTGTTTCACTTGATTTCAGGATTAAGTCGATTTGTTAGAATCTGGGGAGGAGACTTACTTTCCTGCATTACATGTTGGCTCAGACAAGATGTCGACTGTGTGTGGACATGACGTAGGTCCACCCCGAAGCGGCCACGCGCGGGTTTGGGTAGGCGTATGAATCTCGTGGTGAGATTGTTCTCGGGTTCGAAATTTAAGTCAAAGTTGGAGTCGCCACCGAATTTTGTGGTTATTCGGAACCATTCAAGCCCACTCTATGTCGTCATGGGCTATACACAAAGTATGGCCCACTTCGATTTCAGAGTTTATAGGGCACGTCCCTTTGCATTGCGATACCGATACCATCTACACCGGTATCGTGTAAAGAATGACTCTCGTGCGCCAACGGTTTCGGGCATTCGGAAACCGAGGTTCTGAGTAAGGGGTGAGAGTATGTGTTGGGAAGCCCACTAAGGACATCTGTGGACATGACATAGGTCCACCCCGACGCGGCCACGCGCGGGTTTGGGGAGGCGAATGAATCTCCATGAGATGGTCAAATGTAAATTTAAATCGAAGTCGGAGTCGCCACCGAATTTTATGGTTATTCGGAACCGTTCGAGCCCACTCTAAGTCGTAGTGGGCCGTGTACAAAATACGGCCCATTTCCGATGTCAGAGTTTATTGGGCTCGTCCCTTTGCATATCGATATAGATGCCGACTAGAGCGGTTAATCGTATATTGAATGACTCTCGTTGCCAATGGTTTCGGACATCCAGAAACCACGGTTCTGAGTAAGGGGTGAGGGTACGTGTTGGGAAGTTCACTAAGAACACCCAACCCCGCCCGCACATTAGCGGCCTCTACTAGGATATCGAATGACGTTTTAATGCGCGCGTTAGTTGAACGATGAATGATATGCAAACATTGTTTTCTAAGCATGTGAAAAATTGAATGGGTTGCTAAGTCGGTTTAATGCATGAAAATTGATTAACGTCAAAGTTGTATTTAGCATATGAGATTCGTTTTAGTATAATAAAACAAATGAAATAAAAGGATGAATTTGCTACAAAACAAACAAACGAGTTAGTATCGATTTGTGAATAATAATAGCAAAGATAAATATGTGAAATCGAGAAAATAAATTAATCGAAATCTGAAAAATATTGTTGAAAAGAACGTTGTTTTGTATAAAAAACGAAGTTCAAAAATAATAAAAAAAGACGGAAAAGACCGCGGCATAACAGCCGGCCGCGCGACTCGCCCGGGACGCCGGCGGGTCGCGTGGTGGCCTGTTTCGGGGCCGGTTTTCGAAAACTCGAAGTTCGTATTAAATCGCGTATGAATATTGCATGATTCGTACTCGACTTAATATTTTCGATATTCTTTATATTCGATAGTTGACTACGAAATCAATATCGAATACTTAGAATAGTTTTGGAAAAGATGTAAATTTTAGAAATCGATCGAAGAATAAATAATAAAACGAACGAAAACGTAAAAAAAAAAGAAATCCCGGATTCCAGGCCTGCGCGCGAGTCGCCTGGGCATGGCGCGACTCGCGTGCGGGTGTGTCCGTCTTTATATTTTTGTTCGAAAATTGTTATTTTGAACGAAAAGTAAAAGAAAAGAATTTTGACAAAAAAGATGTAACGATTTCTGCTATCGTCGAAATCTTAATATAATTCTTTTCGATACGATATTCGATTATAGAAAAATCGATATCGTATGTTTAAGAATATTCGTTATGAAAATAGTTTTTCGTTAATAACGATATTAGAAAAATAATAAGAAAACGACTCTTGACCCATAAGAAACGGACGAAGAGGAGAAAGGGAGAGAAAGGAAGAAATCGGGTTTGATTACACCCTCAACCTACATGCTCTTGTTGACTCGGATCGGGACTCGTCGGAATGTGGCTAGGCACGGGAGTGTCGAGGCAACGTCGGTTGGGTTAGGGTGGTACGGTTTTGACGGGTGAAGGGTGTCGGATATCGGGACCGGTTTCCTTCGGGTTTTGGATGTATTATCGGTTTCTCGATGCTAAAGGAATTATGTGTGTGTGTGAATTGTGTAGGAAGAATTGTTGGTAAAAATCGTATTGATTCCTTGTCTCTTTTGTGTTGGATGCAAGGGGCTATTTATAGGAAATTCCCGACCTTGGCTTGGGAGAGTTTGACTACCGCTTAGGATAGGAAACGAGGGAACTTGAGGGAAATAAGGATTCCGCTTTCTTGTGGAGGAAGAAAGGCAAACCGGCTGGTTTGCTACTGTTTTGGGGCTGTTTCGGCCGAGTGTTTTACACTCGGTCGGATGCTCGAGTCGATTTTTTAATAGGATTCCTGTTTGAGCTAGAATTACCGCTTGAGTAAGAAGCTGAGGAGAACGAGAATTCCGTTTTCTTGTGAGGGAAGAAAAGAGGAAATACCGGCTGACTTGTGTACTTGGCCGAGTGGTTGCACTCGGTTGAGTGTCTGAGTCGGTTCTCGGATAGGATTCCTACTCGGGATCGAATTCTACCTTAAACGGAATTATTTATTATTTTGTGTAGCTGATTTTTGTAGAGTTGGAGTCCGAATAGGACGTGTGAGACCTCACGGTCAGCCTAAAAGTTTCGAGAAATATCTTTGACCGGGTTTTGACTCGGTCGCTAAAAGACGGTTTTACCCTTGGTGTCGGATTCGACCCAAATTAGTGTTATTTGACTCGAAACGACCCACTGGGCCTGAATTTGAGGTTGGTTTTGTGAAATTTGTACTCCGTAAAATGCCTAGGCCAAATGCCATTGATTTCGAGCCCATTTCCGAGTACGTCAAGGCACGTTAGCGTCCGATCATCATCGGGTGTTTGTCGGAAACTGCTATAGACACCTGGCGGTCAAAATGTGGGTGTCTACAGAGCCCCCACTCTGACTGAGGCTTGGACATGGCGAAAGTCAGAGTAGCCACCAGGCCAATCAAGGATTAAAACCTGGCAGCTTCCGGTCGGGTCGTTTAAGGTCCATTAGACCTGCGTGGAGGGCCCGCCGGCCATGGGCTAGAAATGTACCTGAGCTGATGATAACTCCGTGGGGAATTGAATTCGTCGCATAAGACTTAAAATGGGCCTGTATGTGGGCTCATCTTGTTAAATGTCGTTGGGGAGTTATGCAAATTGCGCTGTCGTGATTTGTACCTGTATAAGTTACATAAAATTTTGCATGCAACACGTAGGCGAAACAAATATGACTCGCGCTGGGGAATAAAAATGATTTTTGCTGTATTTTGAAATCGAAGTCCTGAAAGCAACTCACGTGCTAGGAGATAGGTTTCCAAAATTGAAAGAGGTGGAGAAGAAGTTTGCAGTTTTGAATAGACTGAAATTTGACCTTGCCGAAAAGGATTTTCTCAAATGGCTAAGTTTTGCAAGTTTTAAAATGAGAGTTTGAAAAGAGGTCTACTGACAGACTCGACTCTGGACGCGACCGGACGAGTTGACAGACACGACTTAGACTCTCTAAGGGTTGGACCGTGATTTGGTAAGGAGGTGGGCCACCTAAGATGTCAAGACTCTTAAGTTGCGCTATTCCGTAGCCTAGGCGAGTGACAACACGGTCGAATCCTCGGAATAGGAAGGCTGTGCTATGGGGGGATTGCAATAGTCTGTAATGAGACTGTTTTGGCTTGACAGGACTTTTAGCAGTAGCAATGCCGTAGTCGAGCGCTCTTCTGGATTTTTGATTTTTGGGTACATTTCCAAGGTGGGTATTGCCTTGAGTCCTGACAGATTCTTGTCTTCGACTGAGCCGAGTACTAGGACACACTATAGAAAGGAGGCTAGATTTTAAAGGTATTTGGATTATGTGAATGGATGGAGAACTTTTGCCTAGGAGAATCCCCCAGAATAACAAAGCTAACTGTCGAGAACATGACAGTGTCGTGACCGGAATGATGGTGCTTTTTTGAATGTGTGTCAATGTGGGTGGTTGTGCCTTTGTTGAAAGGCTGCCTACGTATTCACGTGTGGTGAAATCAAACCAAGCCGTAGTTCAGTGGATTGTGGTGCCTAGTTTATTAGGGCTTTGTGTGTAACTAGCCATAGCAATGGTGTAGGCTAGGTGCATTCCCAGTGATGTCTTGATCAAAGGGCTAGAATGGTTAGGATATTGATCCTGTGACTGTGAGCGTTCTCCGGGATAGCCCCCAGAGGTGGTGTGCACTATTTGAGCATGTTCTATGCCGACCGCAAGTTGAGTTCCCGTGTTTGGGGTTGGTAACTGGTTTGAATGAGAAGAATAGGGATGGGATTTTAACGAGTTCTGCTCTCGGGGATTTTAACGAGTTCTGCTCTCGGGGATTTTAACGAGTTTTGCTCTCTGGGATTTTAACGAGTTTTGCTCTCGGGGATTTTAACGAGTTTTGCTCTCGGGGATTTGATGAGTTTTGCTCTCGGGGGATTTGACGAGTTTTGCTCTCGGGGGGATTTGACGAGTTTTGCTCTCGGGGGGATTTGACGAGTTTTGCTCTCGAGGGATTTGACGAGTTTTGCTCTCTGGGATTTTAACGAGTTTTGCTCTCGGGGATTTTAACGAGTTTTGCTCTCGGGGATTTGATGAGTTTTGCTCTCGGGGGATTTGACGAGTTTTGCTCTCGGGGGGATTTGACGAGTTTTGCTCTCGGGGGGATTTGACGAGTTTTGCTCTCGAGGGATTTGACGAGTTTTGCTCTCGAGTTTGCATATGGTGATTGTGAATTCTGTTATGTAAAGGGGAAGTCGAGTAAAATGGCTCGAACTTTGATCGGGATAAGTTTTGATAATGTGAGATCTGATTTCCATGTCTGGCCCTAATGGTTAGGGGTATCCTATGGAGCTTGAATCCTCAAAATTCCGGGCTGTCTCTGGCCTGGGTCTCGGGAAGGTCTTGAGGGTTGTAATGTGGGAAGGCTAAATGTGGTGTTAGCTGACCAGCTTGATTGTCTCTCCCTTATTGGATGGTATGAGTATTGATAATTTTGAATTGATCGTTTTCACTACGGTCATGGTTTGTTTGAATATTTTTTGGTTGACCTCTTAGCCCCGGTCTCGGGATTCTTCATTTGGATTGACCGCTTAACCTCGGTCATGGGTGCCTCTTTTTTTTTGATAATGACCTGCTTTTTTGTTTTGGCCTTTTGCTTTTTCTTGTATTGGACTTTTTTTTCTTTTTTGTCCAGTTTTTTTTTTGTTGGTCAGACTAACACTTAAGGTAGGGATTGGTTGATCTTATTGGATGGGTGTTTATTGTGGGAAATGGGCTTGCCTCCCGTCTTTAACCCAAACTAGGAGATTACCTAGATTTGTCATAGGATTCGATACCGCTCCTGCTAAGGGTAGTTATGTGGCTTTCTATACCAGACATGGAACCGGTAAAGGAAAACACGGGTCTCATTTCCTGCAGTCATTGTAGATGTGCCTATAATAGTCACGTGCGTGTGCTCACAGTGTATGATGGTGTTCATCATGTTGTCGGAAACACATAAGGAAAGCATATAGTGGAGATAGAATATTGAAAGCTGATTTTATTGAATTTTTTGAAAAGAGGACAGAATACAAATGACTCTGACGCTGATTTGGAAATGAGGATGTAGGGTATCCTAGACTCGAACTCAGACTTAGACTTGAATCAAATCCGGACTCGGATGCTCGGTTGGTATATGTTCTTTTTTGATAAGGTCATTGATTGGAGAAAACGACAGGTGTCACGACTCGCCTAAACTCGACTTTGCGCAAATGCAAGAGAGGGTGTCAAACTAGACACGGCCCGGGGTGACGGGAATGACTAGGATTCTCGGACCGGGAAACCCGAACGTTGATCTAGACAAAGTAACGACCGCGAATTAGACTCGAGCCGCAGAAAGGTGAGTCCGAAAATGGGGTGACCGTGTTTGACTGCGTCGCGTGCTCGGACCAACCATGGTGACATAACCCTAGGTGACTCGAATATTCGTAGCATAGGTATGACTCGAAAAAGGCATCGTAGGGTACTCTCTAGGGTAGCCGTGGTTGACTGCTCGGGTGGAGGACAGCCCCCTGAGTAGGCTAGAGACTCAGATGGTGTGACATCTAAGTGACTCGAAAGTAGGATATGTGAGACAACACGTGTAAGACTTGATCCTTAGAGCAAACGCGGTTGATCACCCCGCTAAAGGGTAGCCCCCGACTGGGACTGAAGACTTTGTTAAGACTCGAGTGAGTGACCCTTAGACGTAAGGACCGTGAACCTTTTGTTATAGGGCTATGCCTTGTAAAAGGTTGACTCGGGAAAGACACCTAGACGGGTGACTCGTGAAAGGTGGATCTCCTTTAGGATCCAGCTATGTGGGCTGGGCCTTGTTCGAAGGAAGATTCACGTGAGACATTCTCAGACTTTGGACTCGATTGTGTAATTGGGCCAACCTTTGTAGGAGTATGTCCTATGTAGGTGGGCCTTGCCTTAGTAAAATAAGGCGGACTGGGATAGGGGGGAAACTCGTGATGTAAGATCGACAGAGTTTCGACGCTAGAGACTTCAACGACTTATGACACGACCCGACACTACTAAATACGGGAAGTCTAAGAAGAGGAAGTTTTGAAATATGATATTTTGAAAAGCCCGAAATAAATCGGGTGGAGAAATTCAGCCCTTTTTCGAAAAAAGAAAAAGGAGTGGGCCGAATGACGGGTTTTGAAAGTTTCGAAAGTAATTTCGAGTTTTGAATTGGGCATAATACCGGCTAGAAAAAGGCTATTTTGAGTAAAATCATAAGTCCTAAGTTCGGTATATGACCCGGGTTTTGAAAATTAGATATTTTGAAAAGAGGATGCAAATTTTGAAAAGATGACGGTTTTGAAAAAGATGTGGATCAAGTAGCACGTAGTCACGGAAACAGTATAACGACGCCATGTATGCTCTTAATCTAAGTCTCGGTCAGTCTATAAGGGTCTATACCAGTGTACACAGCCTATCAAGAATCGGGGCGGACTCCCTAACTCGAGTTGAGATTAGGACATGCCGTAAAACCCATATGAATCGGCTAATGGACACCTTTGACATAACCAGTTTGGACTATATCAATGGTATAGTGGGACGTCGGTCACGAGTACCGGCCCGGGAAAATGGGGTTATGCATGAACCGTAAAACTAAAACGCGCATTGTACTAGTCAAACGATTTCTATTCGAGTCTCACCCTGAGGACACTGAAGGTTATTAACTCGTCAGAAAATCCCCAGCGGAGTCGCCAAATTGTGGACATGACATAGGTCCACCCCGACGCGGCCACGCGCGGGTTTGGGGAGGCGAATGAATCTCCATGAGATGGTCAAATGGAAATTTAAATCGAAGTCGGAGTCGCCACCGAATTTTATGGTTATTCGGAACCGTTCGAGCCCACTCTATGTCGTAGTGGGCCGTGTACAAAATACGGCCCATTTCCGATGTCAGAGTTTATTGGGCTCGTCCCTTTGCATATCGATATAGATGCCGACTAGAGCGGTTAATCGTATATTGAATGACTCTCGTTGCCAATGGTTTCGGACATCCGGAAACCACGGTTCTGAGTAAGGGGTGAGGGTACGTGTTGGGAAGTTCACTAAGAACACCCAACCCCGCCCGCACATTAGCGGCCTCTACTAGGATATCGAATGACGTTTTAATGCGCGCGTTAGTTGAACGATGAATGATATGCAAACATTGTTTTCTAAGCATGTGAAAAATTGAATGGGTTGCTAAGTCGGTTTAATGCATGAAAATTGATTAACGTCAAAGTTGTATTTAGCATATGAGATTCGTTTTAGTATAATAAAACAAATGAAATAAAAGGATGAATTTGCTACAAAACAAACAAACGAGTTAGTATCGATTTGTGAATAATAATAGCAAAGATAAATATGTGAAATCGAGAAAATAAATTAATCGAAATCTGAAAAATATTGTTGAAAAGAACGTTGTTTTGTATAAAAAACGAAGTTCAAAAATAATAAAAAAAGACGGAAAAGACCGCGGCATAACAGCCGGCCGCGCGACTCGCCCGGGACGCCGGCGGGTCGCGTGGTGGCCTGTTTCGGGGCCGGTTTTCGAAAACTCGAAGTTCGTATTAAATCGCGTATGAATATTGCATGATTCGTACTCGACTTAATATTTTCGATATTCTTTATATTCGATAGTTGACTACGAAATCAATATCGAATACTTAGAATAGTTTTGGAAAAGATGTAAATTTTAGAAATCGATCGAAGAATAAATAATAAAACGAACGAAAACGTAAAAAAAAAAGAAATCCCGGATTCCAGGCCTGCGCGCGAGTCGCCTGGGCATGGCGCGACTCGCGTGCGGGTGTGTCCGTCTTTATATTTTTGTTCGAAAATTGTTATTTTGAACGAAAAGTAAAAGAAAAGAATTTTGACAAAAAAGATGTAACGATTTCTGCTATCGTCGAAATCTTAATATAATTCTTTTCGATACGATATTCGATTATAGAAAAATCGATATCGTATGTTTAAGAATATTCGTTATGAAAATAGTTTTTCGTTAATAACGATATTAGAAAAATAATAAGAAAACGACTCTTGACCCATAAGAAACGGACGAAGAGGAGAAAGGGAGAGAAAGGAAGAAATCGGGTTTGATTACACCCTCAACCTACATGCTCTTGTTGACTCGGATCGGGACTCGTCGGAATGTGGCTAGGCACGGGAGTGTCGAGGCAACGTCGGTTGGGTTAGGGTGGTACGGTTTTGACGGGTGAAGGGTGTCGGATATCGGGACCGGTTTCCTTCGGGTTTTGGATGTATTATCGGTTTCTCGATGCTAAAGGAATTATGTGTGTGTGTGAATTGTGTAGGAAGAATTGTTGGTAAAAATCGTATTGATTCCTTGTCTCTTTTGTGTTGGATGCAAGGGGCTATTTATAGGAAATTCCCGACCTTGGCTTGGGAGAGTTTGACTACCGCTTAGGATAGGAAACGAGGGAACTTGAGGGAAATAAGGATTCCGCTTTCTTGTGGAGGAAGAAAGGCAAACCGGCTGGTTTGCTACTGTTTTGGGGCTGTTTTGGCCGAGTGTTTTACACTCGGTCGGATGCTCGAGTCGATGTTTTAATAGGATTCCTGTTTGAGCTAGAATTACCGCTTGAGTAAGAAGCTGAGGAGAACGAGAATTCCGTTTTCTTGTGAGGGAAGAAAAGAGGAAATACCGGCTGACTTGTGTACTTGGCCGAGTGGTTGCACTCGGTTGAGTGTCTGAGTCGGTTCTCGGATAGGATTCCTACTCGGGATCGAATTCTACCTTAAACGGAATTGTTTATTATTTTGTGTAGCTGATTTTTGTAGAGTTGGAGTCCGAATAGGACGTGTGAGACCTCACGGTCAGCCTAAAAGTTTCGAGAAATATCTTTGACCGGGTTTTGACTCGGTCGCTAAAAGACGGTTTTACCCTTGGTGTCGGATTCGACCCAAATTAGTGTTATTTGACTCGAAACGACCCACTGGGCCTGAATTTGAGGTTGGTTTTGTGAAATTTGTACTCCGTAAAATGCCTAGGCCAAATGCCATTGATTTTGAGCCCATTTCCGAGTACGTCAAGGCACGTTAGCGTCCGATCATCATCGGGTGTTTGTCGGAAACTGCTATAGACACCTGGCGGTCAAAATGTGGGTGTCTACAACATCCAACCCCGCCCGCTCAATGGCGGCCTCTACTAAGACATCGTTCGTGTTCGTGTAGACGCGCGCTAGTAAAACGACTAAATGATATGCAAACAGCGTTTTCGGAGTTGGTTAACTACGTCATTTTAATGCATCTTGATTCACATCAAAGTGATTTAGCATGTGAGGTTCATTTATGGCAATAAATGGCAAACATCGAAAATAGAAAACTCGTAAATAAATTACAAATTACACGGGCGGAATACAACCCGGAATTCACAATCAACGAGCAATAAAATAGAATAATCGAATATGAAATAGTAAACGTTAACTAGAAACGGACCCATATATAATAAATATAAACTAGACCGTAAGTTGTGCAAACGGACGAATTTCGATTAAATACACATTATATTGTGTATTAAACGGAGGACGGAGATATGGAACCGAGACATGGTGCTAGCCCGATCCCGAATCTCGATGCCTTGTCCCGACTTATCACATCGAGGAATAGAGTCTAAATTAATAATGTGTCGGATACGACTAAAGAGTCGTCGACACAAGATTGATAGTGCGAGACCGTCGATCAAAGTCGTTTTAAGTGATATGATATGCAGGAGTTTTGAAAAATAGGATCACGTGATTGACTTTACACGTGTCGACTAAAACTCGTAAAAAAATGACGAGGTTCAAATGATGATCAAAGCGCTCGGTTTTCCAGGCTACAGGGTCCACTCGATCGAGTCTTGGCACGGATTCGATCGAGTGTGCCTTTAAGGTGGCTACTGCCCGGTTTTTGGGGTGCTACTCGATCGAGTGGCCCATGGCACTCGGTCGAGTGCCCCCTGTACGAGGCATGGCTCGTTTCGTTTTATTTGTTCAAAGTCGATGGTTGGACGAGTTAAATAGAAATATTGCATGATTTAAATTTAACTCAGTTTTCGGTGCTATGATCGTGTACTATTACGATTATAATACCGTCATCGGAATTTTATAGGAAAAGTTGTTATTGGATTGAAAAGATTTGATTAGTGATGAAATGGTGTCCCTCCGCGTCACAACATCGAAACTAATCCTAACGGATTATGTGATGTTGATTTTCGCATCAACGGATTTCCCACTAATCTTAGAAATGGAGTCAAACACGTTCAACTATGATCGACCACGATCACGTTACGCTCTTGAGTACGTTGGGGCGGCGCTCCTCGAAAGGGTGACACCTCCGTCGTTGCTCGTAAAGGGATTAAACGGATTTTGGATGGTCGTCATAGTCAAACGTGTTAGGACCCGAATTTTAATATTATTATGTACATATACACATACACGGTATTAATTGTTAATGACG